>CM062819.1:1388968848-1389463003 GCA_031772625.1 Pinus tabuliformis | reverse complement strand
CTATGTGAACTAATTCACTAGATAACTAATCGACCTTTCTTTTATCTCATGCATCACTCTTAGGATGGTACTTACCTTTGCCTTCTAGAGGCTCACTTTTATTTCCCCTCCCATGAGAGTCTTCGTTTACACATTGCAATTGTGTTTCACAATGTCCAACTTGCTTGATGATTCAAAATGTTATGTACATACTCTCTTATGTGATTCATTGTAGCCAAGGAAAACCTTAGAGTTATGGTTTTCAGGTTGATACTCTGGTTGGGGCTCCCACTCCAAAAAGTGTGAGGTCTAGTTGGGACTTCAGATCGAGGAGACCCACTCTATTGACAGATTTCAAGCACCATCAATAAATGGTGCTAGAAGGAGGGCCAGATGACAAGTTGTGCCCATTGAGTTTGTTTTGAATCTCTTATATTAAATGGCTCATCCCCAAATCATAATCCCAAAATGTTTCTCTAACCTATCCCTTGGTAAACTTTTCATCTTTGTAGAACAATTTGATGACTTGTCTCAATTTAAGTTTGATGGTGAGGGTGATACATCCATTATCGAGCATGCATCTATTTTCTTAAGTTCTGCGAATACTATGAAATTGATTCTGAAGATGTGGCTTGTTTTATTTTTTGTCTCACACTTGAAGGTCAAGTTAACCAATGGTGTCATACCATACCTCCCACTTCTATTCATTCTTTTTGAGCACCTCTATAACATTCCCTGGTTAAAAGTTCATGTAATAAAAATTAATAAAGGTAAAATAAGACCACGGTTAAGGGAAACTTATTCCAAGATGAATGTTGGGCAAAGAAATCCTAGTGGGCATCACTGGATGTGTTTATGGCTAAAGGAAAATTGGAAAAGGAAAATGCAAAGGCATTAAAAAGGAAAAAAGGCATTTTTTGGCACATTTATTTTTGAAAGTAAAGGAAAATAGGAGAAAAGGGAGGTGAAAGGTCACATGTTGCATGTGAGGAGGAAATTAAAGGAAAATAATGGAAAATGAAGAAATAGAAGCCTAGTTGATAAAAAGGCTTCTCAAGATCAATTGGTACCTTTTTTCAGTTTAGTTTTGGAGCTCTCTCATTATTCTTTTCTCCGTCTCTCTCACTCTTGGACACGTAGAGTTTTCATGGAGCACTCTAGCCTTGGAGAAAGGAAGGAAAAGAAATCAAAAGGAAAGGAAGGAAACCAAGGATCAAGCAAGAAGAGCATGTTCAAACAACTTAAGCAGGAATACTTACAGGTAGCATATTGCAAGTGTGATTTCCTAGCTGGTTTTGACATGCATGGTTATGCATGTTGGTGTATGGTTCTCTGCTATCAATGTCATGGTTTTGTTAGGTTATGATAGTGGTTTTTAGCCTAGCCTTGCATTTTTACGAATAGCCATGGTGTGATGGGATCGTTTTCTCGGTTTTGAGCTTTGGAATTGTTATATGGTTTCAAAATCCTAGGCAGAGGTGGTCTCAATAAAATCCCAAAGGCCTAGGAATCCCTTGACCGTTTTGGCGGGATACATGGTAATGCTGAAGGTGGAGTCTCGATTTAGGGCCTAGTGATCTAGTGTGGATTGCAGTAAATCCTAAGAGACTGGTGTCTCGGTTTAGGGCCTAGTTATTTGGTGTAGATTGTGGTAAATCTTGAGAGACAAGGAGAAAAAAAAATCCTCAAGGATAGTGATGGAGTCCAGATTCATTCCTAGCTCGGTTTGGTTTTCTGATCTCCATGTCGGTTTGGTGAGATCACGGTTTGGTGAGGGTGGAGGTGGTTAAACCTCAGGATTCCCTTGGTTTTTTTTGATTGTTTTATCCATGAGATCCCACATTCATGCTTGGAATATGGCATGGGGGTGGTTAGATAAAACAAATATTTGGTTCAACCATGTCTACAATCGAGTGGTATGTGGAAGTCCCAAACCTGGTTGAATTTTCCTAATTTTAATAAAAGATAAGTTATCTCGATTTTGTACTCATTAATATGTGGCTTTAATGGCTGTTATCGCATTATTATTTTCATGGTTTAATGTTGGTTATAAGCATGGTTATATGACTGGTTATTGTCATGGTTATTCCATGTATATACTTGTAACTGAAAGGATAATGGATGCAAGACCTAATTGATGTCAAAAAAATTAAGGGAAGAGGGTGGTTATCCTTCTTTTAAAGTATCATATGAGTTATCATTAACTTATTCTCTGTCTTGTATTCATTTCCTGTAGATTTCATTGATGCCAAGTGTTTGAAAAAACATCAGACCTGGTTAGGGATGGTCAGGCCTAGCCCTAGAGTCAGTATTTTATTTGTAACACTTGTTATTATGTAAATTATGGATTATGAAAGTGTCATTGAGTTTTGGGTAGTGCCCTGGGATTTGGGCCTAAAAAAGTGGCTCAAATATCTGGGATGTAGGCGTAGTACTAGGTAGAAAAGTCCCTGGATGTTGGAACACCCATGTTATGCATGCATCCAAAGTTCCTTAGACGCACTCTTGCCCATATCAAGGGATGGTTCAGGGGTTTAGAGGTCTAAAATCTCATTGGGACCCAGGGCTGGTTACTTGAGAGGTGGGGATGGTTCCTAGGAGTCATGTTGTTAACATGGAAGGTCTATATGATGTGTCTCTGTCAGTCCCACTTCCTTAAGGTGGCTTAGGAGGTTGAATCATATCATAGTAACTTCTCATCACATGTTTATTCTAGTTGGCTGGTTACTTGGGTAGATGTGGGAGGAGGGAAACACAGAGTGGTACCAGAGCATGGTTCACCCCTTGGACTGAATAGGTTGTATGTCGGTCATGCATTCATGTCAGTTGCATGTGTGTCAATCCTCCTTGAATGCTTGTTGCATTTCTATGCTTGTTAGTGCTTAAATGTTGTCAAATGTATAGTGATATGGGTTTTGTCATCATGCATGAGGTCATGGTATGTGTAGTTGATATGGTCACGCATTGATGGCTGGACTCTAGTTAGAATGATGGATACATGGTTACATGATTATGTGTTATATTGCTATATGTTGTCATGACTATGTTATATATGAATCACACTGATATGTTGGTCTTGCAGAGGAGGTATCCTCCCCGAAGTATGCTAAAGTATGTTGGTTATCGTGATTTGGTTTAACTGACATGATATACCTTGCAGGAATAATATCAAAGATGAATATCAAGATGGTAGACTACAGTTCACGATACTCTCCCTATGGATCAGATGAGCATGGTGGTGTTGCGAACTCTCCTGATTTGGCAGAGACACTGAGAAGCTTGAAGGAAAAAATAAGTTGTAAGGCAGAAAATGACAGAATCATACAGGCACAAGAGAAACAAGAAGAGGTAAATGCAGTGATACTTCAGAGTTTGTCAGAATTTTAGCGACAGGGACCACTTCGGATCAGCCATGAGAAAGAGGACAAAACTAATGGGGCAAATGGAAGAAGTTATCATGGTGAGTACATGTTGAATGGAGAGGACATGATCAGAGATGGAAGGTCCTTGGATACTCCAAATAGGAGGGGTGATAGACATAGGTACTATTCTAGTTCTGGTTCTGACAGGAATTATGATCATCATCGTTATCATCCTTACAGGAGGAGTGATCATTAGGGGAATTATGAGGTCTAAAATGGGCCTCCTAAGAAAAATGTACAACCAAAATAAACTTTCTAAGAACCAATAGGATTCAAGATGATGATGTCAACCATGGGAGATGATTCACCATTTTTGGAGTAAAAAAGTAAAAAAAGTAAAAAATAATAAAATAATAAAACTATTTTTTCAACTTGTATTTTCAACTTATCTGACTAAGGTTTTACTCTAATTTCGAGCGAGAGTACTCGTTCGATGCAAAATTTGATTCCTCATCCAAGGATCACCCACGTTTCATACTTTCGATGGACCTTTCTACACGAAAGTATGCAATATGGGTACTCATTGGATGAGGAATCAAATTTTACACCCAAAGATTGTTTCGGCTTGAAATTTGAGTAAACCCATAGGGAGATAAGTTGAAAATACGAGTTGAAAAAATAGTTTTTTTTTTTTTTCCTTTAAAATTTGATGATGTAATTTAATATTATTTTATTATTTCCACTATTATTTTATAATTTCCTAAGGAGTCCCATTTTAGACCTCAAAATTCCCCTAATGAAGGGACATTTTCCAGATGAGTTTAAGAAAGCAAGTCCACCTACATTTGATGGAGAGATGAAGAAATCACAAGATGCAGAGGCATGGTTTCTTGGTATGAGGAATTTATTTAGACTACACGATTATTCAGAGAACATGAAAGCAAAGATAGCCACTTTTAGTCTCAAAGGTAAAGAAGATATTTGGTGGGAGGATGTAAATAATGTTAGAGGAATTCGAGAAGATGACTTGATTTGGAATGAGTTTAAGAGGTTCCTTAAGAAGAAGTATTTGTCGGAAAGGTGCTATGATGATAGTGCTAAGGAGTTTTATGAGTTGCAGATGGGTCCCATGATATATGATTAGTATACTAGCAGGTTCTTGGAGCTATTAATATATGTGCCTTACCTCAAGGAGGAGAAGGCAAAGGTTCAGAGATTCATCAGTAGACTGCCAGTAGCATACAAAGACGGATTGAGTTCGATGAGCCTAGATCATTGGAGGAGGCCATCAAAAAGTTGAAACATTGTTATGAGTAGTCGAAGAGAAAAACTTGAGAATAAGCATAACTTGAAAGGGAATGAGAAAGTTAAAGGAAAATGGCCACCAAAGTTAAGTGTGGTTTGAGAAAAGAAGTGCATGTAGAATCTTGGTTGGTACAGTTGGCTACAGGTACAAAGAAGAGATTTCACCATTGGGTAAGAGCTTGTGCATTTGAGTTAAATGGTATGCCTACAACAAAACATTTGGATGTACTTTCATTGGGATCATATGGCATGATTTGGGTATGGATTGGCTTTACCTTCACAGGACCAAAGTGGATTGCTTCGACAAGGAATTTGAGTGCCTAGATGATAATGGGGAAAAGAGAATTTTGTAGGGAAATAAGAATCCAACATCAGTGAGGATGGTTACCTCTATGTATTCTAAGTGTAGTTGCAGAAAAGGTTGTGTGATGTTTGCAGTGCATATATCTGGTGGCAAGGGTAAAGATGTTGAGGATGTAAAAATATTCAAGAGGTACCACATATTGCAGCAGTATCAGGATGTGTTCCTAGCAGAGATTCTAGAGTTACCTCCTCACAAGGGAGTATATTTCTCCATTGAGTTGGTTCTAGGGGCAGCACCAGCATCGAAGGAACCTTATTGGATGAGAACTCTAAAGCTAGTAGAGTTGAAAATGAAATTAAAGGAGATGCTGGAAAAGGGATACGTAAGGCCAAGTGTATCGCCTTGGAGTGCACCAGTGTTGTTCGTAAAGAAGAAAGATGGTACTCTCAAATTATGCATTGATTACAGGCAGCTGAACAAGGTAACGATCAAGAACATGTACCCATTGAAGAGGATTGATAATTTGTTTGATCAGTTGAAGGAGAAACAATGTTCTCTAAGATTGACTTGAGATTAGGTTACCATCAGGTACACATCAAGGAAGAGGATATCTACAACACTATGTTCAGGACTAGGTATGGGCATTATGAGTTTGCTGTAATTCCATTCGATTTGACTAATGCCCCAACTACATTTATGTTTTTAATGAATAGTGTGTTGCATCCTTATTTGGACAAGTTTGTTATTGTATTCATTGATGACATCTTGCTATACGCTAAGAATGAAGAAGAGCATGTTGAGCATTTAGTAGCAATGTTGAGATTTCTAATAGATCATCAATTGTGTGCCAAGCTTAGCAAGTGCAATTTATTTCAGACAAAGGTGCATTACTTGGGGCATGCTATTTCCAAGGAAGGCATAGCAGTAGATCCAGAAAAGATAAGGGCCATCATGGAGTGGGAAAATCCTAAGAATGTGGATGAAGTGAGATCATTCATGGGATTGGGAGGTTACTATAGGAGGTTCACTAGGAACCTCTCATGCATTGCATATACGATGACATCCTTTCAAAGGAAAGGTAAGAATTTGAATGGACAGGAGAATGTGCAACTAGTTTCGAGTAGCTGAAGCAGTTTTTGAGAAAAGCTCGAGTCCTTAAGATTGCAAATCTCGATAAAGATTATGTAGTGTGTATAGATGCATGTAAAAGAGGACTTGGTGGAGTCCTTATGTAGGAGGGATAGGTGGTGTGCTATGAGTCCATGAAGTTGAATGAGCACGAGTAGAACTATGTGACTCATGATCTTGAGTTTTTAACTATTATTCACGCCTTGAAGATGTGGAGGGATTATCTTCTTGGTAGGAGATTTGTATTGATGAGTGATCATAGTGGGTTGAGATGCTTGTTCAACCAACATAATCTAAATGCCAGGAAATCTAGATGGTTGGCCTCCCTTAGTGATTTTTACTTCGATATTAGATACATTAAGGGAAAGAAGAACTGGGTTGCAGATGAGCTTAGCAGGAAGGTACAAGTGAATCATATAACATGTATGAGCTCTTATGGGACAGATTTATAGGATAGGATCTTGTAGGAAGGATAGTGGGATGAAAGGTATATGGAGATTATGCATAGGTTACAACAGAGTACAGGTACAGGTATAGGTGTAGGTATAGGTACAGGTATAGGTGAAGTTACAGGTACATGTAGAGGTATAGGTGCAAGTATAGGTACAACTAATAAGGATGCAGAATATCATCTCATGACATATGGTTTGGTGAGATTCATGGAAATGATCTATGTGTCAAATTGCAGTGAGATCAAGAAGCTTATCTTGAGGGAGTTTCACGTGAAGTCATGCTCGGGTTGTTAATTTTTTCAACTGCTAAAAAATTCGACATTGGTAAGATCAAATGAATGCGATAATGATTACATTAGATTCTTCTTTTGGAGAGGACCAAAATCGACCTAAAGATCACTTGATTTGGTCAAGTGGAATTTAAGTTATGAATTATTTTATTCACAAATGTATTATGGAGTGGATCGACCCTAACCACATGAGAAATTGCTTGGGTCAGTTTTAACCCCAAGTGAACCCGCAGGACAACCTATAAAAGGAAGCGACCTTAAGCTCATTTGGATACACTCAAGTTATGTTTCTTTTCTTCTATTTTGTCTTGGCTCGCATAGGTTCATCAACAGAAGTCCTCATTAGATCCGAGATCACAGGCGAATGGTTTGCTCCGAGTTATGGTAGTCTGGATCTCGGTCGCTGGCATAAAAATGAAGATTTTTTACCACAGTCACTGGAACAAAATGGGAAAGGGAGTGACTATGTGGCTATAGTTGCTCAAATGCAATTTAGAGGGAGTGACTCTGGGTTCAAAGGCTTCTGGTCTTCGGTCGCTTGCACCAGGAAGCCTAGGGAACGACCTTGCTAGCATAGTTGCTTGGATCAACACTGTGAGAGTGTGACTATGCTTTGATAGTCGCTTCAATAGCCTGACAAGAGAGTGACTGTGGATCAGGGCCATAGTTGCAGGCACAAAGACCCCCAGGGAATGACTATGCAATTATAGATGCTTGGATACTCTATGTATGAGTGTGACTCTGAGGTTTTCAGTCACTCACAGATAGTGGTGATGAGAGTGCCCCAACTTTGGATCTGAGGTCTTTGGAATCTTAGCGTCAGCTGACTTCAAAAACTAGTGGATCTGGTTCTCTCTAGTACAGATCAGTGGATTTGGTTCTCTTTATTACAGATCAGTGGATTTGGTTCTCTCTACTACAAATTGGTGGATTTGGATTTCTCTATTGTAGATCAGGTAGATCCGAGTCTCTCTTTTTTGTTATATAGATCTATAGATTTGTAGGTCTGATTTATTAGTTTCCACTAAAATTATATGTATTGGGCTTAGTGACCAGTGTTAGCAGTACCCAGCAGTGATTCGGCATAGTGACAACAACACTCAACAGTGGTTGACAAAGTGACAATAGTATACTTCAAGCGACATCAGTTTATGACAGCTCATTACTTCCATCAGTATAAGGGTTCTAATTCCTAACATGATTAAGATCTGTTTCATAGATATCATTTTTTTTTGCTGCGTAGATAAAGTGATGAATCATTTCACTCTCTAATGTAACTTTTGATGAAGATCTAAGAAGAAGAAGAGAATTTTCAAGGGTTTTCCCCATAGTGGGTTTTTCCCTGGTCTCATACCAATCCTGGTGTCTCTATGCATGCATGCTTTCTTCTATTGTTCCTTTTTATGTTCCGCTGCATTGATGATGATGGTGATATTGTGTATTTCTATGTTATTGCATATGATGATGTATAATGTATGATGGTGTATATCTGAATAATATGAGGTGAAATTAATGTGTTTATGATTAAATGAAACTATCATGGTAAAGAACAATGTTGCCCTAATAAAATTAACATGGTATCAGAGTTGGGTTGAAGAAATGCCATGAAGATCACCCCCATGGAGACACTTTTGATGGAAGCAAGAAGAGGATGGTGGAGACCTAAAAGAATTCTAGGGTTTGAAGAAAACCCTAGGCAACTTGATGATTAGGGTTTGATGGATTATATGATGTCAGGGTTGGAGAGAAAACCTTGGTTTATGGAAACTTCATGAGGTATAGTATGTTCAAGGCTCAAGCACTTGTGGGAGATTTGATGAAGTCCTAGATGGGACAATCCTTAGCAAATCTGGTTGGATACCTGAAGACAACATTGGTATATGGACCATGGACATTGATGGCTCTTGAATATTGGTTCAAGAGGGAGAGGATCACCTCTCATTGAAGATAAGTATTTATTGTTTATGCTTATGCTGCTTCTTATTTGATAGATTCATGGATCTAGTGATTATGTTTATTGCTTGTACTTCCTATACATGTATTTGAGTATATGGATTCCTCTAACCTCCTTGATTGAGATGAGATGTGTAGATCCTTCCTGAGCAACATCTTGAGACGCAGATTTGGAAACAGATAATGAGGTACTTGGTGCAAGAGATGTTGAAGTGCTTCAAGTGGCCTATATCTAATGAGAAGGTGCTCATGTATTTGAATTCCTCAAGGTATGCATGGTATGTTATGTTTTTAGTTATTGGCTTGATAAGCCCTAAGGTATGACGAGGATGCCTCTTTCTTTATTGGCTCATACATGCATATGAAAGTGACTTGGATCTATGTTTCCTATGATGAAAAGATGCACCTGGTGTTGGACATTTTGATCCTATTGAATTATATGAGGCTATCTAATACATTTGGCTAATATCTATGATCTATTCGTTGGAATCTTGATCTTAAAAAAGGCTAACTCCTTGGCTCTAGACATGATACTTGTCATGATGGATTTCATATAGAAGGATGGTTTATTGACTCCTAAACATGAGCCTGCTAGTAATGCTTGTGATAAGCATGTGGAAAGAATGATTGACACTCTTGTTGTTTTGATAAAAATTTATTGAATGACCTAATCTGATCTCATTGGTCATGAAGTGCATGTGAAAGGTATAAGTGTAGGATTGATATTCCAGATCTCTTACTACCTTGTCTTGGTGGCATATGGTTAAATTGGTTGCAGTAAATTGATGAGTGACTTGACAAAAAATGTTATTAGTGCTGAAATATGATTAATGTGCATCTGATAGTATTGATATGCAACAGGGTATTAGATCTGAAGTCCATTTAGAAATCAGGATTTCTACTCCGGTTGTAGTCACAGATGTAGGAGATTTCATCCCTAGTCGCACACATGCCAAGGCCTAGACAACATCCATGCAGCTAAAGTCGCTCCCATGCCAACTTGAAGAGAGCGACCAAAGTTTTGACTATTGTTGACCATCATATCAAGTTTTATGAACTCTGAATGATGATGTCTTTAACATTTTCTACCATTGTTAACTGATATCTAAAGTTCGTGAGCTAAATTGTTGATCATATAATGAATTTTTGTGCATGAAATCAGATGGTCACCTGGAACATGTCAATACCACATACGTGTTGCAGATAAAAACAAATATGTTAGCTAGAAAAGGTTGAATTCTTTCCATAACATGAATATGCAGATTGAACTTGTGTTTGTAGGTGACTGGGACATACTTATAGATATGTCATTATGTTTGTGCTACATGAGGTCGACATAATTTGGCTTACTGATATATATGAACAATTTTTTGTCATAATGTTTGACAATAACTAATAATTGAGAAATTCTTTGATTATAGATCTCTCTATGATATCATTTGGACTTGACCTGATATCTAGTGATCTGATTTGACGATTATTGATTTTCCCTGATATCGATACTATGTGGGCATGATGACTTATTTGGAAATTGGCCTCCTTATTTTCTAGCACATTGGTTGAAAGTGGAATTTATATGACTCATCACTGGTGTATGCATCTACACCTAGCAACATAAATGGCTTATGTTATTATCATGAGAAGGTATTGATTTTCATGGATGATTGCAACTTGTTGGCTTGATGAAGTCATGGTTTGATATGAGCTTGATATAAGCTTCACTTGTCTCTTGGTTTAAACTATTAATAATATGGTCGTGATTTGGCTTCTAAACTCTGATGAGATGACTCTGTTGTTGATGGTACAACATTGAGTTATGATTATGTTGACTCAGCAAGGCATTATGCTTAGAACATTGCAATCTAGATATGTCTAGTTATCTGATGAAGTTAGAATGATGAGTTCCATGATGTGACTTTGATATTGATCATGGTTTTTGTTTTCATATCCTGATGATCTACTTGTGACAGGTGATGAGCCTCTGATGATCAAAATCAGAGGGATATGGCTTATGAAGCTCAAAATAATGTATCATGGCATGATGAATCAGTTTCTGGAATTTGGGAAAGAAATTCCATATTGCAAAGTTATTGAAAATGTTTGTGAAGTTCAAGATGTTGTTGAACTTGACGTGGCATCCAACGGTTGAAGCATTGATGTTCCGTTTCAAACATCCATATGTATATGTATGATGTAGAACCTTAATGAACTCATGAGTGAGTTACTTCATAATGTTTCCATCGAGCATACTTTGAAATATCAGCATGAGGCATTCTATTTTTGAGAATGTGATATTCTCCTATGATATGTGTCTACATAGATGTACTGTTGATATTTGATAAGAACACTTGGATGCTGCTTTAGTATGCGATCTACCATGATATATTGGATGAAATATCCATAGCATGACTGAGGTTGTCCATGATGTTGCTAGCATAGCTAGCCGGGAGGTAGGATATGCAAGCTCCTTAGAGAGTTGTTCGAGCATGATTTGTATATGACATGGCTACCATGGATACTTGTGATGACCCGATTGGCTGTAAGTCCCATATTTACAGTTGGGACTTAGATACTCTCACATATTGACAGTGAAGTTGTGCGAGACAAGCTTAGGCTTTTGGTTGGCACCTCCCTGAGAGGGAGGATGATTATGATATCCTTTTGTGATTCATATGATTATTTATGATCTATCATGATATTTGATTTGTTTTTCTATGTGAACAAGAAACAAATGTTGATTATGAGAGTAGCGCTGATCAAGGACACTAAGCCAAATCTTCCTACATTGTTTGATCTCCCAAGGTGACGAATTGAGGGATAAGGGCTCCTGGGGTTGAGGGAACTCTGGACAATAGGGTGTTACCCTATATGTTACCCAGGGTTGAAGAATGTTGCTCCCTTATCTTCATAGGGTTGGATAATACTTCTCCCTCATGGCCTTTGCAAAGGATACCCCAGTTGGAATCATACCCACAAGAAGGTCTTGTTGAGAATATTACTCCTCATTTGGCCAACAAGTTGAGGGTGTACTTGGGGGTGTACAACCCAAGGAGATTATGATGCAAATGTT
The DNA here is from genome assembly GCA_031772625.1 of Pinus tabuliformis. Lineage (NCBI taxonomy): Eukaryota > Viridiplantae > Streptophyta > Pinopsida > Pinales > Pinaceae > Pinus > Pinus tabuliformis. The sequence continues at coordinate 1,389,451,160 of CM062819.1, read as the reverse complement.
CTACAACATGACCATTTTGGGTCATCAATGGGAAGATCAGTAGGTAATAGGATTTCAGGTTGAGGGTAAAGCTTCCCGATGAAATTCCAGTATCAAGGGTGTACACTCCTATGTAATCCAAGGTTGAGGGTTTACTCCTCTGTGTGATGAATGTTACACCAGAAAAATCCCTCTTGTGGACAAGAGCGATCTCCCTAGATCCTTGATAGAAACTAGAAACAAGCAAGAAAAATTAACTAACCCTTTCCCTAAGTTGAACTTGTTTGAATTATACGAATTAAAGCTAATAGATGAGCCTCTTACCTATTTCACAAAATTCTCGACGAAGATCCTTGTCGTGATTCGATGCAACTCATCAATGCTTGATAAGACCTGCAAACATCAACCATGAAAGGATCAAAGGCACATGCGATATAATAATCCAAACAAGTTAACCTAATGATGAAGGAAATTAGGAATTGAATTTTCCTTAATAAACATTATAAAAAATTACCAACCATTCATCATTCCAATAAGAAAAATCAATGGGATAAAGTGTTCATTTGTATTAATCAAAGATTAAGAGGAGCCTTACAACCTTTGCCTTGATGTTTTGAGGTCCCTCATGCCTACAATCTCCTCCTTAAATGAGAAGCTTTCCAATATCAAACTAACAACATAATTTTATCTTCTCTGTGTTCTGAAATCCTCAACCCATCTATCCTCTATTCATTTTATAGGCCAAAAGGAGGAACTTTCAGATCCAAAAGAGGAGGATGGGACTCCTTAATTGAGGGATTAGGTTTCCATGATAAAATGGATTAAGATGCATCATCTAAGGGTTATAGTTGAAATAGTAATCACCTAGAAGCTTTTAGTTGGGAAATATTTGACCAACTGTGTTTCGAGAATTTACTTTTTATTTTTACTTTCTTGAATTCACCTGCGTAGGTTTATAGTGGAAGACAGAGTGTATTTCTGCACTGTTTTCAGAGTTAATTCCAACGAATGCGCGATAAAATCTAGAAAAATTAGCATAGGTGGAACTTAACAAAGTGTGATAACTATTCTCCCCAAATTTCTCATCTACTTCAAGATATTTTGGTTTGTTTGACTTCTGAGGGAGTTGATTCCAACATGTTCATGGATAGTAAAAAGGCCCATAAATTGATAAAGTGTCATGGTGACAAATTGACATGTAACAGATTGCCCCTTAAAGTACGAAGTCTATAAAATAATTTTAAAAGATTGAAGTGCTTTATCATTCCAAGGATCAAATCAGAGGCAATGTTCAGAAACTTGCATGGAAAATTTAAGGATTACAAGGTAAATATGTATCAAAATCATCTTTGAGGTAGGCATTCCCATACTCAGAATAAAGCTAACTCAATGAACAAGCATGGAAAAATAAAAATCATATAGATAGTAGACACAACATGGGTGCAACCACCTGACATAAATAGGTCTACATAATCATGAATATACAATCTCCTCACAAATTGGATTGATGAAACTAGATCCAGGGTCTTGATCTCCATCTCTCGATCCATAGTACGAATCTAACCATGCGAGATCCAATTACTAAAAGACAAGTGGTATGATATTGCTCCTATCTTGTCTCTAATCAATATTAGTATGAAAGCTATCTCCATAATTGTAAATTACGATCAAATCAAATATATGGAAGCATTGGTTTATACATTCTTGTTGGTATCGACCCTAGGGATACTCTTTTTCACTATTTTCTTTCGAGAACCACCCAATGTTCTGACTAAAGGGGGAAAATAATTTTTCTTCTCCAAATCATCATTCTTTCTCTCCCATCAAAGAAAGAATGACCTTCCGTATAGGGGAAGCTCATTCTTTCAATTAGTCCTCATGATCCTCAAAATGATCCCTAAGTTGTTTAGAGGGTTGCCCAAAGGCGGTGTAAACCACTTGATTACTCATCAATGATGTGAACCGTTAACAAGCGTGAGAGAAACCACCAATAATGACAATGGTTCTCAAGGTACTTCTAGTACAATTTGTAGAAATTTCTCTATAGATCAACTACCTCTGATACCATGTAGAATTCTCTACAAATCTCGCTCTAAGACCATGTAGAAAATCTGACTGTAGGTTAACCTGAAAATGCAATATAACCAAATGAAAATACTATAACCTACTTCTACTATCAATTTGCGGAAGCTTAAATATTGAGCAAGATCGAGCTGAACACATATAACCATAAGAAGAAGAATCAATGCACAATACACATGAAAATACTTTGGGGAAAGCCTCAGCTAAAAACCCCACTATCTGTATTATCATACAAGGTGGAAATATATTAGAATTATACAAAGCCTTAGCTCTCACAGCTAGGCAGCTCTCAGTACAATCCTTATAGATGCTCACAGGAAATCAAAGCTTCTCCCAAGCCTTCTCCTCTGCCCTCCGAGCTCCTATTTCCTTGCGTTGTTCCTTTGGGATGATTCACCTTCAACCAAGTGGAATACTACTCTTAAACACTATAAAATTGTGCAATCCTCAAGGAACCTTACCTTGATTGCATGCATGAGTTTCCTTTATAGGAAAACACATGAAACTAATAGTACATTGCATGGGTCTTTCTCAGAATAGACATGCATGAGTTTCTGATGAGGGAATCTTCAGTTATTTGGAGTACATTGGTTGAGTGCATGCATGCATCAACTAACTGATAACTCACAATTAGTTCCTCAAACAGTTTGGAACTAATTTAACTGGACTTAACTTAGTAAACTGAGCTAACTAATTACATCTCAAATATAACTCAATCTTATCTCCTTAATTTAAGGGATAACTCTTGCATGACTTCAGAAAGACTTCTAATTTGAATTTCTCCAACTAATTAATCCATAATGAATTAATTAATTATTTCCAAGTAGCTGATGAGACTAAATTCGATTTTAATTTAAGGACAAATTAAAATTAGAATATTTTGGATTCTATTTTTATCATTTCTTGTTGCTATTTTCAACACTCCCTCTCAACAAGAAAGGAATTCAACTCAATCTCAATCATGAACCTTTGGAATGTTATGCATGCAACACTTCTCTCTAGTTTTTTTGCTCCAGAAACTCCAGAAACAAAAAAACCATCTAACTCGAATCAGTATGATACATCTGTCATGAAAGTCTCTGACTGCTATTGCCTTTGTCAACTGAAAACTTTGCACTTCTGCTAACTCTGCCTTTCTGCAATGTTGTCAATCCTTCTCTGCGCTCTTCAATATCTGTTTGCTCTAGCCTCTGTCACTTTGATCTATGACTGCATCAATCCCACTGATTCCTCCCACTACTATGTACTTTGGGCTCCCGTAGCAAGGTACGATCCATGAGATAAAACCTCTCAATGGACCTTGCCCAATTTCAACCTTCATGGGACTATCACTTCACATCGCCCCACCTCACACCTGCAGGTATGGCTGCATGTGATCCCTTTTTCCACTTGGATCGAAATTCCCCCCCAATGGAGGTATCTGCATGAGTGGATCTCTTCACTCGGTCTCCTCCTTGCTTCTCCAATTGTGGCTCCTCCACAATTGTATGAGACTTCTTCTGGGGCTGCATGTTGAGAGGTAATTTACTCTCCCTCTCAACCACCAAGTCTCTAACGTTTGTCTTGCTCCTCAAAGCTTTGCATGCATCTTGAACCTCAAGAGCATACATGTTCTTAACTCGTGAACCGATTTGTTTCACCTGTCTCGTGGTGATGTGTCTAAGGAAAACATTTCCCTTACTAAAGACAACATCGTAGCCTCTATCCTCCAACATTGTGACTGATACCAAGTTCTTCTTCAGTCCAGGAACATATTTCACATCTGTCAAGGTGATAGGAGCTCCATGCTCCCTCTGAAAAGCAACCGTTCCCACTCCTGAAACACAATACCTTCCGTCGTCACCCATATCTATGTGCATCTTGAGGTATTTCTCCTCTAAGGTACGAAATAAACTTTTATCACCAATCACGTGGAATGAGGCTCCAATGTCAACATACCAAACACAACCCATCATCGATGACACCATGCATGTGATGAGAGTAAAGGACATTTCGAACTGAGAGGCTAATGCCTTACCTTCCGATCCTTCCGAGGATCCCTTCTTGGACTTCCTCGATGGGCAATTAGTCGCATAATGACCCATCTCGTGACAATTAAAGCATCTCACTTTAGACTTGTCACCCTTCTTCCCTCCATGAGAATAATTTGATTTGGAATGGGAAGCCTTCCCCTTCCCTTTCCTTGACTTACTTGCTAAGGCTATATTTTCTTCATCATTGATTCATCCTTGGATGAAGAGCCATCTCATGTGCTCCTCCTGATCTCCTCCTGCATGAGATCCGACCACAGTTGTTCCCAATCTGGTAGTTTCTCCCTTCCATTCACAGAGTCCTGGTAGCTATTCCAACTCTTTGGAAGGCCAAGGACAACGAGGCTCACCATATCATCATCGGTAGTAGTTATTACCACACTACTAAACTCATCTCTGCAAGTGGTGAGCTTGTTCAGATATGTGGAAATAGTATCATCGTTCTCCATCTTGATTCTTCGAAGCTTATCCTTGAGCGCCAATTTCCTCTAGTCACTACTGTTCTGGTAGAGGTCCTTCAATGTCTTCCACATTGAATATGGAGTATCCTTCCCATGGAGACTCGAGACAATATGGTCTCGAACTCCCTCAAGGATGATTCATCTCACCTTCGCCACACACTTCTTCCAGTTAGCCAACTCTTGTGCATTAGTTGAAGCTAGCTTTGGGATTTCTTGATCAATGAAATCCTTCAAACCATTGTCTTCTAATATAGCCTCAATGCGATCTTTCCATGCTATGTAATTCGAGCTGCCTTCCAAGGCATACTCGAGTCTCAAGCCATAGAACGCCATTAGCCAACCTTGAATTATGATAAGAATTCATTTTCACCTGCAAACCCAAACTTCAAACTTCGAATTCTCTTCTCTGTATACTGTTCACTGCTCCGATAAACTAGGCTCCAATGCCACTGTAGAAATTTCTCTATAGATCAGCTACCTCTGATACCATGTAGAAATTCTACAAATTCGCTACAAATCTTGCTCTAAGACCATGTAGAAAATCTGACTATAGGTTAACCCGATAATGCAATATAACCAAAGAAAAATACTATAACCTACTTTTACTATCAATTTGCGGAAGCTTAAAGATTGAGAAAGATCAAGTTGAACAAATATAACTAGAAGAAGAAGAATCGATGCACAATACACATGAAAATACTTTGGGGAAAGCCTTAGCTAAAAACCCCACTATCTGTATATTTATCATACAAGGTGGAAATACATCAGAATTATACAAAGCCTTAGTTCTCACAGCTAGCCAACCCTTAGTACAATCCTTACAGATGCTCACAGGCAATCAAAGCTTCTCCCAAGCCTTCTTCTCTGCCCTCTAAACTCCTATTTCCTTGCATTTTTCCTCTGGGATGATTCACCTTCAACCAAGTGGAACACTGCTCTTACACACTGTAAAAATGCACAATCCTCAAGGAACCTTACCTTGAATTCATGCATGAGTTTCCTTTATATTAAAACACATGCAACTGATAGTACAATGTCCTTGACATTTAGCTCAACTGGGTCTTTCTCAGAATAGACATGCATGAGTTTCTGATGAGGGAATCTTCAGTTATATGTAGTACACTGGTTGAGTGCATGCATGCATCAACTGATTGATAACTCACAATTAGTTCCTCAAACAGTTTGGAACTAATTTAACTGGACTTAACTCAGTGAACTGAGCTGACTAATTAGAACTCAAATATAACTCAATCTTATCTCCTTAATTCAAGGCTTATCTCCTTAATTTAAGGGATAACTCTTGCATGACTTCAAAAAGACTTCTAACTTGAATTTATCCAACTAATTAATACATAATGAATTAGTTAATTATTTCCAAGCAGCTGGTGAGACTAAATTCGATTTTAATTCACAATTTTAATTCAAGGACAAATTAAAATTGGAATATTCTGGATTCTATTTTTATCATTTCTTGTTGCTATTTTCAACACAATCTATGAAGTGTGAATAGGTGATATGAAGTCAAACAATCATAGAATCATTCGATCGAAGGCTAATGATGAGAACCTATTGTCGAAAGCGAGAAACTTTCCATTAAGGCATGCAAGTCTCAAGGTACTAAAGGTTTTAGATCAACTTCCTAGATAATGAGCTAAAGTCGATAGGAAGCAACCCATCGTAGGAAATCCTATGACACGAAACACAATGTCAAGTTTTGAAAATAGTTTGCAAGGGATGACTCAAGGATGGACGACGCAATTGAAGGCTAGAATTTGCAAAATGGATTTTGAATTTAGGTTGAACTTCTCTTGAACACATAACAACATGACAATTGACTTGGAAGAATTTGACTTGAAGATAATACCAAAAACCATGAAGACCTTCAAATGAGGTTTGATTAATTGTAAGACAAATGGATTTCCCAACCCAGACATGAGTGTGACAGAGTGTCATTTTCAAGAGCGACATGCTACCTTTAGAAATGATAATGTAAAATGGAAACCTTTTCCCAATTCCCCCCACTATTACTAGAAAGTGCCTCTTTATTTTTTACAAGCTTGAGGAAGATAACATATTCTTGGACTGTAAGCTCATCCTTTAGATGAGTCCATCGAAGTATTTTTAACGAACCCTAAGAAGGAATGGTTCGGTCTCGTAATGATTAACAGGTCCTATATTGTTTAGTTTTTACGAGTCCAGTAAAGGTGTAACTTGATGTGATTTTCTTTTAAAGAGTTTAAAAAGGTAAAAAAAAAGGAAACACATTTAGTTCTTTTACCATAAAATTTTAACGAGCCCAGAGAAGGTAAAGCTCAAAGTTTTTCAATTTTAGAGAGTTAGAAGAAAAACATAAGTAGACTCCAAGGTTCGTTTTTGTAACTTTTAGTCTCTCAGGTCCGAGAAAGGATAAAATAATACAAGAGAAAACTCTATTGACCATGTTCGGTCAATGTATACCTTTTTCGTAAATAGTCCTAACTCAGTCCGTAAAAGGGGTAAACTTATACTGAGTGGATGGTTGTTCATTTACTTTTACGAGTTCGAACAAGAAAGTACTCAACAATCTTTTCATTTTGAAAGAGTCTGAAAAGGGCTTAAAAGAGGACTCCATGATTTTCGCTTTTCGTAATTTTTTAAGAGCATGAAAAGTGATAAAAGTCTGCTAAATAGTCAAAATGATTCATCCTCACTTTGTAACCTATCCTACACATTCAAACTCAATAAATCGTCATAACTGCTCGAAAATATCATTTCCCCTCTCAAAAGGTTTTAAATATAAAAAATAATATTTTTTAGCTTCAAAACCCTATAAAAGTGGGAACAGTAAATTATTTTCACCATTTTCATTTTTACCATTTGAGAGCAGAGAGAGGAGTTTTTACCACTAGACTTCCAGGACTGATTTTGAGCTAACCGGTGGACAAAATCGCGCACTGCTTATTCCAGGTAGAATATCTCTTCTTAACTTAGTTTTTCATCTGTTTAAAATTCCATTTTGATCTTCTAGTTATTTTTTTGCGGAAAAATTATGTTTAAAAATGCGCCCTCAGCCCCGCGTTGGTTCCTTTCAATCAGGCCCACGTAGGAAGGTAAAATTTTCCATATGGAAAATTGCAACTTGTGTAGAATTTTTCTAGAAAAAACCATGTAGCTGCACCTTGTCTTTAAAACGGCGGCTGCGCAGGCGGCGAGGGTTTATTTTTAAACAAGATTGGGCCTAAAAAAACAAGATATGGCTTTCAAAAATGATTCTAATCCTTTTAAAATGGTCATTTCAACCTATTTGATTGTTCAAAATGGAGTGGAGGGAAAGACAGCATGAAGCCAATGATTTGGCAGCTTTGGCAGATCCAACGACAATGCAGTGGCTAAGAACTTGTGGGCTTCTGAAATACTGACTCATTCCTGGGATGAAATCTCAGGTAGATCTGATGATATGGCTGGTAAGAACTTGGAATGTCCTAGAACAATGTTTTGTGATCACAGATCATTGTGTTACCATTGACGTCGATGACATCTATTTCTTGACTGGGTTGTCTCATCAGGGAGCCGACATTTCATTATTCGAACATAGGATAGGAGGAGATACTACTAATGAGTATCTATGATGCTTTTACAGGGGTGCACCACCCAAGGATGCAATAATTGATATTCATACCATCAAGCTCTTCCCCTAGGGACCATTACTTTTACTGTTAGCAAGTTTTGTGGCAGTGCTTGTGCTTCCCTTCATTTAGCCACACGGGAATAGATGTAGACTGTCATGGAATAATGGGAATCCAAGGTGTTCAATTGGTGCGAGGTAGTGGTGGTAAACATGAAGGGATAGTTGACCATATGCAAGAATGGGAAACTGAATAATTTCGGTTACAACACCATTCTTGTTGCTTTTTCCCAAGAGAGGATTCCTCTTCTTCGGCCACAACATATTCTAGCAGATGAGGAGGGGCCTAGGGATCTACGCATGATGAGGTGGGTTGCACTGATGGCACGTCATGGAGGTGATGGACCAGTAGTGAGGTATAATCCAGAGTTTTTTTACTAGCTAAGCTAGTAGATTGTTCCGATCGAGGACATTTTGTATGTCCTGATGGATTACAGAGGTGATCCTGATATCCCACTTCCAGCCAAAATTCAGTGGGGTGATCTAGGTGAGAATTTCTCATTTTGACATATTTCCATTTTATTTTTATTTTTATGTGTTTCTTTCCTCAAAGGCTAATTATCTGAAATGCATGTGCAGACGTGGGCCTAAACCGACCAGCAGGGTTGAGATGATTTTACAGATGAGGCGAGCAACCTATAGTAGTTGCGACAGCTAACCGGAGGTAGAAGATATCTAGACAGAGCTAGAACACAACCTTGAGAGGTTGACTTCGAATATCCCGAGACTGGGATGGAAGACATTACTCTCACTTATCAGAGACATGTAGTTGGGGTTCCAGGGCCACTTAGATGCTTGTCGCATCGAGTTTCCTGTGTTGTTGTTTGTTATCATGAGCATCATCATGCTTAGCTGTTCTAATTTATAGGACCATATTTTGATTTTTGGTGTCAACATATTCGAAAAATAAAAGGCCAGGAGGTGTTGGCTTAAGGGGGCCTGACCCAAGTTTAGAGTTGTTCGCGTCAACCATTAAAACCCTAAATACTAGCCCTTTCGGTAACAACTTGCACAACACAGGCTGCAATCTCACCCGAAGCAGTATTGGGGGATGCTAGAATCAGGTTTCCACATCCAGAGACAGTGTGATAAATGGTCTTAAGCTCTTATAGCTCAGATTTTCCTTCGCACATATCGGTATCCTTTTATGGTTGAATATTATAACTTTGAGAAAATGGCCTTTAGACCCATGCGAAGGTCTACGATCATACTTTATAGACCCTAAAGAAGCAGTTTATCTACTTTCGCACAATGATTAATAACCCTATGTTTGCCTTCGCACAGATCTATCCAATTCGTCGGAAATCATAATAGGATTAAACTTTATCTTCACGAAAACAGATAATTACTTAAGTCATGCATACATATGGTGGATTCAGTAGATTCCCACAACATTTCTACATTATTCCATGGAAACATATTATTGAGCGAGATAACATAACATAAACATAATTAACAATAATACACAGATGCAAGGTATTTCTTCAAAATCAACCTTTATTCAGTTCCAACGTTCAATTTACAGACTTCTCTGCCCTGCGCACTCAATTGCAAAATTACCAAGGCCTCATGTGCACTCAACTTCAGGAGCATTCCTCTTTCACCTAAGTACAGGAAACAGAGCTTTCCTGCCTTAACACTTACCCAAAACAACAATATTCACTCCAAGTTATGCTTAAGACTCGCTATGACTCAATTATATATAGCTTTCTTAAATACAATACCATGGTCTGCGGCCCATTGGTGAGTCTCAAAACTGACCTATTACATACCCAAAAAAGGGGCTAAAAACTCCTTTGACTCCTATCTAGCTATGCGTTCTGTATCCACGTTTTGTGGAGACTTTACATTCTTTACAAAAAAATTACAAAACTGGGTTAAACTAACCCCAAAAATGACCCTATCCCAATAGGCCCCCAACACAAATATGGTGACACACCCTCAAGTCACTCAGCTAGCGCCTCAATCTTGCTACAGATACCACCCAACTCGACCTGTAATGTTGCAATGTCAACAACACTCTGCACATGGCCTGTGGCACTTCCTCGACCAACTTCTTTTTCGTCGGGCCTTCCACTGCTAGGCACATTGTCCTCTGAGTCTGTTGCAATACCTTTAAATTTTCTTGAAGTGATAGAGTAAGCTGGTAGGCTTCCTCTATCCATGGCTGTAATTTGGCCTTTAGAAGGGCCTCTTTTCTCTGTAATTCTTCCGTCTGTGCTTGCAGCTGCTTGCCTTCCTACAACTTCACGAGGCATTGCACTGGTGCCAAAGTGCGCATAGTTGCTCAAACTTCATCATACTTGTGTTGTGTCTCCTTGACATCTGTGTTCAACCTCTGCAAGTTTGGGTCCTCCTGCAAGTTTTTCCACAACTCCATGGCTTGGTTAAACATCATTGCATAGTCTGTGGCTGCAGTATCCAATGTGCCCATATTTTCTTTGATCGCTGCTCCACGTTGTTATTGAACCTTTGGTAGAGTAGTTGGCTGAAAATTTAGCTATAGTTTTGAGATCTTCATTTGAAATTGAAGGTAACTCTACCGATCTCATCCTTTGATGTGTGGACTGCAATAACTAATTTTCTGACTTTTGCGGTAGCTGCGGCATCCTCCAGGATGTTCAACTCATCAACTGTCTTGCATATCTGCTCAATTGTTGTCTCTAGACTCTTAATTCATGCTTGCAGTTCCTCTTTTCTTTTATTGCCTGAGCTTTCTAGGCAAACATCTATTCATTATTCACCTTGAACTCACTTATGACTGCAAGGGCGCGCTACTCTCTGATCCTTAATTCATCTAAAACCCCCTGATGTAGTGCATGGAGGGTTTGAAGCGGTAGCGCGACCAAGTTGATTGTCATGTCCTTCAATGTACCTAGCACAATAGGTCCTCCTCTAACTCTGCGCGAATTGATCCTTCTAGTAAAGGTATGACTCTAAGGTCTAGAGTCTATTCCATCTCTGCTACTATCCCACTCCCTTGTGCTAGGCTCGCTTGCACCCTGCTCGCTTGCCCAATGCTTACCTAAATTGTACTGGTTTGGATCTACAACTCATGCATATCCTTCTGGACACTCCCTAGCCTCTGCATATATTGTTGCTCGAACTGCTACCACAACTCTATTATGGTATCTTTGACCTTGTCTCTGATCTCATTGAGATCCCCTTATGTAAGAGCCATCGGGTTGATGCACGTCTGTTTGTTAGATTTATGCTTATTTCGGGGCCCAACAGTCTTTTTTCCATGCTTCTTTACTGTGAAGGGAGTGCTCTACTCCTCTCCACTGCCTCCTTCCTGCCTTGATAGTTCCTACTCATCTGTATGTTGCAAAGCCGATTCTTCGACTTCTATTGGATCCATGTGTTCTTTCTCAGCATGCTCTTTTGCAGCACACTATTTCTCAGCATGCTCTTTTGCAGCGTGCTCTTTCTCAGCGTGTTCCTTCACAACGTGTTATTTTTCCACAACTACCTTTTCAGCGACTTCTTTCTTCTTTTGCTCAGCCAAAGCTAGCGTTGCCTTCTGTGCTGCCTCTTTTCTCTTCTGCGCAGTGGTCGAATGCACAACAGAGCTCTCAACGCCCTTACTGGTACCTACCCCAAGTACATGGGTTCGTGTCAATCCACTGTCCAACTGCCCACGATCTCCTGCACATCGGCTGTAGATACTAAGTATGGCAGCTTGTGCCATATGTGCTTTGGGTCCTTCTGCACCCTAATTGAGACGTTATAGAAATCAGCCTTGAACTCCACGAAGGTTTTCAACTACTCAAACAAGGTTGGGAACAACCTTGGCCGCTGACTGATAACTGTCCTTAGGTCCATCTCCATCAAAATCCAGAAAAAATAAAAATAAAAATAAAATAAAATAAAATAAATAATAATAATAATAATAATAAAAAAAAAAATTATTCCTTAATCCTCTCTGGATCCTTTGTTTCCCACAGCGAAGTGAACTTCACTACCTCTGGTAAATCTTCCGGCTGCGGGGGAAACTGAATGTCCTCCGACAATCGCCAAGATACTAAAATAACAGCAAAAGCCATGCATAGTGGAAGGGCTTGTTGTCCTCCTGAGCTTCGCGGCAGTTCGCGAGGAACTCCTTGCACAAATACTTCACCCAGTTGTATTGAACTCCCTTTGCGCACTGGGCAGCTAATGATACTACCGGTGTCAGAACTTCGTCCGTGTGACATTTCCTCATGATCTTCCCTGTAATAATCTTGGTGACGAACTGCACCGCCTCGTGCTGAACGGAGTGGACAGAATATCCGTGCAACTTCTTAACGAGTGCCTTCATCTTATCTACTAACTCTTTTTCTCCACTTTTCCCTCCAAACTCCTTGGCAGGGTCCGCCCCTTTGTAGGGTAGCTTTGTGATCCGATGAATTAACATGTCTGTGATCGAGATGGGCTCCCCAATCCATAGGCACCCATCATGCACCAGCACGAGGAGTTGGCACACACACACCGTGTTGATTATTGATCTATGAAAATGCGGCACGTAGAGCATGTGCAGCAACCTAGCTTGCTCAACACCTCTAACCCATTTCATGGGTTCCAACTGCGTAACTCCCGTCTCTTCATAATAGATCTTCTTCATATACTTGCTAGTATCCAAATGTGGGAATCTCTCATGGTCCGTGAGATCCCAATCCTCCATTTTCAGCACTGGAATGCGTGCTAAGGTTGTGCCTTCAAATTCCACCTGTTTTGGCAACAGGGGTGTCGAGACTGTAAACTTCCTTGAATCTGGGTCTTTTGTAACTTTGGCTTTTCCTTTCCACGGAGGGATATACTCTGGGAGCTGTGTGATCGGCTCAACCTCCTCAGCATCCAATTCCTCCACACCTTGGAATTCTTCCTCCTCCAAATTGACCACTTTCTCTGGTTGTTTATCCTTTTTCTCCTTCTGTTGCACCTCTGGGTTCTTCCTCAGTGAATGTCTCACTGGCATCAGCTTCTTCTGCTTCTCTTTGGCAGTAAATTGCTTCGGCCTAGGTGACCTCAGTGCCGTAGGCATAGTGGGTGTGGCTTCCATACTTGATATTTTAGGGCCTAGCGTGTCAGAAACAACAACTTCAGAACTCATAGCCTCTGTGGGATTTGTGGTAGTCATTTGCTTGAGAATGACCTTCTGGTTCCACTCAGGTAAGGCTGCAAATGCTGGGCTTGACATGAAATCCTCCCAGAATTGACAACTCATAAGCCTCAAACAACAAAGCACCTAGACAACTCTCAGAATGCAAAGTGTTCTTCGGCAGACCAACATGCTCAATTTATAGGAGGATTTGAATTCAAATCCAACCGTTCCCCCCAATTTCTGATCATAAATGCATCTTTGGCAGAAAATATCCAAAGATTTTCGCCATAAATGGTGCCTACCTGCTCCTCCTAACTAAATTTTGGCCATCAAATCATGAATAGTAACTCCAACGGCTACTTTTGGACCCATCTGCATGGTACCATCCTCCATGGTGCAACCCATCCAGTGCAGTTTCACCTACCGCACTCCTGTCTTCCATCGCACAACCTCCCTACCACATTTTTCACTTCGTTAGGCAGTGTAGTTTATAGTCCCGCAATCCCTTACAACTTCCTAGATTACTAAGACTCTTCTGCTTGCATGTAGTCATTGCACAGGAGAAGGATCCCCTATGTACAACTTTAGCCTACTTCCATTCACTTTTCCATGGAATGGTTCCCCATTCAGCTTTGCGAGCTAAACTGCGCCACCATCCATGATCTCCTTAATAACATATGGCCCCAACCAATGCATTTGAAACTTTCTTGGAAATTTTGTGAACTTGTTGTCATATAACAACACTAAATCATCTACCTTAAATGTGCGCAACTTAATATGTCAATCATGCCATGCCTTCTCGCGTTCCTTTTGCACTTGTTGGTGAAATCCTGCAAGAAAGCGGTCTTCTTCTAACTCCATGATCTGCACGAGCTGTTCCTCCAAGGTCTCATGATCTGCCATCTCTGTCAATGCTGCAATATGTAAAGTTGGGACAATATACTCCATAGGCATTACTGCTTCAATTCCATAGACCAACCTAAACGATGTTTGACCTGTCAACTTCTTGTAGGTCATCCTATAAGCCCATAAAATAGTAGGTATGTGCATGTCCCAGTCATTCCTCTGTACATTGCAGACCTTCGTCAATGCATGCTCCAAAATCTTGTTAAAAGATTCCACCGTTCCATTCGCCTGTGGGTGATAGGGCGTGCTCTTCTGATGATACACCTGGAATTCTTCAAGAATCACGTTGATCGTTTCATTCAAGAAATGTGTACCCCTATCACTCATCAATATCTTAGGGCATTCAAACCTTGTTAAGATGTATTCACACAAAAATTTTGCAACAGTGGCCACTGTACAATCCTTCACTGGTTGTGCTTTCGCCCACCTGGTTAAATACTTAGTTGCAGTAATGATATATCGCGTGCCCATCTTCTTTCCTGGTGGTTTTGTTGGACCTATAAAGTCAACGGCCCATTTATCAAATACCTGTAATGAGACCTAAGGATTTAAAGGAAATTCAACCCTTCACGAAGGCTTCCCCGTCCATTGGCAAGCATCACACGCCTTGCAATATGCCTTAGAATCCTTGTGTAATGTCGGCCACCATAACCCAACATGAAAAATCTTCTACGTGGTCGCTTTCCCTGCATAGTGACCTCCTACCACTCCTCCATGGGCTTCATCTAGGATACTAGCACGTTCAAACTCTAAAACATGCCTTCACAGTATCTCATTCATTCCCATCTTATACAAATGACCCACAATCACTAAAATATCTGTTGTAGGGAAAAGTATCCGATTCGGATGACCCTATCCCACTCTAAGGGTGATAGTACCTCAGCAACAACTGTAAACAAAACTACTTAAGGTTTACTTCTTTATGAAAGCAAGAGAGAATGAAGAAATGCACTAACCGTTGCCTTGCGCTTAATATTTGCTCCAATCTCTTCTCTTTGCTGCTTGCTCCTAGCTCTTTGCTCTTTTGCTGGCCCAGCTACAATGAGATCCTGCAAAATAACAAAGAAGGAAACTACAAGAAGCATGCATTCATAACTGATTCAAGGATTAGCATAAATCAAATATACAATCATCACAATACATCATTGAAACAAATGCATATAGAAAACCTCAATAGCTTTTATTAATGGAAGAAGTAAAGTTCTGAGAAGGTTACAACCATTGAAGGCTCCAATCCAGCAACACCTCCCAGCAGAAAGAATTTTTCCTCTTCACCTCCTTCAAGCAATCACCCAATAGTTCTATAGTGAAACCAACAGCATATCATTACTTTGCACAAAATTCCAGCCTCCTGAGCTCATAGGAGAGAGCTCAATATATAGATGAATTGAGAAAGGATGAGTTAGCTTGCAACTGATGTGTAGCTGCCTTGTGTCCTCTCTCTCTTTAGTTGATCTTCAGTTCTTGAGTCCACTTGGAGAACCTTGCTTCCACTTGGAGAAACAGAGCCTCTGACTCATCACAAGGCGAAATCCCTGATCCAAGTGTCATTTTTGGAAGATTCCAGAGCAATGACTCAGTGTGCCACTTGTCCCATCTCACTCAGCGCAGGTGGCCTTTGTTCTACCTGCTTTGCAACGCAGGTACACCATGGAGGAGTTGAGTTTCAGTGCAAAAGCCTAGTGGAGCACCTGCTTTGATTTCAGGATTGCTTGTTTTTGAGTGTTTTCAGGTGGAGAACTGATCTGAGAGCTGTTGGTTTGCTGACCTTGTTCCTCTAGGGTAGGAACATCATGTTTAGGGACTTTGGATCCCTTGGATTATTGACAATTCATGCCTGATGCTGCAAGGCACAAAATTGTCTATAACAAAGGCACAAAATTGTCTATAACAGATGCCCCCTAAAGTATGAGGTCGTTTATCGGGTGAAATGCTTTATTAGGAGGATCCGAAGTTCATTCAATCTGCTGAGAAGTGTCCTGTAATAAGATACAATACAATACATTATTTTTCATACTTTTTCATGATCTAGCTGAGGCGGGAATTCCCATGCTCAGCTTTATAAATTCATTTTGGTACATAGAACAGACGATCGTCTGATGGTAGACTGATAATTCTCTGCTGAAATTATCATCCTTTGAGAAGGATGATCATCTGCTGCAATGATGTACACATCAAATGTCTTTATATCCTGAATATATCGCGCAGCCCGGATGGATGGAACTAGATCCGGGTCTTCAATCTCTTTCGATCTTCACTCGATGTACAAGTCGATCCATGTGAGAATTTCTTGAAGTCGAACATGGAAAGACATCGCTTGATTACCGGTCAATGATGTAAACCGTTAACAAACGCGAGAGGAATCACCGATAAGGATGATGACCCTCAAGGTACAGCAGTACAATTCACATGGTGGGAATAAAGGACTTGGCGTCGACCACCATGCAAAATCTTCTGGTCGAAGGTCATTGATGTATACCTGTCGCCGGAAGTGAGAAACTTGCCATTGAGGCATGCAAGCTTCAAAGTACTGAAGGGGTTGTTCCTAGATCAACTCCTTGGATAATGAGCTGATGTCGACAAGGAGTGATCCGTCAAAGGAGGGCCTTAATGAATCCCACATCAGTGACACGGAACAGAGCTAGTGATTGTGATGAGGTGAAAACAAACTGTGATGTATGATTCAGGGTGGCGGTCATGAAATGGATGAAGGACAATGTATGGCAGTGGATGGGACACGGTTGACTCTTTGCAGAACAACATATCTTGAACATATAACGACACTGATGTGATGGATCGGTAGCATTACCCCAAATGTGGATGGTGTGGCGAGGACCATGGTGATGAGACCGGTGAATGAAACAACCCAACCCGATGTGATACGGAGGACAAAGTGTCATGTTCAAGAGCGACTTGCTACCATTAAAGCTGTGAGGTTCTCCCAATTTTCCCCAGTCATTGCTGACCAGTACCTCTTTATTTTTGTCAAGCTTGAGGAGGATAACATATGCTTGTTCTATAACCTGCCCTTCGAGCAAGCCCATCGCTATGTTTTAACGAGCCTAGCGATAGGGAAACTCGTTCTCGTCTAAAGACAAGTTTGTCGCTATTTAATGAATTTAACGAGTCTAACGACAAGGATAACTCGGTCCTTTTCATTTTTAGAGAGTCTGAAAAGGTACATAAAGTCAACTCCAGAATTCCTTTTTCGTCATCTAATCCCTTAAGTCCGAAAAAGTATAAAACAATACAGAAGGGATGAGTTTTCGGTACTTTTAACGAGCCGAACAAAACAAGCGCTCGATCTTTTTGTGCAATAATCCCTCAGGTCCAAAAGATTAAAATCTAAAGGAGGGATAGCTCTTCCTGTCGTTTAACGAGCTGGAAGGCCAAAACTCGGCAAACTTTTCATATTTTACGAGTCAGGAGAAAAGAGCTCAAAGAAGACTCGTCTTTTGAGGAACGAGTGATGAACAGGGCAGCAGCAGATTCCAGGTACAGGTTGGAATATTCCAATCACGGCAGTGTCACAAGGATGGCTTAGTGAAATCACTCTTCGCAGCTGTTCCTCAAAATGGGTAAACAATCATATGGAGATGAACGATTGGCCAAATGAACGGTGGAGGTGAGACTGCAAGAACACGACCAAGGGCTTTAATATGGCTGTCAAAGGTTACATTTACCAAGGTTATTTACCGGTTCATTTTTTCTGGGTGAGCTTGAACTCTAGGGGAAGATTGCTCACAACTTATGTTTATTTTTTAACGAGCATGAACTATGTGCTAAAACTGCTCGGATCTTGCGTTTATTTTTTAACGAGCATGAACTGTGTGCTAAAACTGCTCGATTATACCAGTCATAAGATAAGAAATGTCTCCTGTGAGATAGCTATTTTTTATGGAGCTTTATCTCACGAAGCTATGCTCCTAATTTGGCAAATTTTGACCTTTGCCCCACATCCTCTCTTCATGCAAGTTCGGAAACGACTAATCTAAAAAACAGATAAATAACCGCTCTTTGCTTGCACTCCAAAAGGTTTGCATGCCCCCAGGTATAAAATAGAATTTCAAAGCTGCCCCTCCTCTCCCTCACTTCTGCTTTTCTTTGGGTTTCCCAGCTACTTATCATCTTGCCAATCTAATGTTAACGATACTTGTCTTCTCGTTATTCTAAGGGATCTTACGCGGTACTTGTCTTCCCGTCGGCCCAACTTTTAACGAACAGCTATTTGTGACAAGAGAAGAACACTACTCAAAGACAAAACATCAATGTTATTGAGGGAGGCTTGCCTCTTTCTGGTTACCCGAAGAATGGTTTTATTCGCTGCCGCAAATGAAACTCTTTCTTTGGCGATGTCTATCATTAGGTTACCTAAGGATGGTTACAATTTGTTGCAGCAATAGAAACTCATTCTTTGGAGGCTGCCCCTACTTATCCTTAAAACATTTGTTTTAATGGGTGAGGCTTGCCTTTTATCCAAAGACGGTTACTATTTACTGCCACAAACGGATCCCCTTCCTTGGCAGAGCCCACTTATTTAGATAAAGATGAATGACCTTTGTCAAACAAGTAACCTTGACAAAAGAATCTTGTTCCAGAACAACCCCTCTTCCATTCACGGACGGGGTACGGACTAGTCATATTCTTTCGCGGAAATTCTACCCTATACCCAAGGTTTCTTCTGCCCAAAGCAGACCAGGGTGCATGCCCCCTGGGTTCCAGTCTTATCTTTCCGAATCACTCGCACTCATCGGGAAGTAGAACCGGGGGTGGAGGCATTTCTTGAGTGAATAAGCCATTCAGGATGGTATTTGACTATTTGCGATGCGAGATCCCGAAAATGAAAGTTGGTCTACGAGCTTGACCATCTTTCCTTCGTGTGGAAAACACATTACTCTAAAGAGTGAGGAGACTATAGCTCCCATGCAATATATATAGTCCCGTCCAAGGAGTAGGTTATAATCCAAGGGTCCTTGGACGACCATGACGTTCATATGAACTGTCTTCTTCCTCAATGTAATGGGAACATTGGGAGGATCCCTAAAGGGCGACTGGTTCCTTTATCAAAACCTGATAGATTTCTCATCTCAGGTAAAAGCGCCGGGGAACCCAGTGCTTTCCAAGCAATAGAGGAAAGGATACTCACAGATGCCCCTTCATCAATGATAGTTCCAGCCATTACCATTCTATAGATTTGGACAATGATTCTGAATGGTATATTGGCTGGTAACCGGGGTCTGCCTAGTTGGTTCCAATCAAAGGACACAACCAGGTTGCTTGGTGGTGGGACCGAATACACGGCCGGATACGATCCTGATGATGTTCCTCCCTGCGATAAAGGAATGGGCGCATTGCCCTGATGCTCATCAGAGTCTGTGTTGATGAAAAGAATCTGGATGGTGTCATCCTTATTCTCTTCAGTGAGGTGTCATTCGAAGATGAGTCTTCAACGACGGTGTCATTTGAGGATGAAACCTCTGAAGGAAGAATCGGGTCAACTGCCGTTTCGACCTTTAGACTTTCGTCTGGTCTGGATTCAGCAGGTTCATTCTCAATGACCGACACTTCAGCTGACCACTTGATCGGGCCAGCTGGATTTTCAACTATCGAGGGACTTGGCACGAGTTTTTGGTATCCAGGAGGAAGTCGTAACGGTGAAACCGGACGATCTTCCAAAAATCTCTTCGCCTCATCTAAGAATGGACAACGGTGGATGGCATGATTGCCTCCACACAGCATGCAGGGTGATCTTGGTCTCCCTTTTCGTCCTTCACTCTCGCTAGTTGACAGACTGCAATCAACATGACTACCAGAGGTTGATGCTACCGGATTGTGCATCCTGGGGGACCAGTCCCTTAGTATCCGGGGAATACAAGGACAATCACGGTGGAAGTGGGTCCCTTTGCAAATGACACATGGCGATTTAGGCCCGGTCGGTGCAGTGTGTGGATTTTTGTCAGATGTCTTTTGCTTGCCCCAGTCGCCTTCGCCTTAGGCTCCTTCTGCTTCTTTTGTTTCTTCTTCTTCTCCTTCTTCTCCATGGGAGGCTGACTTCTGCCGGCTCTACCTTGTGAAGATGAAGGATCAGAGGAAGAATTGTAAGAAGTGGAAGGCTGGTGGGCAGCTCTAGACTGGTCTGACTGTTGATTCGACTGCTCAGGATTTGTGGTGGTCTGAACTACATTAGTTGAAAAGAGCCATACAGGCAGGCCAATTGTCAATCCTGGAAGTGACAATGTGGCCATATGGGGCGCACCAACATCTCCCCAAGAGGAGAAGGGACTGGGACTTCCACCAAGGTGACTTCCTTGGTTGGTGGGCTCCATACTTTTCAACTGAAAGATCAACGTGGGAATAACAGGTGATTATGTTCCGTTTAAAATAAATTTTATTAACGACGCTTTAGACACAACTTTGCTTTTTCATGTTTTAAGAGTCGAGAAAAAGCTAAAGATGACTCTAGTCTCCTTCGATGTTTTAACGAGCCCGAAGTGACAAATGCTCGGTTGGACTTTTTCAGTTATAGAGTTTGAAAAAGGCCAAAAGAAACTGCTCTGGAGATCTAGGCAGAGGGTGTGCCAAACCTTTCGCAAAACCACGGAATACGTTTTACGGTACGTGTGGTCAATCTTCGTGAATGCTGTGTTCACTGCATTGCGATCAGTAGGGCGGCCGACACGGCTTCCTAAGGATAAAGGATATATGCCTATAGGGGTCTCCCAATATATACTCGACGGTACGTGGGAGCACAAGTCTGTATTAGTGCCACCGACTCTCAGGAGGAATCACCCACCTTCTTCGAGATCGACAGTCACTACGTTTAACGACGCCGGAACACGTCTCTAGCTTAGACCTTTATGTGTTTGCGTTATGTTTCAAAGCGTTGTTAAGTAAATTGGATTTATTTTAATGTTGATCTTGCTTAGCAGTTTGCCTTTAAGGATCACCACGAGATGTATGTAACAAATTCCTGAATGCAGTCTAAGATGAGAAGCAAACTTTTCAATCTTTCAACTTTGAAAATCTTAACTACTGAGGAGAAGAAAGGCAAATCTTTTGACACAGATCATAGAGCACACACTAATGCAAAATTTCCTAAATCAGCATGCAAACAGTCAAATGCAAAATGCACAATGCATGTATTTTCTTTTCCCTTTCTTAATGTTGATGTATTACAAAAAGAAAGTTGTTATATAACTTTGATTTCGATTTCAAGCGAAAGTAAACAAGCTAGTCCAAAATCAAAAGACACCTTAAGATTTACTTGTTTAAACTCTGGAAATGCATGAAATCAAACCATAATGACGAAAGCAAAAAGACTAATCAGCTATGGACAACAAACAAGCTAACTCTTTAGACCAGCAAAATGCCTAACACAGGTTCAGATCTAAGAGGCCAAAGCAAGACTAGTTTACTCTTCGTTATGGGAAATTGTAAATGATGTAAGAAATACAAAAGAACAAGTACAATTTCGTTATATAACAGAGGCGGAATGATGGAAATTAAGGTTGGTTTCAGAACAGGTACAAGACTGGTAACTGGCTGCAAAATCTATAGTGAAAACAGGCAAGAAAAAGGGAGGAAACCCCAAATGCACAAGGCAAAATTGGGCCAACGCAGGTGCTGCACAGCCAGTCTGGCTCTCAGCGCAGGTAGCCCCTTCAGGACCTGCGTTGCAAAGTAGGTAGCCTGTGTACTACCCGCTTTGGAAAACGAAAGTTGAGTTTTCTCAGTTTCCGGGTCACAATTTTCTCAAAAATTCACAGTTTTTGCTCAAATCAGAAGCTATCAGTCAAGCACACACTAAGGGATGACAAGGAAGATGAAAAGCTATCACTAAGAGCTTACAAGGATCTACAGTTTCTGTGAAACCAGAGATTCTGGGTTCGATCCCCAGTGGAGTCGCCAGTTTGTTGTAGGGAAAAGTATCCGATTCGGATGACCCTATCCCACTCTAAGGGTGATAGTACCTCAGCAACAACTGTAAACAAAACTACTTAAGGTTTACTTCTTTATGAAAGCAAGAGAGAATGAAGAAATGCACTAACCGTTGCCTTGCGCTTAATATTTGCTCCAATCTCTTCTCTTTGCTGCTTGCTCCTAGCTCTTTGCTCTTTTGCTGGCCCAGCTACAATGAGATCCTGCAAAATAACAAAGAAGGAAACTACAAGAAGCATGCATTCATAACTGATTCAAGGATTAGCATAAATCAAATATACAATCATCACAATACATCATTGAAACAAATGCATATAGAAGAACCTCAATAGCTTTTATTAATGGAAGAAGTAAAGTTCTGAGAAGGTTACAACCATTGAAGGCTCCAATCCAGCAACACCTCCCAGCAGAAAGAATTTCTCCTCTTCACCTCCTTCAAGCAATCACCCAATAGTTCTATAGTGAAACCAACAGCATATCATTACTTTGCACAAAATTCCAGCCTCCTGAGCTCATAGGAGAGAGCTCAATATATAGATGAATTGAGAAAGGATGAGTTAGCTTGCAACTGATGTGTAGCTGCCTTGTGTCCTCTCTCTCTTTAGTTGATCTTCAGTTCTTGAGTCCACTTGGAGAACCTTGCTTCCACTTGGAGAAGCAGAGCCTCTGACTCATCACAAGGCGAAATCCCTGATCTAAGTGTCATTTTTGGAAGATTCCAGAGCAATGACTCAGTGTGCCACTTGTCCCATCTCGCTCAGCACAGGTGGCCTTTGTTCTACCTGCTTTGCAACGCAGGTACACCATGGAGGAGTTGAGTTTCAGCGCAGAAGCCTAGTGGAGCACCTGCTTTGATTTCAGGATTGCTTGTTTTTGAGTGTTTTCAGGTGGAGAACTGATCTGAGAGCTGTTGGTTTGCTGACCTTGTTCCTCTAGGGGTAGGAACATCATGTTTAGGGAGTTTGGATCCCTTGGATTATTGACAATTCATGCCTGATGCTGCAAGGCACAAAATTGTCTATAACAATATCTACAGCGCAAACTACTAGCTCCTTCTTCTGTTGAGTGGAATATCCTTCGAGATTTGTTCTCGTTGTTGAAAACTGAATGATATCGGCAAAATGATCGTCTGTGACACGCACCATAAAGAGCTATGCATATGACACTCCTTCCTCCAAACTACTTGGTTCTTCACCTGTTTCAATCTGTGATAGATGGTTTGGACCTACATTCATCCTTCCAGGGTTCACAATCACTTCAAAGTCATATTCCTGAAACAGCAGTAACCATCGGCATATCCCCCCCCCCCCCCCCCCCCCCAACACAGGCTTATTGACCAGATACTTCAGTGTGGAGTGATATGTATACATTTTAAAGTGTCCACCCAACAAATAATGCCTAAATTTTTGCAGTGCGTAGACCATTGCCAGCCCTTCATGCTCTATAGTGGAGTAATTCTTCTCATATTTGGATAAATTTTTGCTCGTGAAATCTATCGGATGATCAATCTCTCCCTCACCCGCTTGTGTTAATACTGCTCCTACCACAATGCAAAAGGAATCTACATGCACATGGAACTCCTTCTTCCAGTCCGGAAATACCAAAATAGGCATTGTCATCATCTTCTCCTTCAAGACATCCAAACTGCACTGACAGTCTTCATCCCATCAAAAAATCGCATCTTTCTTTAATAATTTCTCCATCAGTGCGATTATCTGAGCATATACCTTGATAAAATTATGGTAATATCAAGTGTGCCCCAATGTCACGCGCAATTGTTTTACATTCCTGGGAGCCTCCAAATTCACAATTACAACGATCTTCGTAGGGTCCACCATCAATCCTTGCTTACATACAACATGGCCAGGCAAAATTCGAAAGGGCACACAGAATATGCACTTCTTCAAGTTCAGCTTGATCTGATACCTTCAACATTTATCTAGCATAAGGTGCAAACTCGCAACATGGTGCTTCACTAATCCAAACACAGTCCAATAGTCAAAATATACCTCCAAGAATTTATGAATAAACTCTTTGAACGCCGCAATCACAACTCGGGAAAAGATTCCAGGCGGGTTCTTCAATCTGAATGGCATAAGAGTATATTGAAAGCAACCACATTCAGTCGTGAAGGTTGTTTTTCTTCGATCTTCTCATGTGATCTTTATTTATTGATACCCTGAAAATCCATCAGTGAACAAATACGCCTCATGTCCACCAACATTCTCTAACACTTCGTCAGTAAACGGTGTTGGAAACGGATCATGCACGCATGCATCATTCAACTTTCTTAGATCTACGCATATATGAATCTTTCCTTTCTGTTTATTTTCTTGGACCACCATTGGGCTTACCCAATCTAATTCCTCGACTGGCTCAATAATATCGACATCCAGCATCTTATCCAGTTCTTGGCGCACCTTCTCTTTATATTTGGGATTTAGCTGATAAGGCCTCTGCTTAACGGGCTTCGCATCCGGCTTCAATGTGATCTTCATAACACCTAAATCTCCAATGTTTCCTTATTTCATTGGGAATAAATCCTAGTACTTGCGCAACAGCTCAGCTACCTTATCAATTGTATCTTCGTCCCAATAGTATCCGATCTTCACGAACTTAGGCTCTGCTTCAGAGCCAATGTTTACTTGTCAAGTTTTCAAAGGTTCTGATACATCCAGGTTTGCCACCTTCAGTCCTTCAACTTCACGTTGTCCTTTTGTTTTTGGAATGGTAATATTCTGCGGATCATCTTCTTCTTCTTCAGCAGTCACATTGTAACATTCCAACGCATGGCGAGACTGTGTACTCCAATCTGGCTGAGCCCATTCTACCGGTTCCTTCAACGTTCTAAATATAGATGCTTTTATCTCTTGTAGTGCCTCATCAATGCTCTCAAACCCATCCTCAAAGCTGAAAGTTAATAGAAAACTCTCGCTTAAGATGTCTCACTCAGTTGTTCCACTACGAAGTTCCGTCTCCAGATACCAATTAATTGGTATGCTATCTATTGTACCTTAAGGAACCAATTGTCTTGCTGTAGAGAAATTGTGCTTAAGACATTAATAAATATTATTTAATGTCACTTCTTTGTCACTTTATTGTTTTTTTTGTCCTCAAATGAAGGACTTTGAGGACTTGGTCTTTAACACTTAATACATGTATGACCAGAACATCTCATAATTCCATTTGTTGCTAGATATAAATGATGAATGAAAAAATCTTGAAGGAAAATTTAAAGATAATATGTTGATCTTTCATAGAAACTATTATCCATCACTTAGAAGAAATATTAAAATGAGAACTGAATCATAGACAATATGCTGCTTAACACAAAAACTACTATCTATGACCCTTGGAGAAATTAAAGATAATATGCTGGTCTTTCACATAAACTACTATCTATAACTTAGAAAGGAAGGTGGAAACTTCAAGTGTAGGAGCGCTCTTTTAAGGAATTTTAACTTTATCTACATAAGAAAATAAAGACCTGCAGCTTCATTACTGTACTTGAAAGAAGAAAACATAAGATGACACATAACAAAGAGGGTTACAAAATTATACCCAACAATTCATGGAAACTTCTGATTCTTTCATTAATAAAAAATTATATCAGGAATACAGTGGCCTAGTCTCCGGGTTCTCCAAAGTTTGAACAACCAACCCCTTCTCTGTAAATTTTCCTCTTCTTATACATTGTGAAACAATTGCTAATATTTGAAAGTGTCAAACTACTAACTGCTTCTCTAACTATCTTAAGTAAAAACTATTACAAAATTTTACAGAGGGTAAAAGACACCTCAAAGAACATGAAATAACAAGAATACAACTGAATTCAGAAGAGGACGATAACTGTTGGCTTGCTCTGTTAATCTACTGCCGAGTTCCTATGTATATGCCCTAATGATGTTTAATTCACTTTAACCAAAATAAACAGAGTTTGACGTTGACCTATGCATAAATCTGGACTTACGCATATATCTGGCATTTTGATTGGTGAAAATACAAAGAAAACATGCCCAACTGCCTTCCTCTTCAGATTCGGCTTTAACGTTGATTTTTATTTTACACAACAAAAATAACGCAAAGCACGCAAAAGTGGAACTAAAAATGAATTAATCCAGTTTAATAACTCCATCGGATCCGGAATCCCATCGCATATTGCAATCGTCCCTTTCCATGGTTATATCAACGTAATGTTGGAATTACACATAAATCCTTCATATTTGTGCTATTTCTATTATATCTCTTTTATAATAGAAATACACCATGAATATGCCTTTTCCACTTTTAACGTGGGCTCTGCACAACTATCGAGGCACACCTTTATCGTAATCACAATCGGCCCTTTCAAACATTGTATTAACCCAATACTTAACAAAACCACAATATAATGGACACGCCAGAGTTATAAAACGTAATACATAACAATATCGAGTCTGGATCGCATATTGCAATCGACGAAACCACACACACACACACACACACACAGATATATGTATATATATATATATCTATATATAATATGTTATGTGATATGACAGACTCGCCGCCCTTATAAAACATGATACATATGCTTTCGGGTCCGGCCATTGCAATCGCAATCGACGGAGCCCAACGCATATGCATAAAGCATTCTGCGATATCACGGACCTGTCGGGCTTATAAAATACAACATATTTAAACTATCGGGTCCGGCTTGTTCAATGCTTATTTCTATTATAACCCTTTATAATAGAAATACATATAAAAATGCGTAATTCCACCTTTTCCAAATCCTTTGCATAGTTTTCAAGATATGCCTTTATCGCAATCGGTGATCGGTGATTCCCGTGGTAGTACTTCATATGAATGCCCGTTGTTTTTTGCGATTGCGATCTAATCGCATTGCTAACACACATATATATATACATATTGGTTATGGCTGCATATAATTATTTATATTGCGATTTGATTTGATCGCATGGGCCGATTCTCTAACACTTGTTTTTTTTGCGATTTTGATTCTGATATGTAATTTATTACATTTCCCTCTTGCCTTATCTTTTTTAAATATAATTTCAAGTGATTCTTGAATAAAACATGATTATTAAAGGTAAAAAAAAATGCATGTTACAACATCTGGCTCCACTTGGGGATAGTGCTTCTGCCACAGAAGCACTAAGAACTGTAGATTAGTGCCTTATCCATTGGGCATGGAGTCATATATTGCTTCACCAAGCTTAACTGTGTGAAAATTTTGTACAGTGATCCCATGCTGATATCTGCAGTGATAAGATGCTTGCACTTTGATAGAAAAATATTGAGAATCATAGATCAGTAGCCTTAGTTGGGCACAGAGTCCAAAACTGTGAAAACCCTGAAATTGGACAACTAAAACCTGACAATCTTGAAGTCTGAAACCTCTGCAAACAAGTTTCCAATTGTGAAAGTCACCCTTATTCATCAACTAATGATTAAACTGAAGAATTGCAACTAGAAACCAAATGCTCAACACATGAGCTTATTTATGTACAAGTTCCTACATATGTACATGATTGATCTCTATCAGGTGAAGTCAATCTTCCAATGGTACCAGGTTAGCATTTGAGTGCTTAATCTAGAACCATTCTGCCAATGAATCTTGAAAATTCAATTCATGCTAAACAAAAAACAAATTATGCATAAAAGCAGCTCACAACGAAAGTTAAGAGTATATCCACAAAATGATATATGTATACTGCTGATAAATTCCTCCATGTAATTTGCCACATGATCTCCAAAAGTATGAGAAAAAATATGTTCTTAATCAGCTCCAAAAAAGAAATTCTTTATGTATGAAGATTCCTGCTCGATTAAACCTTCTGTTGGGATAATATGTTCAATAGAACAATCAACAACATCTTTAAGGAAATGATCTATGTCACTTTCATGTCTCCACTTTTCATCTTTAAGCTTTAATTGAAATTAATTTGTAATTATAGCCTTAGGAAGAAAAGAAATTTTTTCTCATCAATATATGACATACGATCAACTTCAAATAGATTGTTTACCTCTGATCCATGGGCATCATTGTATTCTTCAATGCAATGGTATACAACCTCTTTATTAGCTTCCTTTTTACATGAGATAGCCTCTTTTGCTATGATAGATGGCTCAATATATTGTTTTCCAACATGTTCCACTTGCTGGTTTCTTCCTGTATGTTCAACACCCAACTGATGAACTTGAAGAGCTTTGTCCTGCAACTGAATGGAAATATTTCAAAGATGAAATGCTTACAAAAGGCAGAGACCTAAACCAAACCCTAGCTTCTAGGTCAAAAGAAAGCAAAAACAACTTCATCTTCACATCTTCATGAATGATGCCCTGCTGCTCCATGCATTCATGGAACTCTTGGAGATGCTAAGCCGGATCTTCATATTCCATTCTACTGAATTTTGGAGGATACTCATTCCATGCATACAATGCAGGCATATCATGAGGATAGCCAATGATCCCAGTAAAATCAAAAGGATCAAATTTATGGACTAAGAATGTAGGGAGAGCCATTAAAACCCAGAAAAGAAAACTTCAAAGTGCAGTGTAGTCACCAATCAATATTGTAAGTGAAAATCACAGGTGTGAATGTACAACCAACTGTTGAAACTTGTCACTCTCAAGAATCAACTTCAAACTTAATGAATTCAAGAAAAAGTTTTCTTATTCTATTGCTTTGCAGCTTGTGGTCTTTGTTACAATGGAGTTTCCTTTTATTGCTTTTATTCGAAACTGCCAAGTATTTCCTCCTCACTGAAAAACCAGAGGAAAATAGTGAAAACCTAGGGAAAAGTGTTCTTTTCTTCTCTCCCCGGCAACAGCGCCAATTAATGTTATACCTTAAGAAACCAATTTCCTCGCTGTAGAGAAATTGTGCTTAAGACATTAATAAATATTATTTACTGTCACTTATTTGTCACTTTATTGTTTGTTGTGTCCTCAAATGAAGGACCTGGAGGACTTGGTCTTTAACCCTTAATACATGTATGACCAGAACATCTCAGAATGCCATTTGTTGCTAGATATAAATGATGAATGAAGAAAGCTTGAAGGAAAAGTTAAAGATAATATGTTGATCTTTCACAGAAACTATTATCTGTCACTTAAAGAAATATGAAAATGAGAACTAAATCATAAACAATATGCTGCTTAACACAAAAACTACTATCTATGACCCTTGGAGAAGTTAAAGATAATATGCTGGTATTTTACAGAAACTATTGTCTATAACTTAGAAAGGAAGGTGGAAACTTCAAGTATAGGAGCACTCTTTTAAGGAATTTTAACTTTATCTACATAAGCAAATAAAGACCTGCAACTTCATTACTATACTTGAAAGAAGAAAACATAAGATGACACATAACAGAGAGGGTTACAAAATTATACCCAAAAATTCATGGAAACTTCTAATTCTTTCATTAATCAACAATTATATCAGGAATACAGTGGCCTAGTCTCCGGGTTCTCCAAAGTTCGAACCACCAACCCCTTCTCTGTAAATTTTCCTCTTCTTATACATTGTGAAACAGTTGCTGATCTTTGAAACTGTCAAACTACTAAACTGCTTCTCTAACTATCTTAAGTAAAAACTATTACAAAATTTTACAGAGGGTAAAAGACACCTCAAAGAACATGAAATAATAGGGACACAACTAAATTTAGAAGAGGACGATAACTGCTGGCTTGCTCTGTTAATCCGTTGCCAAGTTCCTTTGTATATGCCCTAATGATGTTTAATTCGCTTTAACCAAAATAAACAGAGTTTGACTTTGACTTGTGCATAAATATGGAATTACGCATGTATCTGGCATTTTGATTGGAAAAAATACAAAGAAAACATGCCCAACTACCTTCCTCTTCAGATTCGGCTTTAACACTGATTTTTCTTTTACACAACAAAAATAACGCAAAGCACACAAAGCAGAATTGAAAAAGAATTAATCCAGTTTAATAACTCCATTGGATCCAGATTCCCATCGCATATCACAATCAACCGTTTCCATGGTTATATCAACGTAATGTTGGAATTACACATAAATCCTTCATATTTGCACTATTTCTATTATATCTCTTTTATAATAGAAATACACCATGAACATGCCTTTTCCACTTTTAACGCGGGCTCTGCACAACTATCGAGGCACACCTTTATCGCAATCACAATCGGTGCTTTCAAACATTGTATTAACCCAATCCTTAACAAAACCACAATATAACGGACACGTCGGAGTTATAACAATATCAAGTCCGGATCGCATATTGCAATCGGCGAAACCATATATATATATATATATATATATATATATATATATATATATATATATATATATATATATATATATATATATATATATATATATATATATATATATAATATGTTATGTGATATGATGAACCCGCCGCACTTATAAAACATGATACATATGCTTTCAGGTCTAGCCATCGTAATCGCAATCGGCTAAACCCAATGCATATGCATAAAGCATTCTGCGATATCACGAACCCGTCAGGCTTATAAAATACAACATATTTAAACTATCGAGTCCAGCCTATTCAACACTTATTTCTATTATAATCCTTTATAATAGAAATACATATAAAAATGCGTAATTCTGCCTTTTCCAAAGCCTTTGCACAGTTTTCAAGATATGCCTTTATCGAAATCGGCGATTGGTGATTCCTGTGGTAGTACTTCATATGAATGCCCATTGTGTTTTGTGATTGCAATCTAATCACATTGCTAACAGACATATATATATATATATATATATATATATATATATATATATATATATATATATATATATATATACATATATATATATATACATATATATACATATATATACATATATATACATATATATACATATATATACATATATATATATATATATATATATATATATATATATATATATATACACATATTGGTTATGGCTCCATATAATTATTTATATTGCGATTTGATTTGGTTGCATGGGCCGATTCTCTAACACTTGTTTCTTTTGCGATTTTGATTCTGATATGTAATTTATTACATTTCCCTCTTGCTTTATCTTTTTATAAGAAATTTTCAAGTGATTCTTGAATAAAACATGAATATTAAAGGTAACAAAAAATGCATGTTACAGCAGTATCTAAGGTATGAAAAAAAATGTGCACCCATTCTGGTTGTGGTCTTAGTCCATTGTGCTAAATGATCACGCGGATCATCTTTCCCACTGTATTTTTTTGTCATTCTAGTATTAGCATACCCAAACCTTAACTTCATCATTCTTCTGTATTCTTTCCATCCAGCAAAGTTCTCCTTGTGCGTACCCCACCAACGGGCAAACGTAGCGCACAATTCCAATTCCAGTGCTTGAAAGCAATGTTCTTTTAGTACTTCCCTTTCAAAGTAATCCAAAAATAGCTCCACATTAGTCAAACCATCATAATTCAGAAGATTTCTTACCTCAGTCAAGACACAATGCAGCGACTTGGTCATCATATTGCAACGGAGTGTAGATACTTCATGTAACCGATTCTGCTAGTGTTCAAGCTCTTCATTCGAATCTAAGGTGCAGGAGCTATCCCTGTCCCACGCAATTCGTCCATCGGTTGTAGGATTGATCCAATCCTCATCTCGCATTGTTATCTTGTATATCTGATCCAGATCATCATCACTTTCTACATAGTCGCAAACAGGTTCAGTATAACGCGCTCCTTCTACAGGATCTAGTGGCACTACAACCCTGAGTGACTTCTTCTCAAACATCATCTTCTGCTTCTTCAAGTTGATTACCCCGTTCATATCAATAGCCCAATCAATCCCTAGTAGTGCAGGGTATGGGTTACTATCATCCACTATTTCAATGACCTCAAAGTCAGCCAGCGCACTCACACCCTCAATGTCCACTGTTACACCATATAAGTGCCCCATTGGAATAATATTTTGTTGATTTTCCATGTGCAACTGAATAGGAGACCACTGTAGTGCAGGTCTCCCCATCCTTTCCTACGTCTACTTAGGTAGGAAATTTGCATCAGACCCTAGATCCAAGATTACTTGGTCCATTTCATATTCACCTATCTACGCGGTCAACCTTATCTTGCGCCCCGTTTGCGTCATATGCTTACCAATATTTCTTACTGTGCATTTTTTAGTATGAATCTTTTCCTTATTAACACACTTGTCTATTAACTATTGCAACCCTTCTAATGCTTTATGATCGTGAAGAAGCTTCATACAAGTCTTCAGAAAAGTAGCTAGTATTGAAGGATCTACTTCTTTTGTCACACTAGTCTCTGGCATTTTCTCATGACTTCCTTAGGTAGAGGCCTCATCAAAGTTCTTTTTGGCTTCCATGAAGGTTTCTTTAGCGCGATTAAGATCATAATCAACTTCCTTCTCAGTAGCCTTGCACACCCATCCTTCTTCTTTAGGTTGCTTACCTTTATCTGCACTAGTTGCCATGCCACTTCTCAATATGATATTCATGTTCTGATCTTCTTCGTGGGGCTCAACCCTCATCATTTGAAAATTCTACATAGGCTGTTGGGGATGTGCCTTCTTTTCTTGCCTCTTTGTCATAAGGACTGGGCATTCCTCTATGACATGGTCAAAATGTCGACAATATTGACATGAGGTGTTACACTAAAAAATGTCACCTTGACTACTTACAGTTAGTATGGCTCAAATCAACAGTCATGCTACCCTCTTGGGTAAGTCTCATGCCTCTGTTATCCATCTCAAACTCAAAGAAGAGAGAAAGTCTTGTAAAAACTATGTTTATCTCTGGGGTCGCAGGTTCTCTCTAACCTTACCTGCGGGGACGCTGACCATGTTCACAAAATCTGCGTCCATGGACGCTCTGTATGTTAAGGGACAGGTGCGTCCCTCTGTAAAAGGCAAAATGCGCGAGTTTTATCTTGAAAAAGTTACTTGTGTTTACTTCTAGAACATTCTAGAGGTCGGTTTGATGAAATGGATGCGCCTCCAGTTGGTTCATGTATCTCTATTAAGGGGAACTTATCCCATCAATAAGGGAGCTATCCCACCCAAAGAGGGGGATGATCCCATTGATAGTGGACCTGAATAACCTCTTTACAGCACTATAAATAAAGACATTGAGCCAGAGGGAGAAGAGGTTGGAGCTATACATTTTCTTTGGGTAAAGCTGCAGGATTTAGGTCTTCCATTAGAGCCTTTGTGAGGAGAGATTGTCTTCACTTGATTCTACTTGGAAGAGGGTGAGCTTTGTCAAAGTAGAGGAAAACCCTTGATGGACCCTGGGAGGAACTTGCACAACACCAAGGCCAGGTTGTAAGAGTTTCTTTGTTTCGTTATTAATACAAACTGGTTTATTTTTCTCAATAGCTTGTGTTAATGAGTTATTTCATGTGTTCCTTGGTCTGCATGTTGAATATATGTTTATTATATGAAATGCAAGTGCTTGGTAATTGTTTGATTGTTTGTGGTTGCAGGAATTGACTTGAAGGAGGAGCTCATCCGGATCGTCAAGAACGACTTCAACAACAGCGTTTTGGAATAAGGTAAGCCTAAACACTTGTAGTTTTCATGTTGTAAAAGGTGTATTTAGAGAAAGATCACTCCATTTTGTCTTGTTTGTCATTAGAATGTCTTAGACTTCTAGGAAGGTCAGCTGTGTTGACCAATCCGTGTGACATGAGGGATGCATGGGGTTTGTACAATCTCGCGCGAATTGACCTGCTTCACCACAGTTATAGCAAATTACCTACCCATGCCCTCAACCTAGTCCAGTGCCTCTTCCTCCTTCTCGGCCTTGGAATCCTCCATGTGCAGCTCCTGTGCCTTGATCCTGAGGTTGGTTCTCTGCTTGCATCCTATAGGTAGGATTTCTATCCATCATTAGCTCATAACTCCTACAATTGTGTTCATTGTGTCCTATAGACTTACATAAATTGCAAAACAATTATTGAGGGGTCTGTACAATTTTTTCAATAAACGGAAATTATCAGTAGCATGTTGTCTCTTAACCTGAAAAATAGTGCACCATAGCATGACTCTTGTGCTCGTCCCAACATTATTCTTTGATTTCAGGGGAACAAGCCTCCCCCTATAATATAGTTCTTATAGACTGGGTAATGATCCTTATCATGTCCATGGCTCTTACACTTCAGACACCAGACTTCAGTGCACACCTCCAACTGAGCTTCCTTTCCTTTCTTCAAGATCTGCCACACCAAGTGCATGCTTTCCAGATGTGAGTGAATCTGTTGCACTCCAAGGTTCATATCCTGTATAGGCGAGGCATCCAGCCTCATCGTGATCTCCAAGGCTTCTGCTTGCATTGCTATCTTCTGCTGTGACAAAGTTACTCTTAAATGTGGCAAGAGTGACACTATTAACTAGTTGTGATGCTAGGAATCTGTGATTGCCATATTGGCCTACCTGATCAGGAACTTCAACCTCTGATCAAAGTCCCAAGGTGTCTCCCCTATCTTCTGTTGGATTTCCTTAAATTCAATTACCGAATGTGCCTCTGACTTAGTCTTACATAACTCTAGGTTCAGAGCTAGCTAGGTATCTGCATAGCTTATACCATGTTAATGCATGATCCTTTAAGGCTATAACTAGCTGCGCTTTCTTAATGTTATCATTCGTAATCTGTTGTGATGTCCAAACAGCTCCTGCGACAAACCAAAATTGTTTTGGATCTTTGCTCCATGTTCCTTTAAAAATTGACATCTTCATCGCGTTTGCCATGATGAATGGTGGAAATGGAGGTGTGGGGGGGGCGGTGAAGGTGTAGGTGTATGAGGTGGGGGTGGAGGTGGAGGTGGAGTGGATGGATGAGGTATCCTCAAAATACCCTACATAATTAACTGAACTGCACTTCGCGGCGTAGTCAGCATCGTCCCTTCATCATTGCTTGAAGGGGGTTCAATGAGAAGACTATATTCTGGGTTGGATCCTCCGTTTCTTCTAAAGAATATCTCGCTTCATGTAGCCCCAAACATCAAGGTAACTGCATAACCCTCTTTTCACATAACAACATTTTAATTGTAGTCTTTAATGATTTCAGATACTTACCTCACGGTCCTTTAAAGAGCCTTCGTTCTGCTTCGCTATAGTTGATATTCCTGTTGATCGCGAAATAAGTCACAAAGCTTCCCAATGTGCAATCAATCCAGTGATCCACAGCCCACACGATATTTCTTTCTGATGCTTCTAGACGTTACACCAACTCAGGAGTCTACACTATAGGACAATTAAGCCTCCACATCCCTTGACTATCACCCAATTTAGACAACCGCTTGTGCAGATCTTTAGGGAAGAAACTGAAGAATGCGTCGGTCTCATCTGTGTACAAATATATCCACTACCACTGTTCCTTGGACAATTTAGGGCTCCTATTCTCATGAGCTTCGAACGTGTGCACACTTCAATCAATCCACTTGTCAATCTCTTTCTTCGTATGTAACCATTTATCACACATCTCTTAGATAGATCCTGGTCCCAGCAACAAAAGCATTTGTTGACTTAAGTGGGCTTGACCCAGGTTTAGAGTTATTCACGTCAACCAAAAAAACCCTAACTGCTAGCCCTTTTGGCAACAATCTGAATAGTGCAGGCTGCAGTCTCACCCGAAGCAGTACTGGGGGATGCTAGAACTAGGTTTCCGCATCGAGAGACAGTGTGATAAATGGTCTTAAGCTCTTATATCTCAGATCTACCTTCGCGCAGATCGGTATCCTTCTATGGTTCATTATTGAAACTCTGAGAAAATTTCCTTTAGACCTTCACGAAGGTCTACGATCAGAATTTACAGACCCTAAAGAAGAAGTCTATCTACTTTTGTGCACTGATTAATAACCCTAGATCTGCCTTCGCACAGTTCTATTTAATTCATCAGAAATCATAACATAACTAATCCTTATCTTCATGAAAACAAATAATTACTTAATTCATGCATAAATATGATAGATTCAGCAGATTTACACAACATTTATACATTATTCCATGGAAACATATTATTGAGTGACAGAACATGACATAAACAAAATTAACAATAATACTCATATGCAAGGTATTTCTTCAAAATCAATCTTTATTTAGTTCCAACATTCAATTTACAGACTTCTCTGCCCTGCGCACTCAGCTGCGAGGGTCCACGCACTCAACTGCAGACTTTCCAAGGCCTCCTACGCACTTAGCTACAGGAGCCTACCCCTTTCGCCTAAGTACAGGAAACATAGATTTCCTACCTTAGCACTTACCCAAAACAACATTCTTCACCCCAAGTTATGCCTAAGACTCGCTATGACTCAATTATATATAGCTTTCTTCAATACAATACCATGGTCTACGGACCATGGGTGAGTCTCGAAACCGACCTATTACTTACTCAAACAAGGGGCTAAAAACCTCTTTGACTCTTATCTAGTTGCACGCTCTGCATCCACATTTCACGGAGACTTTACATTCTTTACAAAACTAGGTTAAGCTAACCCCAAAACTGACCCTAGGGACCCTATCCCAACATGAGGCCTTATGTCCTCGGATGACATATTTTGTAGACACACTTTAATACAAACTCTTTTTAATGAAAAATACTACTTTTGCCTACTATTTGTCTTGATAAATGTATGAACGAATATTTTTTTAATATACAAATGTTGCAAACGTCTATTTAACATGTGATTCGCCAATGCATCTATCAATGTGTTTAAATATCTCATAATGCATTTATATTCAATATAATCAAATTGCCTCTCCAAAATAAGGACCCGTAAAAACACTCTTAACATTGTTGGACTCCTTACTGTATAGACATCTTTTAAATGTAATACTGCGAGCTACGACTTTAACCTAACGATCAAACATCAGATACCAAATGTGATGACATATGCTAATAGCTCAATGACTGCGCTATATTCTGCTATGTTATTTGTTGTTTGACTGAGACATATTCCATGAATAGAGACTAGCTCATCACTAGGTGAATAGATAACCCAGGCTGCAGAAGTTAAATTCTGAGTACTACAACTAGTGCCATCAGCAAAGCCAATGTACGTTTGAGAGAACATCGACATCTTCAAATCAAGTGCAAAACGAGATAAGTAGGAGAAGTGGTACAAAATGTGAAAAACATTAACTATCAGACATACCTAAAAAATGGTAAATAATGTACAAATTTGCACCCAAATTTTATGCATAATATTTCTTTAGGTAAATACCATTTCTAGGCTTTCCAAAAGGTATACCGTCGTAATCAATCAACTCATAGGCTCCTTTAGATAATATGTGTTTTATGATGTAAGGGCCATGTCACATGGGTTCGAACTTTCCCGTGCCTAACTTGTCCTGAGCTTGATCATAAACCAAGACTAGGTCACCTTCTGAATATGAACAAGGATTAACGTTTTGATCAAAATCAGCTTTGACACGTTTTTTGTGAGCCTCACTAGACAATGTGACATTACAAATATTTTCATCTAAATTTATTAAATGTACAAAATGTTCTTCATCTACAGAGGTAGCAGGTAGTAATTCAATAGCTAGTTTCAGGGATGGGATTTCACATTCAATGGGTAACACTGCTTCCAAACCATAAACAATTTGGAAAGGAGTAAAACCTGTTGATGTTTTTGCATTAGTACAGTAAGCCCACAATGTTGAAAAGAGTGTACAATTCCAGTTTCCTTTATGAATACCAACTATCCATTTATTCATATTGGTTAAACTTTATTGATAGCTTTGACTTAACCATTAGCTTGTGGATAGTAAGGAGTAGAGCTATCATAGTGTAGGTCAAGTTGTCTAGATAGTTCAACCATCATAAAGTTATGAAAAGGACTACCATGGTCTGTAACAATGGCTTGTGGGACACCAAACCGAGCAATCACATGACTGAAAAATAAAATTGTTGCAGTTTCACCATCGTCTCTATATGTAGGCATCACCTCAGCCCATTTCGTAAAGTAATCGACTGGAAGAATAATATACCCATGTACCCCAGCCAAGTGAGGGTTACAGGTGAATAAATTGATGCCCCATTTGGAAAAAGGATCGACAACTATGATAGGGTGAAGAGGAGTTGGAGGTGCTCACATTTTGCAATCGTAGATTTTGAATTATGACATTTGTGGGCTATGGTAATCCAATATTTAGACATTGAAGGAAAAAAATAACCAACATGCAATATCTTTTGGGCAGTAGCATACCCAGACACATGGCCGCCACATGCTTGTTGGCTTGAGGGGGCCTGACCCATGTTTGGAGTTAATTAGCCAAACAAATCCCTACACTACTGGCCCTTTTGGCAACAGCCCACAGAGCGCAGACTGAGGTCTCACCCGAAGAAGTATGGGGGGATGCTGGAACCAAGTTTCCGCACCCTTGAGATGTCTGAGGGGTTGATTTAGTCCAACTGTGAATACCTTCATGCAGGTCACTTCGCGCACTATCCTAACCTGCGAGGCCTTCGCGATCTATTATAATCGCCATCGTGCAACCCTAACCAAGGGTTGAAGTGCTTTCGCACTGCTAAAGCAGCGATCTGCACTATTTTCCTAAGTTACACCACATGTCTTACTTATCTTATTATAACTGTTAGTTACCTTCACGTAAACTTATACCTAATCTTATATTCACTTTATCAACACATTCATATAAGTTCACACATCATATAAACAATACAAATGCAATTTATATCCGATACATTCAATGCAAAAAATAGGAAAAAGATACACATAAATGATGTAAAACTTCTCTTTATTACTTCTCCAAAGGTTACAGACTCGACTCGCCCTGCACACTCAGCTGTAGGGGTCTGCGCACTCTGCTACGGACTACTATACCTTTGCACACTCAGCTGCGGAGCCTTCTCCTACTCTACGACCCAAAGACTTGACTCTACACTTAGATAAGACTTAATTCTCCATCTATTGCTTCCACTTCTCTAACTACTTGGGGCCTCGCTCTATTTATACAATCCCATGGTTTGCAGACCATCGGTAGATCTCTAAAGCCGACATTACATTACAAAGATGAGGGCGGACAACCCTATGACTCATTTACAAGCTCGTGCTCTGCGCCCACAAAATACAGAGTCTTTACATTAGATTTAGTCAAAATCTGGGCTTTAAGCCCCAAAACTTGCCTTGGGGGATCTCGCGCCCAACAGGCCCCCAACACAAACATCGTGACTTGCCCTCAAGTCACTCTATCAGTGCAGATATCTTCATGTGGAGACCTCCCAACTCTGCCCGGACCACTGAAAGGTCGGTAGTGCACTGAGCAGATGCCTGCTGTATCTCCTGGATGCATTGTTCAAAGACTGCTGTATCTGAACTGCTTCCTTGTATCTGCTCCTGTGTGCCCTACATCTACGCGATCTTGGATTTGATCGAGGCTGTAATTACAAATGCCTCTTCGATCCAAGGTTTTACACACACCTTCAAAACCACTTCCTTATGTCGCGCTGAATCTACCTACTCCTTAAGTGCTTTTGCCTGTTGCATTCGTGTGAGCCTATATGTAAGGGCCACCATCTCTGCGATCCCTTTTATATCATCATAATGTTGCTGCAACTTGCGTGCCTCTGTTTCTAAGTGCTTTATGTTTAGGTCCTCCTACAGAGTGGTGAGGACCTCGAAGAACTCTTCCAACATTTTAGTGTATTCCTTCACTGCACTAATGATCTCTTCCATCCTCGATGTAATGGCGTTGGTGCACTATTCCCTCACCTCTGGAGGAGTTAAAGGTTGTGCCTTCAACCACAGCTCTGCTATCTGAAGGTTTAGCTCCAGCTGAACCTTAGCCATCTCTTCTTGTACCTCATGCACCCCTGATGCTAACCTTTAGATGCGGACCTCTGCTGGGATGGCCAACTCAGGGACCATCTGGTAGGCCTCCTCAACCACCTGCACCATCTGTCAGTTCTGTGCCACTACATCATCACAATGTAGGCTCAGTTGTTCCATATTAATTTTTTGCTCGCTCAACACCTATAGTGCGCGGCCCTCCCTCGCCCGTAGTTCTGCAGTCACTCCATCCTGCAAGACATAGAGTGTCTCTTGAGGGAGTGCAGCCATGTTGATCCCTACTCCATTCAATGCACTGACCGTATTCCTGTCAGCCTCATTCTATGTAACCAATGCCCCCTCTAGCAGCACTATGGTGTTGGTCATGTGGGTGCGCAACATTTCCTCAACTACGGTCTTTCCTACTACAAGGCTGGTCGAGAGAGTACTAGCCTGAGGAGTGCACACCTACAACTCTTGTATCTGTGCCCGAAGGGCCCCCAACACAATTTGTTTCTCCTCCATAAGCTGCTGGAGGGCCACCATGGTGACGTCATTAACCGTCTCCCCTATATCATGGAGATCTCCTTCGGTGAGGGTGATCAGGTCGAAAGAAGTCTTAGAATATTTCAACTTCTTTCTCGGCCCCACCTGCTCTCTCGAGCACTGGCGCTTCAACTATGTAGATGTTGTTTCTGGGTTCGCGCTACCTTCCTCTGTCTCGGGCTCTTTCTTAGGTGACGGCAACTTATGGCCCTTGCGCTCCTTCTTTGCTGCCTGTTGCTATTTTGTGGGTACCTTCTATTGTTCTGTTGCTGCCTTTGTGGTGTCCTATGCCTCTTGTGCCTTTGCTGCTGCTGTTGCTTCTTTTCTTCTCTTCTTTGCCATCTGTGCCATCCGCAGTTTTTCCTCCTCCTTCTTCCATTATGCAACAAATTTTTTTGTTTCCGTCACGGAGATGGCTGGAGCGCGCCACTCCAGTGACCATGACTCAAGCATGGCGAATATAACATCGTTCTTGGTCAGGTACGGCAGCTCATTCCACTTCTTCGCGGGGTCCTTGCACACCCTAATGTACACATGATGGAAGTTGCCTTGAACTCAGTGAAGCTTTGTAGGCTATTGTAGGCAGTGGCCAATAACCGCGACTTGCAGTTAATCCCCACTCTGATGTTCATCTCCATGAACAACCAGAATATCTTACTATCTCAGATCCTTTGCATGTCTTTAGTGGCCCACAGTGCAGCGTACTTCTCTTCCTCCGGAAGATCTCACACAATTGTGGGGAACTGGCTATCCTCAGGCAATTCCTAAGCCACCAGCACTATGGATAGCATAAGCCATGCATAGTGGAAGGTCTTCCCCTGTTCCTATGCCTCGCGGAAATTCTCCAGGAACTCCTTGCATAGGTACTCTGACCAGTTAAATTGGACGCCCTCTGCACATTGCACGGCAAGTGCTACCACTGGTGCAGGCACCTCATCTACGCGGCACTTTCGCATAACCTTGCCAGCCAATATCTGGGTCACAACTTTGACTGCCTTATTGTTGATACTGGAGATCACGTACCCTCTCTTCTTCTTCTCTAGCTTGAATTTTTCCTTCATGGCCTCCGCGATGGCCAAGTCGTTGCTCTTACCCTCCAAAATATCCGCTGGGTCCTCCCCCTTGCAAGGGAGTTAGGTAATTCTATGAATCAAGTGGTCTGTGATGGGGATGGGCTCCTCCAGCCACAAACACCCATCATGCACCAACAAAGTAGTTGCCTGATGACAAAGATAGTTATTGGGGCACGATGGTAATGCGGCACCCAGAGCAGGTTCAACAACCCTGCTTTCTCTACTCCGCGCAACCACTTGTGTGGCTCCAACTCTATGACTCTCGCCACAGTGTTTTTCTTCAGCTTCATGAGCTGCGCGGTTGCCAAGTGTGGGAACTTCTTGTGGTCTGTGAGATCCCAGTATTCAAACTTTAGACTTGACACCTGTCCCAAGTGCACTCCTTCAAAAACGATATCATCGAGTAGCAGTGGGGTCTACAGAGACCTCTTGCTCTCATTTAGGTCCTTGGGCACCCTTGCCTTTCCCTTCAGTGGAGGAACATACGCGGGAAGCTTGGTTAGAGGGTCTGCGCCCTCGGTTTCCACCTCCATGTCTTCGTCCTCCTCCTCTTCGACAAGGATTTCCTCAAGGTCTTCCTCCTCCTCATCAGTTTCCAGATTAATTGCTTTCCCCTTTTCTTCCATCGTTAGTTTAGTTCACTGTGGTTTTTGAGGGGACACACACACTAGAACCATGGCCTGTTTATCTTTCTTGGGTATTGGCGTGTGCAGTGATTTAGGGATTTCTTCGACTATCCCAACACTCTCAGGGGCATCTCCTACAATTATAGCCTGCACAGCCTCTTCAGCGGTCATCTCTATGATTTCCCTGGCTTCTTCAGACATTACCTGTAGATTTTAACCCCGTACAGAAATTACCTGCGTATGAATTCTAAAACACAGAAAATAAATAATGCGAGAGCAGAACACATAAAACACATATACACAGAGATTTTCCCCTGGATCCCAAAACCGGGACTACCAGCTTGATTTTTAATTATGTTCATTTCAATGTTATAATACATATCTATACATGTCGAAGCATCCAACACCATGGACTGAAAACCATCGTCCAATACCATGGACCGAAAACTATCGCGTCCAAAAAACATGTGTGAAAATCATGCACAAAACCATAGGTGGGTCCACACAACCTAACATAGAGTCGAAAACCAAAATTTTCTGGGGCGCTGCCCTGGACCCATAAAGTGGGGTTACGAGTGCCCCTCAAACCCCCTATTAACTAGTCATTTTTCTAGTCCTAAAATGTCCATTGTCTCTCTACACCAAGAAAGCTTCTTAGAGCTCACAGATTTTGTCAATGCATTTGCAATATTCTTCAAAGTGTCCACCTTTACCAGCAACACCTTTTTGTCTTCTATTATATCCTTCACAAAGTGATATTGAACATCAATGTGCTTTGTCATTGAATGATATGCAGGGTTCTTTGCCAAGAAAATTTCACTTTGGCTGTCACAGTCTATCCTTATAGCTTCCTGTACTAACCCCATACTTGGACACAATCTCTGCAACCAAACTACTTTCTTGCTTGCATGAGTAGCTGCCATGTATTCTGCCTCTGTAGTTGATAGTGCCACAATAGATTGTTTCTTACTCATCCAACTGTCTGCACCTCCAAATAGGTTAAACACATACCCACTTGTAGATCTTCTTTGATCTAGATCTCCAGCCCAGTCTGCATCAACAAAGCCATGAATATCCAACACTTTATCCAATCCTGGTCTTCCTTGGTAGCACAAACCATAATCACTAGTGCCACACAAATACCTGAAAACCTGCTTCACTACTGTCCAATGCTCCTTTCTTGGTTTTGACATAAACCTGCTCAATATTCCCACTGCATGTGCAATGTTTGGTCTAGTACAGACCATTGCATACATTAGGCTACCGACTGCACTTGCATATGGAACACGTGACATTTCCTCTTCCTCTTCTTGTGTCTTGGGACACTGTTCAACAGATAACCTCACACCTACAGGAATAGGAACCTTAACCAGTTTACTATCCTGCATATTAAACCTCTGCAGTATTGTCTCAACATACTTCCTTTGGTTTAATCAGAGCTTCCTCTTCACCCAATCTCTTTTCATTTCCATGCACAAAATATAGTTTACAACACCAAGATCTTTCATGTCAAATTTGGAGGTCAATTGGGTCTTCAAATCTTGGATAATTTCTTTGTCATTTCCAACCAACAACATATCATCCACATACAAGTCCAGATAAATAACACGATCACCTTAAAATACACATAGTGATCTACTTTGCTTCTAGTGAAGCCAAGTCCCCGTATAAATGTATCAAATTTCTGATACCACATCCTTGGTGACTGTTGTAACCCATATAGAGACTTCTTTAACTTACATACCAGTTCTTTCTTACCCTTCACCGCAAAGCCTTCAGGTTGCTTCATGTAGATCTCCTCTTCCAAATCCCTGTGAAGGAATGTTGTCTTCACATCCATCTGTTCTACCTCAAAATCAAAAACAACAGCAACAGATAAAAGTAATCTAATAGAAGTTACCTTGTCAATAGGAGAAAAAATATCACCACAATCAATTCCTGGCACCTGGGAATAACCTTTTGCTACCAATCGAGCTTTGTATTTCTACACTTTTCCTTCTGCATTTGTCTTCTTTTT
The DNA here is from genome assembly GCA_031772625.1 of Pinus tabuliformis. NCBI lineage: Eukaryota > Viridiplantae > Streptophyta > Pinopsida > Pinales > Pinaceae > Pinus > Pinus tabuliformis. The sequence continues at coordinate 1,389,406,965 of CM062819.1, read as the reverse complement.
GAACACCCATTTGCTGCCAATGGGTTTCCTTCATGCTGGCAACTCCACCAGATCCCAAGCCTCATTTTTGTGCAAAGATGCCATTTCATCAACCATGGCCTCTTTCCAGAGTTTTCCATCCTCTGAATCCACTACTTCCTTCATAGTTCTGTGATCATCACCAGTAATAGACAAAGCAAAATTTGAATAGAAAGCAGATGAACTATATCTGGCTGCCTTCTTTCTCGAACTGATTTTCTCACAGCCGTAGTTTGTGGCTCTTCATCTTCTGATTCCTCCTCTGCTATAGAGTCTGATTTTTCCTCCTTTAGCTCAAACTCTATCTTCTTAGGTTCCTTTGGTTGGACTTCATGTTTAATAACATCTTTTACCTCTCTGAACACTACATCTCGACTGTACACAACCTTCCGTGTGACTAGGTTCCAAAGCTTATAACCTTTTAAACCATGCTTATACCCAATAAAGATGCACTTTTCAGATTTACTATCCAACTTGGTTCGTTTCTCCTTTGGAACATGTACATATGCATCACATCCAAATACCCTCAAATGTTAAAGAGAGGGTTTCTTACTAGTCCATACCTCTTGTGGAGTCTTATCCTCCAACATTGATGAAGGTGACCTATTGACCAGGGAACATGCAGTATCCACCACCGCTGCCCAGAATTCCTGTCCTAACCCAGCACCACTGAGCATACTTCTTTCCCTTTCCATCAATGTCTTATTCATTCTTTATGCAACTCCATTTTGCTGAGGTGTATATGGAGTAGTCTTCTGTCGTGCTATACCACACTTCTTATAGAATTCTTCAAATTCCTTGCTGCAAAACTCTCCACCATTATCTGTCCTCAGCACCTTTATCTTCTTCTCTGTCTGATTTTCCACGAGAGCCTTAAATTCTTTAAACTTGTCAAAGGCTTCAGATTTCTTCTTAAGGAAATATATCCATGTATTCCTTGAGAAGTCATCTATAAATGATACATAGTACACAGACTTACCCAGTGATGGAACCTTCACAGGTCCAAACACATCACTATGCACAAGTTCTAATATTTGTTTCGCCCTCTTACCACCAGAGGGGAAACTCACCCGATTCTGCTTCCCGTATACACAATTTTCATAGAAATCAAAATCCAGAGAGCTATTACTCATACCTTCTACCATACCTTTACCATGAAGTATTCAAAGGCCCTTCTCTCCAATATGTCCAAGCCTTTGATGCCACAATATGGTCTTTTCTCTAGAGACCACTAGATTTTCTGCTCCACTTTCAAGAACCACAGAACTATTGCACCCATCAACAACAGTGCTACCTTGTAGCTTGTACAGAGTTCCAATCCAAACTCCACGAATCAATACCAGTGCTCCCCAAACCATCTTGCAAGTATCCTTCTCGAACATTGTTTTTACACCTGCATCATCCAGCTTACTAACAGAAATAAGATTTTTGGTTAATGCAGGAATATGTAGAACACATGGAAGTGTTCTAACCCTTCCACCTTGCAGCTTCAACTTTACTTTTCCACGACCAGTGATTCTAGCCTTCCTGTCATCCCCCAAGAAGACATCACCACCATCATATTTCTCATACTCACAGAACCACTCTCTATGGAGAGTGAAGTGAAAGGATGCACCTGAGTCAATCAACCATGCCTCATGATCTACATGTGTACTTGAAGAAGCTACACATCCCTACCTTCATCTGAGGTGGTTTTCACCTCTACAGAAGGAGCCTCATCAGATCCCTTTCCTATGTTAGGAGCTTTAGATTTACAGTCCCTTTTGAAGTGGCCTTCCTTTCCGCATTTCCAGCACACCACCTTTACAGGTTTTCTTGGAGATTTAGATCTCCCACTCGATGACTTATTTTTGTTTTTGTTCTGGGACTGTCCTCGTACAGACAAGGCATCACCATTTTGGCTCTCCATATTTTTCCGTCTCATCTCCTCCGTTAGCAAGGCTAAGACTATTTCATCAAACTGCAAGGCAGTTGCATTGCTACCTATTGCAGTAACCAGACTATCCCACGAATCTGGTAGAGAACACAACAAACTGATGAACTTATCTTCATACTAAATTTTAATATAAACAGATGCTAACTGACTTACCACAGTATTAAATGCATTCAGATGCTCTGTCACTGAGTCTCCATCTTTCATCCTCAGGTTATACAACTTTTTCCGCAGGCATAGTTTATTCACCAGAGACTTAGATTGGTACAAAGTACCTAAATTGTCGCACAAAGCCTTTGTTGTAGCTTCCCCTGATACATTCAACAATACTGAATCTGAGACACACAATCGTATTGTGCTTTTTGCCTTCTGATCCAACTTCTTCCATTCTTCATCGGAAACTCTCATTGGTTTAGTACCTGGATCTACCACGATCCACTGATATTTATCCACCAACAGATCCTCCATCTTGAGTTTCCACAACTGAAAACTCTGACCATTAAATTTCTCAATCTCTATCTTTCCACTGCTCGCCATCTTCTTTCACCACCAGAATCGATCTTGTAGATCTCCCACTGAACAGGGTCTACGACAAGCCCGAGCGAAACCCCTCAGCAACAAAGGCGTCCCCTTGAAGCCAAATCTGCTCTGATACCAAATGTAGGTTTTAACCCCATATAGAAATTACCTGCATATGAACTCTGAAACACAGAAAATAAATAATGTGAGAGCATAACACATAAAACACATATACACAGATATTTTCCCCTAGATCCCAAAACCAGGACTACCAGCTTGATTTTTCATTATGTTCCTTTGAATGTTATAATACATATTTATACATGCCGAAGCATCCAACACCATGGATCGAAAGCCATCGCGTCCAATACCATGGACTGAAAACCATCGCGTCCAAAAAACATGTGCGAAAATCATGCACAAAACCATAGGTGGGTCCGCCCAACCTAACATAAGGTCCAAAACCAAAATTTTCTGGGGCGCTGCCGCAAACCGCATAAAGTGGGGTTACGGGTGCCCCTCAAACCCCCTGTTAACTACGTGGAAAGAATATAACACAACCCAACACTGCCATCTTGCTTTTGCAGAAATCTCTCAACTGCTCAGATAGGTGCCCAAATAATGCCTTCAACTCTAACAGGTCGGAGTTCAGAAATCTCTGGGCGCACAACAACTAAATTCTCAAACGGCCAAGTGTTGTTTGCTGGGCAACCCTTTGCAATTTATAGCACCTTTTGAATTTGAATTCGACCATTCCCCCCAAATCGGGTCCATTAATGCTCCCTTGGTGGCAGATTTTCCCAAATCTAGCCCATAATTCCTGCCTTAAATGCCCGCCTCGCGCTCCATTTGGTCTCAAACCAAGTATCATATCGTGAATAGTGACTTTAACAGTCACTTTCCAAAGGCCCTGTGCGGCAGCGCAACTACCCGTGCACTGTCGCGGACCCTTTGACACTTCGCTCCTGTGCGCAGACCTGACATCGCGTAGTTTTCAGGTAGAGTAGTTTATAGTCCTGCGCCTCCTTTCAATTTCCTAGAGCACTAAGACTGTACTTCCTGTGACTAGTTAGATGGGAAGAGTTCACCATTTAACTTCGCTACCAGTTACTTTTCCTGGGAAGAGTCCGTCATTTGACTTCACCAACTGCATCACGCCCCTATCTGAGGTTTCCTTAATAACATACGGTCCAATCCAAGGCATCAAGTTGATCAAATCTCAATGGTAGTCCCCAAATTTGTCAATGTAATCATATGCATCTTGTTTTATCACCACATTTTTCTTATCAAGAAAGTCCTTCTTTATTCCTTCCTCAAGCTTCTTGACTTCTTCTTCCGCCATGGAACTTTTCTCCCTCAACCGAACTATTTCATTCATCAGTGCTTGGAGCCTAAGATCACCCTGCTGAATCTCCTCATCAAGTCCCAAGCATTCTTCTTTGAGTTCTTCCAACTCCGCGATCCCTTCTTCTAAGGCTTTGCGATCCGTCATATCCATGGGCGCTGCTATGTGCGGACTAGGCATGATATACTCCATTGGCATTACAACGTTTGCTCCATAAGCCAACCTATAAGGTGCTTGTCCATCAGTTTCTTACATGTTGTCCTATAAGCCTATAAAAATACTAGTACGTGCAGGTCCCAATCTCTTTGCTGTGCACTACATACCTTGTTCAGTGCTTCGCACACCTCGTTAAATGCTTCCAAGTGGATAACCTTCTGCACGATCATTCTCTCCACATTCTATCGTTCCAACTTGAGGAGTTGTTTGCACAATTGGCCCCCCAACACATGCTTATTAACTGTATCTCCCAACGTGAATTTCATGTGCATCCATGTAGGTTGTTTTCCATATGGAGGCATCCACCTGGCTAGACATGTGCACTATTTATCCTGCCCATTGCATTTATCTGTCAATTGCACTCTAGGCTTTCCAAACAGCGTGCACATCATTCTTCTACATTGGCACTAGTCCTCAAAGATCCCTTTGTGTGTACCCCACCACCTTGTGGGCGTAGTGCGTAGTACCCAATTCAAGGCCTGGAAACATTGCCTTTCTGGCACCTCCCTTTCAAACTTATCTAGGAAATTATCTACCTCACTTAATCCATCATAAGTAGGAAGATCCCTCACTTCTGTCAATACGTAGTGCAATGATCTTGTCATCATATTACAGTTCAGCATGGTTACCTTGTGTAATTGATTCTACCATCGCTCTATCTCCTCATCAGAATCTGACATACAGGAGCTTTCGCGCTCCCATGAGATTCGTCCATCCGTGGTGGGATTTACCCAGTCTTGCTCTCGCGTAGTTATCTTGTAGATGTAGTCCAAATCATCATCACTTTCATAGTCGCGCACTGGCTCTATGTAGCGCGATCCCTCAGCAGGGTCTAAGGGTATAACTACGCGCATAGACTTCTTCTCAAAAATCATCTTGTGCTTCTTCAGATTAATCACCTCGTTCATGTCAGTGGCCCAATCAATTCCTAAGAGCGCAGGGTAGGGATTGTTGTCATCAAAAATCTCTATCACTTCAAAGTCTGCTAGTGCGCTCGCTCCCTCAATATCCACGGTGATTCCTTGCAATCTCCCCATAGGTATTATCTTTTGCTGGTTCGCCATTTGTAGCTGGATAGGAGACCATTGCAGCATAGGCCTCCCCATGCACTCCCATGTCTGCTTCAGTAGAACGTTCGCATCTGATCCTAAGTCCAGAATTACTTGGTCCATCTCATATTCTCCAATCTACGTGATTAGCCTCATTTCTCTCCCTATCCTAGTCTTGTGTTTTCCAATCTTCCGGACTACGCGCAATTCTCTTGGCATGGTCCCAATGCATCTGTTAATGAGTTCCTGCAATCCTTTTACAGCCTTACTGTCGCATAGTAGCTTCATGCATGTTTCCAGGAATGTCGTAAGCATAGATGGGTCCATTTCTGGCTCTGGTCTATCTTTGCTTTCTAAAGTGGAGGCATCATCGAAGCTCTTCTTAGCTTCCATGAAGGTTTCCTTAGTGCGCTCCAAATCAAACTCTGCTTCTTTCGTTGGAGCCTTTCAAACCCAAGTACTATCTTTGGGTTGTTTTCCTTTACCATCCCCCGTCGCAGTTCCACTTCACAGCACAATGTTCACATTTGGATCTTTCTCGCATGGCTTATACCTCATCATCTGCAGGTTCTGAGTCGAGGGAGGCGGTAACGCTCCCTTGTCGCGTATCCTAGCTATGAGTGTGGGACAATTTCTATCTCATGATCAAACAAGGTACAATATAGACATGATGGATGCATTGGGTTCGTACAATCACCAGCATAATGTCCTAGCCCTCTGCAATTGTAGCATATCAACTTTCCGCGACCTCATCTAGGTCCTCCTCCACTGCGACCTCATCCACGCCCCTAAAATTTGGTTCATGCCACTCATGCATTCGGATCAGGGGGCTGTGTTTTAGCCTAAACTCTATAGGTGGGAGTTTTATCCATTATCAGCAAATATCTTCTACAAGTGCACTCATCGTGTCCAACCAATCTACAAAAATTATAGAACAATTGTTGCGAATTCTGCGTGTACTTCTGTAAAAAATGGGAGTTGTCCATAGCATGATTTCCTCCTATTTGACGAATCGCGCACCACAAAGCAGGTGTCGCGCTAGGTCCTACTTGCGCTTCCAGTCTTAATGGCATCGGTCCTCCTCCAGCGAGGTAATTCGTGAACACAGGGCAGTGGTCCTTATAATGACCATGACCCTTGCATTTTATGCACCTCACCTCTTTTCGCACTTCTGATCTGGTTGTCCTATCCTGTTTGAGACTCTACATCTCAAGGCATAAGTTTTTCAACTGCACGTGGATTTGCTAAACTCCCAAGTTAGGATCCTACATCGAGGTTTTGTGCAACCTTGTCGCGATCTCCAAGGCCTCTGCTTGAGTCATTAACCTTTGTTGTGACAACGCGTTCCTCAAATGCGGTGTTAGAGATGCCACAAACCATTCGCGATGCTGTCCATCTGTCAAAGTCATATTAGCTTCGCAAATCATACACTTCAGTCTCTGATCTAGTTCCCAAGGAGTCTCACCTGGTAACATTGTGATCTCTTTGAATCCAATGATCGACTGCGCTTCTGACTTCGGCCTGCTAAATTCTCTGTTTAGCACAATTTGGATATCTGTGATTCTTGCATTCAGATTGTCATTATAATGCTTAATATACCAGGTTAGCGTGCGATCCTATAGAGCATTGACTAATGTCACTTTTTTTATATTATCATCTGTAACTCCCTGCACTTCCCATACGACTCTTATCACGAACCAAAACTAGTCTAGATATTCATTTCCTACTCCCTTGAACACAGGCAGCTTTATCGTTCTTGCGATATTGACTCGCGGTGGTGGCAGAGGTGGTACAGGTGAAGATGGAGGTGAAGGCGGTGAAATTGGTGGCAATGTGGGTGGGGGTGGTATGCGCGGAATCCTTTACCTTATCAAATGGATCACACTTCGCGGTGAGACTTTCGTGAGCTCTTCCATGTCCCCTCGCGGAGGTGAAATCAAAGGGCTATTCTCTAGTCCCTTACTTCCTTTGTTTCTATAGGTTTTTCCACTTCGCGTGGCTATAGACATCAAGGTAATTGCATAACCATCTTTTAACACAATAGCATTTTAATCCAAGTATTCAGAGACTTTACATACTTACCTTGTGGTCCTTTGAGAAAGCGTTGCTCTGCTTCGTTGTAGATGGCTGAAGTATCTACCGCGAACCCAGTAATGAATCCTCCTATAATCTGATCGAGCAAGTGATCAATATCACACACGATCTTATCCTCCAATGCTTCCAATTTGCGCACCAACTTTGGGGTCCACACAATAGGATTTTTGAGTTTCCACCTTCCTTGGCTATCTGCTAGCTTTGCGATCCACTCATACAGCTCAGTAGGGAAAGATGTGAAAAATATTTAGTGGATCTCTGTGTACAAGTACCAGTCTAACCACTCTTCTTTTTTCAGTCGCGAGTTCTTGTTCCCTGGGTCGTGAACTCGTGAATTATTCTGTCCAACCAACCTTCAATTTCCTTCTTAGTTGGATTCTAATGATACGACATCAGACATCTCTATGCAGATTTTGGTCCCGGCAACGGAACCATTTGTTGGCTTGAGGGGGCCTGACCCAAGTTCAGAGTTAATTAGCCAAAAAAATCCCTACACTACTGGCCCTTTCGGCAGCCCACAGAGCGCGGACTAAGGTCTCACCCGAAGCAGTATGGGGGGATGTTGGAACCAAGTTTATGCGCCCTTGAGATGTCTCAGGGGTCAGTTTAGTCCAACTGTGAATACCTTCGTGCAAGTCACTTCATGCACTATATTGGCCTGTGAGGCCTTTGTGATCTGTTGTAATCGCCTTCATGCAACTCTAACCAGGGGCTGAAGTGCTTTCACGCTGCTAAAGTAGCGATTTTCGCTATTTCCCCAAGTTACACCACATATCTTACTTATCTTCTTATAACTATTAGTTACCTTCACGTAAATCGATACATTATCTTATATTCACTTTATCAACACATTCATATAAGTTCGTGCATCATATAAACAATAGAAATGCAATTTATATCTGATACATTCAATTCAAAAAATAGGAAGAAGATACACATAAATGATGTAAAACTTCTCTTTATTACTTCTCCAAAGATTATAGACTCGACTTGCCCTACGCACTCAGCTGCTACACGCACTCAGCTGTAGACTACTATGCCTTTGCGCACTCAGCTGTAGAGTCGTATCCTACTCTACAACCCAAAGACTTGACTCTACACTTAGATAAAACTTAATTCTTCATCTATTACTTCCACTTCTCTAACTAGTTAGGGCCTCTCTCTATTTATACAATCCCATGGTCCACGGACCATGGGTAGATCTCTAAAGCCAACATTACATTACAAAGATGAGGACAGAAAACCCTATGACTCATTTACAAGCTCGCGCTCCATGCCCAAAAAACGCGTAGTATTTACATCGGATTTAGTCAAAATTTGGGCTTTAAGACCCAAAGCTTGCCTTGGGGGATCCCGCGCCCAACAATGCTCTAGAGTGGCATTCATTTAATGTTTTTTCGACCTCTTGGAGAGTCAAACAATGTGAAAATATAGAATCAATACCACAACAGTAAAGAGTGTCACCGAAAGTATTGTATTGTTGGGATTGGTATCGGATTCGACGACGATCAGTTTTAGATAACTCGAGCCTAGAAGTTTTTGTTTGGAGATATATAATGGTATCTCCATACCATGGATCAGATGTACTAATAATAAAGAGAGATTCGTCAGCAAAAGAATCTTTTGCTAAAGTTTCTATATCAGTATGAGGAAAGTCACACAATAGTTCGGCGAAAATCAAAAATTTCTTTGATTTAGATTTTTCAAATTCCAAATCAGACTCTTATAAAATAACTATCCACTTGGAGTATTCCCCCCTAGAAATTTCTTAGTGAGAATATACATCATAGGGTTGCAATCTGAAATGACAGTTGTTTTTCAAAGAAATATATAGTGACGGAATCGTTGGACATCTTGTACAGCTACCAAGGCTAGCTTCTCCATGTGTGCGTATTTAATCTCAACTTTAGTGAGACTTATACTCAAATAATAAATCACATGTTCACTGCTTGAATCATCCTCTTCGACTAACACCATGCCAAAAGTGGCATCGAATGCGGCTAAGTACAGAAAGTAATCTCGATGATAATTAGGTGGATGCAGTTGTTATCACTTAAGAAATGATTTCTAAATTTGGAGCATCAGTTCTATTCCAAAGGATTGGTGTTAGCCTTGGTCTAGTCTTTCCATGGTTGCTTTAGTGTCTAAGATCTAGAAAAGAGTCTTGTTGGTATGGTCAAATAGGGTCAACACTCCGTTCTTGCCCATCACTGGTCCCACATCACACATTATTTCCATGTGTCAAGGTTTACATTTTACATTTGTTCCTAAGTCATAATTTTAGATGGTGGTTAAGTCACTTTTATGGTTTTTAGAGTCTAAGTCATAGGGTTAGATTCTCATTTCCATCATCAAATAAAGCTCAACAACCTTGTTTTACACTTTATGGATCTCATATCATGTTTTGAAAGTCGTGTTTAGCCATTTTGAAAATTTTTTGAAACTTGCTACGAATCCATATTTTCATGTCACAGAAAGTGTAAAAAACTAGTTTTGGGCTACGAAATCACTGAACTAGGAATTTTCGTAGCGCGCTACGAAACCCCTGAAGCAGCCTGTTTCAGCAGAAAAACTGTTTTTAATAGTCAACTTCCAGAAGGTTTCCTGAGCAGCTGAAAACTCAATTTTGAAAACTGAAAGAGTCTTTTCTTCCTAACATATTAAAATACAAAAACCTCTTTCAGTTTCTTCAAATTCGTTCTGAGGTGGGAGAAATTTATGGTTAAACTTGCGCTACGAAATTGTTGTAGGTGCAGTTTTGTCTTCTGGTTTTAGCAGTCTTTTTCAAGATCAGTTTCTGGTTATAGGAAAACTTATTTTGGAATTATGAGGGAGGTTTCTCTTCATAAACTCTCCAGCTACAATAAACTATCTCTCTTTCTTCACAAGTTTTTTTAGTTGGGAGATACTAAGCTTTCATTGAGACCCTAATTTCAGAAAACGATTTTTCCTGTTTTACACGTGTTTTTCAAGGACAGATTCTGGACAGCTGGAGAAGTGTTTTAAAAAACAAAGAGAGGTTTTGTTCTAGACATCATGGAATACAAAAACCTCCTTCAGTTTCGAAAAATGTGTCATGGATGAGGAGATAAAGGCTCTGTCCCACGTGCCAACTTTCAAGGATCCTAAACCTAAAAACAGGGAAACATGTTCCCTAATTTCTAGGGTTTGTCATCAGCAGTCAGGTGACAACGTGGGAGGCTTCATAAAATTCGACTTCATGAGGTTGCAGTTGTCAAAGAATGCATTTAATGTTTAGTTGAGGTGGTTTAGTCATAATAAGGAGTTACACTCCTAGTTGTATTAGGTCTCTAGGACTGCTAGTTAGCTGTCAAATGCATTTAAAGGTTTGTTTTATGCTTAGAATAGGTGTCACTAATGGAAAATTAGAATTCCCCTCATGATGGAGGAAGGAATCCAAGCTTGTAATGAACTCTATATATGACAAGAGATGTAATGCACTGGGGGTTGGAAATTTTCAAAGAAACAAGCACATTATGCTATTGTATATGACTGTATGTTTTCAGGTTAATGAAAAGAGCTTCTTTCACTACTCAGGATTCAGAAAAGGTTTCAATGTTTGATTTTCCTCATGGCTTCCTTCATATACTTAATTGCATTGGTATAGACACATGTTACTTAGAATTCATTTGATGATGCTCTAACTTCCTTCATGTGTTTGTAGGCTGTGTTCTCTATATTATATCTCTGTTTTGCTTTTATGTTAAAACCCTTTATGCCATGACTTCCATGTGAAATTGATCTTGCTTTTGTACTAAAACACACTTTGACTCCATAGCCCAATGGAAGTTTGTTAATTGGTATTTCAACCATTTATAAATTGTTGTTAGAATTTTCCATAGAGTTAGCCATCTAATCTTCAAAGTAAAATCTTTAATCCAGTGAGAGAGCCCTCTCAGGTTGAGGAGGCTAAGCCTCAGCCAAAAGTTTGGTTTGAAATAGTTACTCAAAGTCTTCCTGATCAGCAGCCTATCAGGGTGTATTTTTGTGATAACAGTAGTAATGGTGCATTGGCCAGTGCATGTTTTAATGCATCAAAAGCTTTATCAGCAAGCACATCCAAAAAAAAAGGAATTCCCTTTTTCAACAGTCGAGTAAAACCCTAGGTTAGTTTGAGATAATTATGGATGTCTCTATGCAAAAAGTTTTCTTTCCCTTGCAAGCTTTGGAGTTGAGTAAGGCTAGAAGGAGCAGGCAAATTTAGAATCGCCTCCACCTTGAGGGGGTCTACATGAATGCCTTCTTTCGAAATGATGAAACCTAGAAGTCGACTTGATTGCACACAAAAGACACATTTGTGCGGATTCAAGTGAATACTATAATGCCTTCACCTAATGAAAATTGCTTTTAACTGGAATGGGTAATCCTGCCTTTTCATTGAATAAGATGAAAGGTCATCTAAATAAGGCTGAAGAATATGCTTGATATCATGGAATGCATAAGACATTTCTCACTGAAAAGTTGTGACAACAATTTCCTGGACAAATGGGGGTTTCTGATAAGAAAAAGTTCCCCATAGGCATATAAATGTGGATTTGTACTGATTAGCAGGGATTATGTTTATCTAATTGTAGCCAGAAAATCCATCCATGAATGAAAATATTTCATTCCCAACACAGTCATCGACAATTTGGTTGATATACAGAGTTGGATAAATTTCTTAATGACAAGCTTTATTAATATCTCTACAATCAACACATACTCGAATAGTTCCCTATTTTTTATTAACGAGTATTAATGGGGTAAATGAATTCTGCTTTCAACAAATTTTCAACTTCAGTTTTGATAGAGGTAGCTTTTCATGGATGTATAGGACGTAATCACTATCTAATGAGCTTAGCATCCGGATAAGTTTTTATTTCATGTACAACTATGCTAGGGTCAATTCCTAACATTTCTTCGCATGACCAGGAAAATATGTCATGGAATTCCTAAAACAGGGCTTTTTAAGTTTGAATCTCTTATAAATAATAAAAAGATCCTATATGAATATTTTCAATTATCCAAGGTTTCACTGAGATATCTATGGATATAGTTGCTGATATGTTCCCTAAATTTAGTTCAGATTTGGAAGAAAGGGTAGATATTGGACATTGAGGATCACTAAGAGTCTTAGATGAAAACATAGATGAGAAATAATTCTCAATTTTGTCAAAGGATGGCAAGAAGTTTGAGCGATGATGAGTATCTTTCCATGGCATTTTGTCCAAGGTCATAACTTCTATAATCCCTTCATCAGTTAAGAAATTTGTGTTAAAAGGATCAAGCATAGAGATTGGTTGCAAACGTGACAAATGAGAATATTCATCAATAATCTTATTCATTTGATTGTCTTTAGATGTTGATGAGATCGAAAAGGACTGAATTTCCTCATAATATAACTCAAAATGGCTACGAGGCATCTCACTGCTATATAAGACCATTTCTGACTCTGAAGGTACTTTCCACGGATCTCCCAATTTGAAAATACTTGATGTAATCATATTAGTTTGAGAATCATTATGAGGGAAATTGGGTGGTGGGAACGCAAAAGTTCCCATCAAAGATGAGTCTTTGAGAAGACCAATACCAAATTCTTCATGTAGATTCGTTAATTTTCCAAGAAAAGGCACACTACCAGAGGAATTAGGGTCTAAGGTATAGTAGGATAATTGGTTTACCTTCACAATTCTTCCTTTGTGAAGAAACATGATCATCCTAAAATATGACGAGACTACCACCAACATGGCATAAATCTAGCTCTGACCAAGCAAAACGTTATAGTCAAGTTAAGCATCAACAACTTCAACATCTATTGCAACCATTTTACCCTCTAATTCGACTGGTAAATCATTCGAAAGACCATAAGGACAAAAACCTCTTCCATCAAAGGCTTTCAAAGTTGTGGAAGATTGATTGATTGTTGGAGAACCCAAAGCTTTCCAACAAGAAATGGACATAATACATGTTGATGCTCCTTCGTCAATCACTGTTCGAAAAACTCATCGAGTTTTGACATGAACTGGTATCTGGAAATCCAGTTGGCGTGGGAGACATGGGACATGATTTTCGAGATTGAAAACAATCAAATTAGAGTCATGAGGATCTACTTCTCCTATGGATGATAATAATAACTTCCTTTGTGCTAGACAAGTTTGTAGCACTTCAAGAACCGACATTTCTGAATGCAACATAGCCAAATCTTTGATGATGTTATAGTTATGAGAAGCCCTAACATGAGGGTTAAAGGTTGACTTTCAAAGCATACCCTTAGGAGGCAGAAGAATTATCATATCAGGCTTTGGTTTTTCAATATGTAACATTTCAGAAGTAGGAGTAGATGTGGAAGTTTGACCAGGTGGATTGGAGTCATCTCCATCTTCAACAAGACTCTTTGATGTGTAATATTTGGATCTCGTTGCTACCATAACTTTTGAAGACATCATCATGATATTTTTTTATGCAAATGAGGAGGATTGGTCATGAGAAACCATTTTTATATCTTGGGGAGGAAAGGGGTCCTTCAAAACAGTAGGAGCGAGTGAACCTTTGACAAATTTAGAAACTTTGACATGACGTGGGCACTCCTTGGTGTAATGATCTTCATCACAAATTAGGCAAGGATAACGAGGTTTCATATTTTCGTCTAATAGTTCATTCTTGTTTTATTTCTCCTTAGAATGAGTGTTTTGTTTAACTTTCCCTTTTCCCTTTTCTTATTTCCAGATTTCTTACCCTTGTCGGTATATGACTCTATGACGTTAATTTCTGAAGTAATTCCGGGAGAAGGATCTTCTTCAAGTGAATCAGATAGAGACGAAATATGAGTTTTCTTAGAATTTTTCTTTTTATTCTTATATTTTTGACTCTCATAACCAATCATACCATTTGCGACATGTGATCCTGTAAGTACTAGAGTAGGTTGACTAGGGCAGGGTAAATCTGGGATCTTTTCATACAAAGTACCAGACTGAGTATAAACAAGATCAAGGTATTGAGTACGAGCAATTAATTTCTCCTTAGTTACAACACCTCATTTGGCCACATCTTCAGTTATTACTGGTAAAAGAGATTTTATGAACCATTTGGCCAAAATCTAGTCTAGAATGTAAACTTTAACCAGGAAATGTCTTCGTCTCCATTCATGAATGTGATCTGAGATATGGGTTGACGTTGACTACTTTAAAGAAGTTAAAAGTTTAGTTCCATTATCATATCGAATGGGCAACTGAAAATGGGTCAAAAAAGTTGTAGCAAGGGCATTAAATGTACTGAAGGAAGCACGTGACAATTCTACATACCATTTGGTTGCCGAACCAATTAAGGTTTGTTGAAAAAGTTGTAATATAATAGAATCGTCGATTAATGAGTTGGACATGCACCAAAGATGATAGGTCATAACATGGTTTGATGGATCTTCGCCCAAATTACCTTCAAACTTAGGAATATCACTGGGCAACTTAGTAGGAATGGCTAGCCAAAATGGTAAATAAAGAAGAGGATCATTAGTTAACCGAGAGAGGTTAGGAAAATCCAAAGTTTCAATGAAGGAAACTGGTGGTTAGGATCCTGAGATGGATACTAATGACACTAAGGGACGGGTCCTATACGTCTAGGAGGATACCTAGGATATCCTAGAATAACCTGAGCAATTGGAATCTGCATACCTCTCGGATATCCAGGATAAGCCATACCATATTGCGGCTGCATACGTACTTGAAACATATGACCTAGGTATGGTTGATTATGAAATGAAAGACTCTAGCCCATTTGACCTGGAATGAACTTTCCTTGAAAGGATTGATTTTGAAAATGTTGACCTTGGAGAAATTGAGCTTGAAAAGGTGGACCTTGAACAAACTAACTTGGGGTTGACCTTGGAAAGGTTTCCCTTGAAACAACACTTGCATATATGGGACGTTAGGTTGTACAATAGGTATTTGGGGCATGGACAGAATTGTAGAATAGATTGAACACTAGATACTTGAGGTAAATACTGAACAAGGGGTTGCACAATTACCTAAGTGGGACAGCTACCTTTGATAGTCCTGGAATGGGAGTTTTAGGCGAACCTAAACCTAGGTTCTGATCATTCATTGGTACAAAATATTGTACCAAGGTTTGAGGAGTACTTAGGATAGGATGCTGAAGTGGTTGCTGGGTAGGTTTCGATGGATTAACTTGGACAGTCGGTTGGACTTGAAAAGGTAATTTTTCTATAGGTTTTCCAATAGGTTGAACAAGTTGCTACATAAGCACTTTAGAAGCGACTGGAATAGATTGTTGATTTAACGAAGGGTTCCAGATTGTATTCTTTCCAGCGTAAGGAATTCCAATGACGGGTTAAGGCATAATAAGTTGAGCAAAACTGGTTTGAGGCATTTGAGCATAATTAAGATAATTTTCTACAGGGGGTTTCCCCCTAGATGTAGGGTAAGATCCACCTAAAGGTTGTCCTCTAGGTGGAGGATACAATTGTTTCCCTCCAGGCAGGTAATAACCACCTTTTGGGTTGATTTAAGGATTACCAATATTACTAGAAATCATATGAATAAATTTTTCAGATGTCAAACCTTCATTAGTAGGATTAATTACACTAGTTGACATGCTTGAAGATGAATTAGAGGAAGAAGCTCCTGAATAAGCTCTAGCAAGAAAGTGATATCCAGGTGCTAGAAAACCACCATACAATGTTGACTCCGAAGAAGTAGAAAACATAGATGTGTTTGATGAGGTACTTATAGAAGCCATCATAGACCAGTCAAAACTTGGTATGGTAGAGTAAGGAGTCATGTATCATTGAATCCCTTGTCCTAAAAAGTTCAAGGGTGTGAAATACCAAGGGTCAGGGTGAAGATATCTAAACAAAAGCTCTGAGATATCTGACGGTTCACTAGTAGAAACTATTGGTTCTTCCTCTTCGTCTGAAACAAGTTCTTCAATGCTAATGAGACCAGGAGGGAGACTATTAGTAATAATAAGTTTCACACGCAATGAAAGTGGAGGATCCGGAATATGCATTGTAGTAGGAGTATAAGTACTAGGTTCAGAAATATCAGACTTAGGTTCATAAATATTTGGTTCAGAAATGGGATTTGTATTGAAAAAGCCTCGAGTATTTGATTCAATTTGAATGAGTTCAGTAATTTGTAAATCAATTCCTTCTGAGTGTGATATTAATTTCTAAGTTTGATCAAATTTAGTTTCTGTGACTTCAAGGCCTAAAATAGTAGATGTTGTCAGTTGATTAACTTCAATTCCTTTTATATCAGAGTCTATAATAGTAGAAGTTTCATTTTTTGCTGCTGTTTTGGATCCCGATGATTTAGATTTTTTGGCTTTTATATTTTCTAACTGACTCGGTGTATATTCAAGGGGGTCCCCGATTATCCTACGTGATTGTCTTGGTAATTATGCCACAATGAAAAATTTTCAATTTAATAAATTACACAATATCTAAATTACACCTAAAGTCTCTAAAAAGTAAAAAGAACAACACAGAAAGTAACACACGCTAAAAATCTAGAAGTTCAAACCATACAAACTTACTCTTCACAGAGATCAATAATTACTAGTTGGTGATGAAATCCAACGTCGCAGTGACCAAGGTGAAAATATTTATAGAAATCAGCGTTTGGAACCAGTTACCCTACAACCTGCTTAATGAAACAGTCTGGTTCAAGTAACTCTACTATAAACCATCTCGAGCAAAGATTACCCTCCAAAAAGTCCAAGTGAGTCTAGTCAATGTTTGTTCCAGGTACAATAGGACCTTCCCTCTGTCGTCACCTTAGGTAAAGCCCTACGATTATAGTCACTAAGTTCAAAAAATACAACAATTTTACTTGGGGGGCAATCGTAGATCGGATGTACACGTAAGAGAAGAGTAACAAGCTCAATCCCCTTGAAGGCTCCCCCACATGATCAATTGGAGGTTCACTTTCAAGTGACCCCAAGTACCTTTCGGTATCATTGCAATCTGTGCAAATCACTATATCTAGGCCGATGAAGTGGGTATGATCACTTCACCATATTCAACATGATCTCGTGCTTAACTCATGTACAAGAAGAGCTTCCCAGAGCAAAATGGAAATAATTGGATTTTCTCTACCTAACTCAAGATTCTATTGTTGGTTTGTAGCTTTGGAAAGTTTACTTCCTTCCCTATTCCAAAGCCCTATACTTAAGCTACTATAGGTGGAAAGAGCCTTAAAAAATGTAAAATTCTAGATGAATTTTAATTAATGCTATATTTTTAAGTTGTTCTTTACTTAGTAGGTAATGAAGTTGAAACTTATGATGTTATGACATGACTCAAAATCTTAATGCACTCAAAAATGCGAAAGAAACTTTCAAATTCGATGAAATCCTATTTAGAGGAAAGAAAGAGTGTTTTTTTTCTTTTTCGAAACAAAACAAAATGCAAAACTCACAACTTTCCAGTTTTTCTAAAACAACCAATTTCATTTTAATGTAATGAAAATGTAGGAAACAAACCAACTTCCAAATTTCCCTAAATGTCAAATAAACCAAAATACTCTTTATCTTTTATCACTCAAAACTTTTATGTACATAGAAATCAATCAAAAGAGTTGGAGAATAACTCATTTTCCCTATGAATGCTTTGATTTAATGATAATAACAGTGTAATTGTGAGAAATTCCCAATATTTAAAGCAACAATTTCCTTTATTAAACAAAAATGACCACAATTTCTTCACAAAAGCACTAGATCTCAAGAAACCCTAATTTGCAATTCAAAATGAGTTTGACTGCAAATAAGAAAAAAAATAAGGCTAACTGGCGTATCTGACAGAACAAAATAAGAATATCATAAACAGAAGGACAACCCATCTTGTTTTGATCAATCAACAAATCAACTAGGAAAAATCCTAAGCAATTTCTTCAAAGAGATCTAATTCTCAAAAAACATTAACAAAGCACTCAAATGAGTTCAGAAGAGACATAACACAATCAAAACAAAGATAATGACACTTCCAGAAAAGCAAACTCAGGTCTGGGTTGAAGCAAAAGTCAAATTTTCAAAAATTCTCAAGGCCTACGCAGGTAAATAGTACAAAGTAGAGCGCATCCGCCCAGTTATTAAGGCAAAACTAGCGAATAATTTTGCTCTGTTAGCAAATGAGAACAACGCAGGGGTAAAAAACTCAAGAAAAAATAAAAATTCAAAGAATCAACCACACAGATCTAAAAATTCATTAATTTATAAAGACTCAGATCGAGATGGATCAAAAGAATCAGAAAGAAAAACTAATGAAAAAGACAAGAACAGAGATGTTCCCAAGTATGGTCACCAATTTGTTACACCAGACAAATCCCTCTTGTAGACAAGAGAGATATCCCTAGATCCTTGATGAAAACTAGAAACAAGAAAGACAATTGAATTGACCCTTTCCCTATGTTGAACTTGTTTGAATTATAAGAATTAAAGCTAATAGATGAGCCTTTTACCTATTTCACTAAATGCTCAATGAACATCCCTTGTTGTGATTCGATGAAACTCCTCAATGCTTGATAAGACCTGCAAACATCAACCATAAAAGGATCAAAAGCACATGCGATATAATAATCCAAACAACTTAACCTAATGATCAAGGAAATTATGAATTGAATTTGCCTTAATAAAGATTATAAACAATTATAAACCATTCATCATTCCAATAAGACAAATTAATGAGAGAAAGTGTTCATTTGTATTAATCAAAGATTAAGAGGAGCCTTATCGCCTTGATGTCGTGAGGTCCCTCCTAAATGCCTTCAATCTCCTCCTTAGATGACAAGCTTTCCAATCTCAAACTAACAGCATAAGTTTATCTTCTCTGAGTTCTGACCTCCTCAACCCCTCTATCCTCTAGTCATTTTATAGGCCAAGAGGAAGAAATTTTAGATCCAAAACAGGAGGATGATACTCCTTAATTGAGGGATTAGGTTTCCATGAGAAAAGGGATTAAGATGCATCATCTTAGGGTTATAGTTTGAATATTCATCACCTGGAAGCTTTTAGTTGGGAAATATTCGACCAACTATGTTTTTAGAATGTAATTTTTATTTTTACTTTCTTGAATTCACCTACGTGGTTTTTTAGTGGAAGACAGAGTACATTTTTGCGATGCTCTCAAAGTTAATCCCAGGGAATGCATGAGAAAATCTAGAAAAATCAATGCAGGTGGAACTTA
The DNA here is from genome assembly GCA_031772625.1 of Pinus tabuliformis. Lineage (NCBI taxonomy): Eukaryota > Viridiplantae > Streptophyta > Pinopsida > Pinales > Pinaceae > Pinus > Pinus tabuliformis. Next base: position 1,389,387,595 of record CM062819.1, on the reverse strand, counting down.
ACAAGGTGTGATGGTTATTTTCCCCAAATTTCTCATCTACTTCAAGATATTTTGGGTTGTTTGAATTCTGAGGGAGTTGATTCAAACATTTTTGCGAACAATAAAAAGGCCCATAAACTGATCAAGTACAATGTCGAAAAATTGACATGTAATAATGAGGTATCCTATTTCTTAGCACAGGTGGAAACTATCGCTCCCCGATGTGATTCCATTTTGAGATTGAGCTCCCTGGTGAGATCACAGGGTCGAGATGTGCTCCCATGTGTATTTGGATATCCTATTACTAGGATATGGGGTTATAGATGTATAGCTCCCCCATGATATTCTTAGTTGAGATATGTTCCCTGGTGTGGTTCCAGGTTGAGACATGTTCCTTGATGATATGCTCTCTAATGATGATGTGGGTCATAGATCTGGCTCCCCACTGGTTTTTTCAGGTAGTAGCCCGATGACACTTCAAGTAGTAGCCTGATGATATTTCAAGTAGTAGCCCACTAGAAGAGATTCCAGATAGTAGTCTAATGGATAGAGGGTGGTAGATTGAGCTCCCCTCCAGTATCAAATTCTTCTTCTTCTAGATTTGAGAATGTTCAGCATATGAGCAGGAACAAGAGATGTACAATGATGATTTGTGATGTTGAGAAACTTGAGATGTACATGGCATGATGACTACATGAAATATATGATCCTTAATGATACATAATGACACTCGAAAGATTCCATAACGACATATTGTTCGATGGATAAATATTGGCAAGTGGAATTATCCCTAGTTGAGAGGGAGTGTTAATTTTTGAAACTGTGGTAAAATTCCACCTTGGACAGCTCAAATGATTGAGATAATGATTTCATCATATTCCTCTTTTCTAGAGGACCAAAACTGACCTAAAGATAACTTATTTGGTCAAGCGAAAGTTAAGTTATGAATTATTTTATTCACACATGTATTATGGAGTGGGTCAGCCCTAACCACATGAGTAATTGCTTAGGTTAGTCTTAACCCCAAGTGAAACCTCAGGATAGCCTATAAAAGGAAGTGACCTCAAGCTCATTTGGATACACTCAAGTTATGTTTCTATTCTTCTACTTTGTCTTGGCTCGCACAGGTTCATCGGCGGAAGTCCTCATTGGATTTGAGACCATAGGAGAAGGGTTCACTTTGAGTTAGGGTATTCTGGATCTCGATCGTTGGCACAAAAATGAAGAGTTTAGAGGGAACGACTCTAGGTTCAGAGGCTTCCGGTCCTCAGTCGCTCGCACCAAGAAGGCTAGGGAGTGACCCTGCCAACATAGTCACTCGAATCAACACTGTGAGAGTGCAACTGTGCTTTGATAGTCGCTCGGATAGCCCAACAAGAGAGCGACTATGGCTCAGGGCTATAGTCACAAGCACAGAGACCCCCGAGGAGCGACTGTGTAGTTATAGTCGCTTGGATATTGTCTATATGAGTGCGAATCTATAGTTTTCAGTCGCTTATAAACACTGTTGATGAGAGCGACCTGGCTTTGGATCTAGGGTCTTTGGCAACTTGGCATCAGCTAACTTCACAGACCAATGGATCTAGTTCTCTATATTATAGATCAGTGGATCTAGTTCTCTCTGCTATAGATCGGTGGATCTGGGTTTCTCTTCTATAGACTAGGTATATCTGAGTCTCTCTCTTATGTTATACAAATTTGCAGATCTATAGATCTGATTTGTTAATTTTCATTGCAATTACATGTATTTGGCTCAGCGATCAGTGACAAAAATACTTAACAGTGATTCGACATAGTGATAGTAGCACTCAGCAATAATCAACACAGTGACAACAATATACTTCAGTCGACATCAGTTTATGACAGCTCATTACTTCCATCAGTATAAGGGTTTTGATTCCTAACATGATTAAGATCTGTTTCATAGATATCATTATTGTTTTTGCTGCATAGATAAAGTGATGAATCATTGTACTCTCTACTGTAAATTTTGATGATGATCTAAGAAGAAGAAGAATATTTGCAAGGGTTTTCCCCATAGTGGGTTTTTCCCTGGTCTCGGACCAATCCTGGTGTCTCTATGCATGCATGCTTTCTTCTACTATTCCTTTTTATGTTATGTTGCATTGATGATGATGATGATGGTGATGTTGTTTCTTTCTATGTTATTGCATATGATGATGTATAATGGTGTAGATCTGAATAATATGAGGTGAACTTAATGTATTTATGATTAAATACAACTATCATGGTAAAGAACAATGTTTCCCTAAGAAAATTAACACGGGTCACCCAAGATATCAGAAGACATTGACCACAGTGAATAAGTTCTAATATTAGATGAATCTGAAGAAGGAAGTGGCAGAGTTCATGGCTAGATGTTTGGATTGTTAGTAGGTAAAGAAAGAATGCAAGCATCTAGGTGGTATACTACAGCCTATGGTCATTATAGAATGGAAATAAGAGGTTATTTTCATGGACTTCATTACAGGTCTTTTGAGGACAGTGAGACGACATGATTCTATTATGGTTGTGGTCGATAGGTTGTGCAAGGTAGATCACTTCATTTGAGTGAAGACTACATATTTAGCTAGTGAGGTGGCATAGGTTTTCATCGGGGAGATCATGAGATTACATGGTGTTTCAAAGAATATTGTTTCGGAGCAGGATGCGAAGTTCACTTCCAAGTTTTGGAAGGAGCTATTTGCAAGTTTGGGTACAAAGTTGGCCTTCGGTACAACTTATCATCCACAAACAGATGGACCAACAAAGAGGGTCAATAAGATCTTGGAGGATATGTTGAGGTTGTACATGATCCACCAGAAGAGAATATGGGAGGAGTATCCTCCATTGGTTGAGTTTTCATACAACAATGGTTATCAGGATTCATTGAGGATGAGTCCTTTCGAGGCATTGTATGGGTGGAGTTGTAACACTCCCATCAGTTGGAGTGATCTAGTAAACAAGGTACTTATTGGACCGGATATGTTGGCAGACATGGAACAAGAAATGCATGTTATAAATAAGAATATAAAGGCATCACAGGATAGAAAAAAGAGTTATGTGGACCAACATAGGGAATTCAAGATGTTTCAAGTTGGGGAACATGTGCATTTGTGCATCAAGCCCAAGAAGTTCTCTTTGAGGATTGGATCATGTGCCAAGTTGGCACCATGGTATTGCAGGCATTTTGAGATACTTTAGAGGATTGGACCAGTGGCCTATCAACTTGCACTACATCTAACAGTGAAAGTCCATGATGTTTTCCATGTTTCATTTCTTAAAAGGTATATAAATGATATTGATCATGTTATTGATTGGTCTATATTGTAGGTGGAGCAAGAAGGAGAATTTCAGTCAGAGCCTCAGTTCATATTGCAGTGGAAGTACCTCATGCTCACGAACAAAGACATAGAGCAATTTAAAGAGTAGTGGAACCACTTTGGGCTCGAAGAAGCTACATGGGAGATGGCAGATCAGATGCGGGCCATGTATCCTTCTTTGTTTACCGGTGGAGGAAAAGAAGTTTTGGTTTGATGTATGGCATATGTTTTGTTGATGTTTTGGTATATGTACATATGTATATGGATGTAAATACCGCCATGATCTAAGTTATAAACCTCCAATAAGCGATATGGTTATTACCTTGTCATGTTGTCATGATGTTTTGATTTTGAGTAGGTCTTTCATTGTAAATACTGCAACAAGCTAAGTTATAAAGCTCCATGGGAAATTTGTTTACTTTTCAACAGTTTTGCTGAGGTATTGACATGGTTTAACACTGAGGGTGGTGTTCCCCAAGGGGGAGGGGTCTGTAATAGCCCCTGGTTAAAATTTCATGTAATAAAAGTTAATAAAGGTAAAATAAGACCATGGTTAAGGGACACTTATTCCAAGCTTAATGTTGGGCAAAGATATCCTAGTGGGCATCACTGGATGTGTTTAGGGCCAAGGGCAATTGGAAAAGGAAAAGGCATTAAAAAGGAAAAAATCCATTTTTTGGCACATTTATTTATGAAAATAAAGGAAAATAGGAGAAAAGGGAGGTGAAAGCTCACAGGTTGCATGTGAGGAGGAAATTGAAGGAAAATAATGGAAAATGATGAAAATAGAGGCCTAATTGATAAAAAGGCTTCCAAGGATTAGTTGGTACCTTTTGTGAGTTCAGTTTTGGAGCTCTCTCATTATTATCTCTCTCTCTCTCACTCTTGGACACTTAGAGTTTTCTTTGAGCACTCTAGCCTAAGAGCAAGGAAGGAAAAGCAAGTAAAAGGAAAGGAAGAAAAACAGGGATCAAGCAAGGAAGAGCAGGTTCAAGTAGCTTCAGAAGTAATACTTGCAAGTAACATATTGCATGTGTGATTTCCTAGCTATTTTTGACATGCATGGCTTTGCATGTTGGTGTATGGTTCTCTTGTTGTCGGTGGCATGGTTTTGTTAGGTTATGACAATGGTTTTCATCCTAATCTTTCCTTTTTTTGGATAGCAATCGTGTGATGGGATTGTTTTCTCGGTTTTGATATTTAGAATTTTCAGATGGTTTGAAAATCTGAGGCAAAGGTGGTCTCAGGAAAATCCCAAAGGCCTAGGAATCCCTTGACCATTTTGGCGGGATACTCAGTAATCCTTAGGCTAGAGTCTTGGTTTAGGGCCTAATGATCCAGTGTAGATTGTGGTAAATTCTAAGAGACTAGTGTCTCAGTTTAGGGCCTAGTGATTCGGTGTGGATTGCGGTAAATCTGAGAGATAAGGGGACAGAAAATTCCTCAAGGATAGTGATGGATTCTGGAGGCATTCCTAGCTAGATTTGGTTTTGTGATCTCTGAGTCAGTTTTGGTGAGATCATGGTTTAGTGAGGGTGGAGGTGGTTTAACCTTTGGATTCCCTTGGTTTTTTTGGATTGGTTTATCCATGAGATCCCACATTCATGCTTGGAATATGGCACGAGGGTGACTGGCTGAAAGAAATGTTTGGTTCAGCCATGTCTACAGTTGGGTGGTACGTTGAAGTCTCGAATTAGGTCGGATTTGCCTATCTTTAATAAAAGCTAAGTTCTCTTAATTTTGTACTTGTTAATATGTGGCTTTAATGGTTGTTATCACATTGTTATTTTCATGGTTTAATGTTGGCTATAAACATGGTTATATGACTGGTTATTTTCATTGTTATTCCATGTATTTACTTGTAACTGGAAGGATAATGGATGCAAGACCTAATTGATGGCAAAACACATAAGGGAAGAGGGTGGTGATCCTTCTTTTCAAGTCTCATATGAGTTATCATTCATTTATGCTATGTCTTGTATTCATTTCTTGTATATTGAATTGATTCCAAGTGTTTGAGAAAACATCAGCCTCAGTTGGGGATGGTAAGACCTAGCACTGGAATCAGTTTTTTATTTGTAAAACTTGTTATTATGTAAATTATGGATTCATAAATTGTCATTGAGTTCTGGGCAGTGACCTGGGCTTTGGGCCTCAAAAAGTGGCTCAAATATTAGGGGTACAAGCACAATACTGGGCAGAAAAGTCTCAGGATGTTGGCACACCAATGTTGTGCATTCGTCTAGAGGTCCTCAGACGAACTCTTTCCCATATCAAGGGAATTCAAAGGGTTTAGAGGTCTAAAAGCTTAGTGGGACCCAGGGGTTGGTTACCTGAGAGGTGGGGATGGTTCTTGGGACTCTTGTTTCTAATGTGGAAGGTATGTATGATGTATTTCCATCAGTCCCACTTCCTTAAGGTGACTTAGGAGGTCGAATCATATCATAGTAACTTCTCATCACATGTTTACCCTAGTTAGCTGATTACTTGGGTAGATGTGGGAGGAGGGTGTTACAACCTTGTTAAGGAGTTTCCTTTTGCATTTGACAGGTATGATTACCAATATGTCCTTAAAATAATTAATCAAATAAGAATGAAGCATAATGAAGTAGTTGAAGATTTTTTTAACTGATTCCTTCACCTTCGTTATGAATTTCCTGAAGAAGATATAAATTGGGATTTTTTTAAATGAAGGTTTGAGAATTCGATTCATATCTCTTATGATGGTGAGTTTGAACCCCCTGATGTTTCTACTTCCCCAACTTTTGTAAACCATGATACACCTCTAATTTTAGAGGAGGAACCTAATATCCCTTTTGTTCCTTTTCCTCCTCCTTTTCCAGTACCGATCGGGGTGCCTCTATGCATTAATGTTGAAGCTTGGAAATCTGAAAATCAGATTGATGATCTGTCTCTTCAATATTCATCCACTTCCCATGATTAAGATACAATGGAGGAAATATTGGAATGGTTCATGGAGCCTAGGGTGAAGGCTAATCCTTCCACTCCTCAAGATGACATTAACACTCTTAACCTCAATCTTGAATATGGTTCCACTGAAAGTATTAATTCTTCAAGGAACACCTATAATCCTCTGTCATCTACATGCCATGACTCTTTGTACCTTGATCCACTTGATCAATCTACTCCACCAGATAGTTCTTCAGACTCTCTTAATTTGAAAGTTGTTGATTTAAATTTTGATCAAGTACAAGGTGGTCATACTACACAGGTAGAGGAGTAGGAAAGTGAGGATTCTTTCGATCTTTCTTCTCATTTTAAAAGTTCTCCATGTCAAGATGACACTCTTCATTTTTAGCTAATTTTCAATCTGCTAATCTCGGTATTCAATAGAATGAAGTTAATTTGAATAAATCTATAGTCTTGGGTAACAATAATTTTCATTATGATGACTTTATTGATGTATGCGATGACGAACCCCAAAGTGCACCATCTGATCTTTTAGTTTCTCGAGTATATTTTGACTTGAAATGTTTCGATCTAGAATATGATTCAATTAAAAAATATGTTATTATGCAAAACTTCCTCTTTATCTCACTATCCCTTGTGCTCTACCATTTTTAATGCATCAACTTGCGATGAAGATACTCGATGCTCTTCAAGTTCTTCATCTAATGAATTAACTTCTCAATTGACACAAGGTAGTGAGGTTATTCATGATGTAAAAGGAAACAATCAAATCATTGAGTATCGATTCTATCTCTTCTCATTTCTAGTTTTGCATGAAGAAAATTCTTCTTCCCAAGTTACTCATGAAATTTGTCCAGTATATTCATCCTTACATGTGCATTTAGAAGAATATTTAGAATTGAGTAATCTAGTCGTTGAAATTGTAGAATTCTATCAAATCAATGATAGAGATGCCTAGCATCCAGTTAGTAGTCGTCCTATTGAAATTACTGGTAGTAGCTATACACACACCATGCATGATCTGATCCAATCTACAAAATTTTATTTTACAATCCTTGAAAATTTTGAGACATGTCAAGAAGTCGAGGAACTTCAACTTGCGTTGATGGTTATGTCAGGATCTCGAGAGTATGGTAAGATCCCCGAACTAACTCATATCTGGTTTTTTTGTGCATAATTATTTTCTTTGCATGGTTTCATCAGATGTCAATTCCTTCTTCAAAGAAGTTTGGTATTTCTGGTTTATTCTTTCTAACTTTCAACATTTAGTTTTTTACCAGATTCAATATTATATTTCATTTGATTCATCTCCATGTGAGGCTCTTGTGCCTAACTTGATTTTGGTGTGTGTATCTCACATAGAATCACAAAACTATGAAGTTGATTATTTCAAAGCGTACCTTTGACTGAAGGATTCATGTCTACCAAATACTTTCCATAATAGCCAGCTCCTAGTTTTTCTTTTGAATGTTGTAGTACCAATCATTTTCGCACTAGAAATCCTCTTGAGTGTTACTAAATTCTTGAGCTTTTTGGTGAATCAAGTTCCTCTTTATCCACTACATCTTGATTGGTTTCATGTATTTTCTATACTAGCATTCATTTTCAATTCTTTCAATGATTATGATACTAGTACAATTTGTCAACAACTACAAGGGAATGGTTTTTTACATTCATCACACGAGAAACACAATTATATTAATCAAAACATTTGCTAATTTTTTCAAACTGACTTATCCTTTTTTTTTTATTAAGAATATTATTCTTTAATCATTCCATTGACTGGTGATATTTTTGGTCCTGATGACTTTCATTCAGCTTGTCATTTTCTCACAAACATATCTGATGAAAAATTGTTCTACATCCTTTGATCTTTATGGTTTATCATCTCACTATTCAGATACTTTTCAAACAGTTGAGGCACTTTATCCCTCACTAATGGTTATGTAAAGTGATCATTATCTTGGAAATCCTTCTGAACATGATTAGATTAATTTTCACTCACAATAATCTCATCCTGATCCCATAACTTTGTTGGAAGCTAGGACAATACTGAGAGGGGGGTGAATCAATATTGTAGCAATTTTACCAAATGTAAAATTTATTTTCACTTTGTGTAAGAAAAATAAGATAGTAAATATCACTTTCATCAATAAGAGACAATTTCAGTAATCAATGGAATCATGCAAAGAACAGATAAGTTCAGAACTGCTTCTCCATTTTATTAATAGGGAAAACTAAAACTTACAATTACAAAGTTTTGGCTACAACCAACATGAAGCTACTTCCTAATTTAGCAGTTTCAATTGAATGAAGCTACAACCCAAACTATTCTCTATCACCTACTCAAAGGAGCATGAACCCCTAATCAACAAGCTACAACTTGCTTTAGACACTCACTGTCCCATATTTCATCCATTTTCACATTAGGATCAATGACTTCCTTCTCTGCTTTTCAAGAATAAGTGAATCCCTCAAACACCAACACCTTCACCAATATTTTTATCATTGAAAAACACCATATTGACACCTTGCAGCACCAAAGTTTCTGTCTCAAAAACTTGTATATAAATTATGCTTGATTAGGCCTGCTATATAGAATTTTTTCTTGATATTTTTTCGTTATTTCTATTTTCTTTTACTACTGAATGCTTCCTTATTTTTTTCCATTTTCATGTTCTCTCAGTCCTCTGCACATTTGTTTACTGTTCTAGGCTTCATCTCTAATTTAAATTGACTTTAAATTAAATTGGATTTTTCTACCACTTAAATTGAGTTTTTTTGTATTCTATCCTTTTTACAGGATTTAGCAATGTGCTTGTTAGTTTTATCTGCATTTAATTTGACTTAACTACCAAATTTCACTATCGAACTGTCAATTCCATTATTTTTAGCCTTTAGCCCCTTTCACTCAGCCTTTTACCTATTTTTCTACCCATAAAACCGATTTTTGTGACCTTTGGCTAACTTATTAGGCACTAAGCCCCTTTTTTTAATTCATGTTGGGGGTATTTTTCCTGTGTTAATGGCTCTACGTCATTGGTCCCACCTCTATGTGAGGTGACCAAGGACTATCCCAAAGGCCAGTTCTTAATTGTGCCAAGAGCCTCAACAACTCTTTTTAACTGTCATGCCCACGGTCTTTACCTATGACATAGAACTGAGTGCGAGCGCTTAGCATGCAACCCCCTTCCTCCCAATGCATTGATTTTGTGTACCATTGTGAACGCGTTGGGGTCAAAACTCTAGGTTGACGTGTCCTGTGGGGACTGTCTGCCTCCCATTTTATTGGTTGTCATTTTTCGTCCATGACCTGGTGCCTTCTTCCTGACACTGCTGCCAAATGCACAACATTGAATCTTTCAGGCTCATGTCATGTGGGCTGAGTCGTCTCGCAGGGTCCTCCTGCTGCAGCAAGAGACAATAGAAAAAACTCTTTGGGATGCGTCAACCATCACGTCATCCCAACTCCTCTAGCCCGACGCATCCCTTTTATACCCTGTTAACAACCCACCTGGCTCCATCCAATGGGATGATGTCACAATGACGTCACTCCCTCCACTTATCAATCTCTAAGTGGTGACACGGTCACACATAAAAGGGTCATTTGCATGCCCAAAAACATTAAATCCTCCTACCACGTGTCCATAGTTGATTAGATGTGTTGACATCATCATTTGATGTTGTCCAGACCAATCACCTACTACCACCTGTCCTCTATCAGAGGAGAGAGAAAGGTCCTCTGAGGCCTTGTTTTGTGACCATTTTCCTTTGTTAATTTTTTTTCCAAAAACCACTGGGTTCAAGCACTTCTCTCCTTCGCAGCACTCTTGATCATATTGTGTTTTTTGTAGGGGTGCCCCTAGGGTGGATCTATTTCATTGATCTACGTGATCAACTGTGCGGGAAACCACCTCCCGTGACCATAAAGCGTTTATCTATGGTGTTCTCAGAAAATTGTTTGGTAGCCCGACACTTTCCTCCAATGCTTAGCCTTTTCATTCTCTTGTTGGGCCAATGCTCTTCCACACTTTACTTTGTCTATTCCTCCAATATATACCTTTGGGCTTGCCCTCAATGGGCTAAGATGGTCGAGTGGGCCTCCCGCTCCACCCTTCATTGGCCTATGTTATATGTTGTCGTGTACCATTACTTACCTCCCAATTCATCCCTTTGTGCACAAAAAGGATTACATCATGGTAATACCAATGGGATTTCCCCACTGGGTGGACTCCACCTGCTCATTTCATCCTAACACTTAACTTTGTGCCAATAAAAAATACTACCAAGGTAGCTCCAACAAGCTAGCCTGTAATGTGGGATCCTTTGGCCCAATGAGGATGCTTCCCAATGTTGCGTTGTCACTCCAAGTCAACCTAGAGCTTCACATAGAGGCTTTGCTACTAGGTTTGGAACTTGTTCAGACTTTGGTTGGCACCAAAGGCCCTCCAAACCTCTGCTAACTCTGTTACTTTTTACTTGGGGTCACCAAAATTTGACTAGCTCTATATTTTGATCCAGATGGCATTTTTAGGACTTCCATATATAGTTGGAAATCTCTTTCAGAGCTCTATCCATATATGTGGCTTATATCTATATCTGAGATGGTTTATTTCTCCAAAAATAGCTCAAAATCCACTGCACTGATTCTGATCATTTTCCCTTTTTGTGTGCCTACAACCTACTCATAGAGGCATTTCTTTGACATATGTGCCTCCTACTACCACTTTCCATCACTAAATACTTTGTTTCCATCACCCTGTTGCCATCAATGACAAAATATCTCAACAATATCCCCCTTTGGCATTGATGGAAACACCAAAATCAAACAAAACACCCTTGAATTTTCACAAACACCGTACACAATTGAGTGTTTCTCCCCCTGGGATATCTAAAATTCCTTCTATATTACTACTACTGGTATTTCTATTGGTATTTTTGTCACTATGGATCTTCCTGCTGATTTTTGTTTGATTACTAGAGCTCTCTCTCCCCCTTTGAAATCAATGTTAAAAGACACGATCATGCTCCCCCTGTGACTATGCTTATCTTGTCTTCAATCCTTCTCTGTCATGTTGATCCTTGTGGACTTGGAAGCTTCACTGATATATGCTAAAAATGTACCAGTTAACTTGATTCCTCCTAGAAGAGGAGCTAGTGAAGGGAGGAAAAAGGAACAACTCCCAATATTTGCCTTAAGTAATCAAATTGTTCTCTAGGGAATGGTTTTGTAAATATATTAGCAACTTGTTCTTTTTTGGGGACATACTCGAGCTTCACAATTTGTGTTGCAACCTGCTCCCTCAAGAAACGATACTTGATGGGGATATGCTTGGTCTTAGAGTGAAATATTGGATTCTTTGACATGCTAATTGCACTTGTGTTGTCACAAATAATGGGTATCGTCTAATCATAAGACACTTGTACATCTGGAAAATTTTACTTCATTTACAAAAGTTGAGTACAATAGGATGTTGCTGCAATATATTACACTTCAACTATATAAGGAAATGGAAGCTTGCTTCTCTCTTAACCATGAGTCTAGACTTGATCCAAGAAATAAAGCACCAACACTTGTGTTTTTTTTATCATCTACATCACCTACCCAAAAAAAATACATATAAATAGTTAATGAGAAATATTTACCTCTGTAGTACCATAGTTCATAGTCCATTGTTGCTCTAATATATCTAAGAATTATTTTGACTGCTAATAGATGGCTTTATCTAGGAGATGCTTGAAATATTCCAACTATTGCAACAACTTGCATAATGTTTATCATTGAAGTTGTGAGATATAAAAGGTTGCCAATGATGGATGTATATAAGGTCTATTCCATTATTGGAGATTCATCCATCTTACTAAGCTTGCAACCTGTCACCATTGGAGTGCTCACCAACGAGCATTCCTCCATGCCAAATTTCTTTATCACTTCCTTGAGATACTTGCCTTGAGAAATAAAAATGTCTATAGGGGTCTACTGTATCTGAAATCTAAGGAAACATGATAGCTCTCCAAGAATGGACATCTCAAATTTGGCCTTCATATCTGTTGCAAATTCATTGATTAACAAATTTGAATCACTAGAAAAGATGATATCATCAACATATAATACCACTACAATGAGTTTGTTGTCCTTTTTTTGACATAAATATTGATGTCATCTACTCCTCTTTTAAATCCACACTTGAGAAGGTAGTTGTCTAGATTTGAATATGAAGCCCTAGGAGCTTGCTTGAGGCCATACAATGCCTTCTTAAGTCTCCAAGCATAGTTTGGTATCTCTGTCAACTGAAAACCTTATGGCCGCTCTATATAAACTTCCTCTTGTATCTCTCCATTGAGAAAATCATATTTGACATCCATTTGATAAATTTTGACTTTTTTAAAACATGAAAATGCCAAAAACATTCTAATTGCTTATAATCTAGCCATAGGAGAAAAAGTTTCATCATATTTTAATCCCTCTATTTGAGCATAGTCTTTGCACACCAACTAAATTTTCTTTCTTACCACTTCTCCGTGATCATTTACCCTATACTTGAATACCCACTTCGTGCTAATGACATTCTTTTTGGCAGGTCTTGGAAGAAGCTCCCAGGTCTGATTTTTCTCTATTTGGTCCAATTATTCATTCATTTCCTTCAACCAATGTTGATATTGGCTGGCTTGAGAAGCATCTTTTGGTTCCTCCATGGACAACAATGCAACATGTGCCTACATAGGGGGATTTAGCAGTTTCCTTCTTGTCTTCACTCCTAAATTTATTTCACCAACTATTTGTTTAGTTGGACGATGTTTTTGTACATACCTTAGGGGTTCTCTGGCTTGAGGATTAGAGGGATCTTCATCACTTTCTTCTACAGTTACCTCATCATTTTCATCACTAATGATCGTTGGTTCATCAATGTTGTATTTTATTTATTTATTTTCTTCTTGAACAACATGCTCATCCACTTTTACATCTAGGTAATCCATGATCCTTTTCTTCACTTTTTTGTAGCATCTATAACCTTTTTTATTCTGTGAATAACCCAGAAAAATGCCTTCATCTACTCGAGCATCGGAATACTTTAGGGGTTCCCTCGCTTGAGGATTAGAAGGATGTTCATCACTTTCTTCTATAGTTACCTCATCATTTTAATCACTAATGATCATTGGTTCATCAGTGTTGTATTTTGTTGATTTATTTTCTTCTTGAACAACATGCTCATCCACTTTTACATCTATGCAATCCATGATCCTTTTCTTCACTTTTTTGTAGCATCTCTAACCTTTTTTATTCTGTGAATAACCCAGAAAAATGCCTTCATCTACTCGAGCATCGAATTTTCCGAGTTTTTCTTCATTTTTATTAATGTAACATCTGTTTCCAAAAATTCTGAAGTGTTTAACTGTTGGAGGCCTGCCACACAAAAAATTGTAAGGATTTTGACACTATTTGGTCTAAGATGAGCCTTGTTGGGAATAACCACTAATGTATGAATTTCCTCTGCCAAAACTCTATTGAACATTATTTTTTGTCATCATTTCTCTAGCTAACTATTGTACTGACTTGTTTTCTCTCTCTCGAACACCATTTTTTTGGGGAGTCTCTATTATGGTAAATTGTCTCTTGATTCCATTTTTCTATTAGAATTCATCAAACTCCTTTGAAGTGAACTCACCTCCATTTTTTGACCTAATGCTTTTGATTTTGCAATTCCTTTGATTCTCAGCCATAGCTTTGAATTCTTTAAACTTCTCAAAAGCCTCAGATTTCTCTCTGAGAAAGGAAACCCACATCACCCTATTGAAGTCATCAATTATTAGCATAAGATATAGCTAACCTATGGTTGATTGAGTTCTGGATAGTCCAAAAAAATCCATGTGTACTAGTTGCAAAAGGATTTGCTGAAGATTTTTCCTTTTCCTTGAAAGGAACTTGAGCTTTCTTTCCTAGTTGATATTTACAAATAATGTTCTCTAGTTTTGAAAGAGTAGACATGTCCTTGATTGCATTTTTCTTGCTAAGCTTGACAATTTGGTCAAATTTTAGATGTCCAAGCCTTTTGTGCCACAACCAGCTCTCATTTGTCTTTGATAAGCAACAATTTTTTGTCTTTTCTTTGAGCACAGAAACATTAGTGTCTGTTCTTACAACCTCAACAATTATTTCACATGTACCTCTGGACTTGATTTGACAATTTTTGGCTTTGAAAACAACATCATAGCCTTGATCACACATCTGAGACACACTCAACATATTATATTTCAACCCATTAACATAAAAAATGTTCTTAACTTTACCTTTGCCACTTGAGAGATTGACCACTCCTTTTGCAATTATTTTGCCTGGAGCATTGTTACCAAATATCACATTATCTTTATTAATAGGATTAGAAGTGAGAAAATTGCTCCTATCTCATGTCATGTGCCTGTAACAACCATTGTCCACATACCAATGGCTCCCACCATTGTGAGCATACAAGGCAATGTCACACTGCTCTGATTTCTCTTTTTATTTCCATACTTTGGGCTTTCATCCAATTTTCTCAATTATTGGCTCTATCTTCTTTTCTGTAAGTCTGCGATTAAATACTATATGCCCAAAATTTTGGCACTTAAAGCATTGTACTTGATAATTTAGGGGAGAAAAAGAATTATTATACCTAGGTCTGCTTCTTCTCTACTGAAATATTATCTTGGATCTGAGTTGTCTCTATGATAGGTTAACTCTGTAGTTTGCAACTTTTCCATAATTGGTGCATGTAAAACAATACCTTTGGAAGATATTCTTGTTCCTTGATGATTTCCTTCTGCACTGAGAAAATTTTTGGGCAATTCTAATAACTTGAAAAACATGCTCCTTTTGCTACAACTATTGACTTTTATCATATTTCTTATTATCCTATATCTGTTGCGTGGACCCTTCTTTTGTTGGGGGAACAAAGGTGATTTCCTTTAACTTTTTAATTCAGTTGCTATGCTAGATTCAATATCAAAACCAAGACCAGTTTGGTCTTTGGAGATGCATTGAGCCTACAAAATTTCATTTAAATTGTCTGTCCCTTTGCTCAATTTCTAATTGAAGATGAGTGATGGCTTAGCCTTTTCAATCTCCTTCCTTAACAACACAATTCCAACTTCTCACATATTTGAGCCTTTTCAATCAATTGTTGGTTCAAGGTTTCTTGGATTTTATTACCTTCTTCTAAATGTAGAAGTAATCGCTCAACAACCTCATCCTTTTCCTTTATCAAAGATTATCTCTGGGTTTTGTTTTTATTTCTCAGTCTCTCTACCCGTTAAGTGCACTTACCAGTTCCCCTTCAAGATCAACTTCTCCTTCATCACCATCAAAAACAGCCTCGACTTGCATAATTTCAATGGCCATCAAGATGAATTCCTTAGGGTGCTCATCATATTTTTCCTCCTCTGAGGATTGGCTGGGATCACTTTTAGAGGAGCTCCCTTCTTGAACATAGAAACATTTCTTCGTGGCCTTCTTTATTTCCTTTTGAAGCTTGTTAAATTTTTCTTTAGGATCATAGTCCTTTTTCTTCTTTTCTAGACACTTTGATGCATAATGACCAAATTGACCATGGTGAAAACATTTAAAGGGAATCTTACCTTTATACTTTCCTGATCCTCACTTGCACTTCCTCACAAAGTTGGCTTATTCTTCATTTTATTCACTACATGAATCATTATGCTCATCCTTGCACTTCGTCACTTCTTTGAAAGATGATTATTTGGCTACACTCTTTCCTTTATAACTCCTCATCTCATAGGCAATGAGTATTCCAAGGATTTTATCTAGAGTGAGAGTGCTTATATTTTCTATTTATTCAATGGCTGACACCTTGGTATTAAACCTCTTAGGAAGAGATCTCAACACTTTTTGAACTACCACATATTCATCTAGCTTCTCGTCAAGGCCTCTTTTGGTGTTCACAACTTCATCAACTCTTTGAAAATAATTTTCAATATCTTCATCATATTGCATGCCCAATGATTCAAATTAGATCCTAAAACCTTGGAGTTTAGCTTTCTTTACCTTGTTGTCTCCTTCATAGCAACTGTTAATCTTGTCCCAGATTAAGAGTTGACAAGTTTTGATTCAAGTAGGATAGAAAGCAGGGCATGCATTGCTTTAACATTGCATGTGAACTCCAACTTATGATCTTTGGTAACTAATACTGGAGGTATTTTATATTCTTCTTCCACAACATCCCACACATCAACTACAAGTGATTGAATGTAGGTCTTCATCCTCGCTTTCCAAAACACATAATTTGTGCCATTAAGCATAGGTTCCTTATTGATAAAACCTCCTTCCTGGTTTTTCATGGTCCTTGATCTTTCTTCCAACTATTAGACTAATTAGAAGTAACCTTTCTCTAATACCAGTTGTTGGAAACTAGGACAATACTGAGAGGGCGGGTAAATCAGTATTGTATCAATTTTACCATTTTTTTTTCACTTTGTGTAAGAAAAATAATACAGTAAAGAACACCTAAAGTAATAAGTAGAAATTTTAGCAATCAATGGAGTCATGCAAAGATCATATAACTTCATAACAACTTCTCCATTTTATTAATAGGAAAGCTACAACTTGCAATTACAAAGTTTTGGCTACAATCAGCAGGAAGCTACAACTTCCTAATTTATCAGTTCCAACTTAATGGATCTACAACCCCAACTATTATCCAAGACCTACTGGAAGGAACACCAACCCCTAATTAGTAAGCTACAACTTGCTTTAGACACTCACTATTCCATATTTCATCCATTTTCACACTAGGATCAATGACTGCCTTCTCTGCTTTACAAAAATAAGTGATTCCCTCAAACACCAACACCTTCAGCAATCTTTTTATCACTGAAAACACCATACCAATACCTCATTGCACCAAAAGCTCTGTCTCAAAAACACATATATCAATTTGTCTTTATTAGGCCTACTTATATAGAAATGTTGCTTGATATTTTTGCCTTCTTTCTATTTTCTTGATTGTTGCATGCTTCCCTTTTTTTTCCTTTGTTCTATTCTCTTGGTCCTCTGCACCTATTTTTTCTCTTATGGGCTTCATATCCAAGTTAAACTGAATTTATCTTCCTTTTTGGCCATTTAAATTAATTTTTTCTGCATTATGGCCTTTTTACATAATTTTGCAATGTGCATACTAGTTTTATCTGCAGTTAATTTGACTTAACCACCAAGTTTCATTGCCAAATTGTAGTTACGTTGTTTTTAGTGTTTATCCCCTTTCACTCAGCCCTTTACTTATTTTTCCGGCCATAAAAATGGTCTTTGCGACCTTTGGCTAACTTATTGTGAGCCAAGCCCTTTTTTTAATCCCTGTCAAGGGCCTTTTTCCCGTGTTAACGAATTTGCGTCATTGGTCCCACCTCTACATGGGGTGACCAAGGAATAGCACAAAGGCCAATGCTTAGTTGTGCCAAGAGCCTCCATATCTCTTTTTGACTACCATGCCCACGGTATTTACCTATGGCATAGAGTTGAGCACAGGTGCTTAGCCCGTAGCTCCCTTCCTCAAGGCGCATTAAGTTTGTGTACCATTATGAATATGTCGGGCTCAAACCTCCAAGTTAATGTGTCCTGTGGGGACTGCTAGACTCCCATTTCATTGGTTGTCGCTTCTACCTCCATGGATTGGTGCCTTCTTCCCAGTTCCTTATGCCCGATGACGACGCCAAATGCGCAACATTGAATCTTCGAGCTCATGTCCTGTGGGCTAATCTGTCTCGTGGGGTCCTCCCTCTGCAGTAAGAGATAATAGAAAATATCCTTGGACATATTCAACCACCATGTCATCCTGATGCCTCTAGCCCTGGGCATCCCTTCTATGCCTTGTTAACAACCTGTCAAGCTCCATCCAGTGGAATGACATCACAATGATGTCACTCTTGCCACTTGTCGATCTATGAGTGGTGACATGTGTCACTTAGAAAAGGCTCATTCAGGTTCCCAAAAATGTTGAATTCTCCTGCCATGTATCCATCACTGATTAGATGTGCTAACATCATCATTTTCTACCATTTGGGTCAATCACCTGCTGCCACCTGTCCTCTATCAGAGGAGAGAGAAAGGTCCTTTGAGGCCTTGTTTTGTGACCATTTTCCTTTGTTAATTTATTTTTCCAAAAACCATCGGGTTTAATAACTTCTCTCCTCGACACCAATCCTAAGAGAATTGTGGTTTTAGGAGGGGTGACCCTAGGGTGGATCTCCACCATTGACCTACATAATAAATTGTGCAAGAAACCACCTCCCATGACCACAAATCCTCTGTTTATGTTGTTGTCGGAAAGCTTCCACATAGCCCAGCAATTTCCTCCATTGCTTAGCCTTTTCATTCTCATATCATACCAATGCTCTTCCACACTCTACTTTTTCTATTCGTCTAGGATATACCTCCAGGCTTGCCCTCAGTGGTATGAGTTGGTGGAGTGGGCCTCCTACTCAATTCTTCATTGGACCATGTTATATGTTTCCATGTCTTGACACTTACCTCTTAGTCCATCCCTTTGTCCACCAAAAGGATTGCGCTGAGGCAATGCCGACAGGATTTCCCCATTGAGTGGGCTCCACCCATTCATTTCATCTCAATGCTTAACTCTGTGCCAATAACAAATACCATCGGGGTGAACCTATTGGGGTAACTTCGTTGGGCTAGCTTGTAATGTGGGCTCCTCCAACCCATTGAGCATACTTCTTGATGCTGCGTTGTCCCTCCAAGTCAACCCGTAGCTTCACGTAGAGGCTCTACTACTAGGTTTGGCACTTGTGCCAACTTTGGTTGTGCGCCAAAAGTCCTCCAAACCTCTACTAACTCTGTTATTTTTGACTTGGTGTCACCAAACTTTGCTTGACTCTATCTTTTAATCTAAGAGGCATTTTCAAGACTTCCATATATCATTGGAAATCTCTTTCAGAGATCTATCCATCTAGGTGGATTACATCTGCATCTAAGATGGTTTATTTCTATAAAATTGGCTCCAAATCCACATCTTTGATTCTGACCATTTTCCCTTATTGTGTTCTTGGAACCTACTCCTTGAGGCATTTACTTGACACCTATGCCTCCTACTACCATCTTCCATCACTAAACACTTTGTTTCCATCACCTTGTTGCCATCAATGACAACATAACTCAAAAATATCCCCCCTTTGGCATTGATGGAAACACCAAAATCAAACAAAACAACCTTGGATTTTCACAAACATTGTAGGAAACTGAGTGTTGCTCCACCTGAGATAACTAAAATTGGTGTTATAGTATTGTTGATGGTATTGTTTTCACTATGGATCTCCTTGCTAATTTTTGTTTGATTACTGTTGAAAATGCAACAAGATGATGGAGCTTAGTGGAAAGGAGTCGCCTTCACTAAGTGGGCCCGCAGGCTATTTTTGGCGCAAAGTCTATTTTTAGACATATGGATCATGGTCTATGAGTTGCAGGATGTTATTTGTGGATGATTGGTCATGTTGGTAAAAATATATGGACTTCTATTTTTAGACATATGGGCGGACTCTATTTTTAGATTGCCAGGCTAAAAATAGAACAGTCGAATATTATTAGCTCATAATAATATTTGGACTATAAACATTATCTTATCCTCTTGGAGCACTTCAGTTCGAGCTACGGATGTGGCACATGCAGCTGCTAGAAGGAAATACACTTTTCTTATGGGTCAGTTGAGCTATTGCATGAAGGACTTCAGTTAGAACTCAAGTGGTTGACTTTGGTGGAGTTGATTGAGGAGTTGATGGAGTTGTGTTCAGTTTGACTTGGTTGAACTAGTTGTATTTAGTCTAAATGAAGAATACACTAGTGATGAGTGATGTGAATTAATTATTAATTAATTCACTAATTATTAACTCATAAAGAAACTAAAGAATACATCAGTTAACTCAGTGCATGGACAGTTCAGTGGAGACAAGTGTTAGAGGTGAGTGAAAGGGCAAGACAGCTGTCAGTTGTGACTATAGTTGTGCATGAGATTGCACAATCAATGGATTAAGTATTGCCAATGAGGATTGCGTGGTTCAGCCAAGGGAAATACGATTTTGGATCAACCATTCTCATCTATTCTCATGCAGTATTGCGCAGTGGAGGCAGGCAAGCAGCGAAGGAGATTTGAACCTGTGATTGATTCAGATCGCTAGTTTGTGTGTAGCAGGTGGAGATAGTACTGAGTACTTGTGAGGAGTATTGTACTGTGTATTGTTACATGTTCTCAATCAATATAATATACAAATAGTTGGGGGTTTTCAGCTGTATGCTTTCCCCGGTCACATACTGTGTTGGTATGTGTTATTGATGTGTTTCAATGTGCACATGCGAATGTTTTGATTCTGCAAATTGATGATCAACGTAGAGGAGGTTATGTATTATGCATGCATTCTGCAAATAGTGTATAATCAAGATAATCTATGTGCATAAGTGTTATATTATTCAAAATTTCTACATGGTATCAGAGTTGTTGATCATCAGATCTATTATTCAGAAAGTGATTACATTTTATTTCTTCAGGCAGAGTCTGTAATCGGGCCAGGTAGCCTCTGGATTCATCCTTCCTTTGGAAGGTGAGATATCCGATAAAAGCCCATACAGTCAATCTCTGTATGAGAAATACTTTGTTCTCATGAATTTTAGATCAGAAGCGGTTGAGTTTTGAGCTGGTGGAATTCGAATTTGCAGCAGTGTTTTCTTGGTGTCAAAGTTGAAATGTCTTTCAAAGGATTGTGATTGGAGTATGCTCTTGAGGGCAGCTCGAATTATATTGCATGGAAAGACATGATGGAGGCGGTGTTAGATGATAATGGGCTGAAGGAGTTCATAGAGGCTGAGGTCCCAAAGCCTACTGATACTGCTCAAGTTGATGCTTGGCAAAAGAAGACAGCAAAGTGTCCAAGGATTCTGTTGGAGGGCATGAAGGATCACATTGTGTCCATCCTGCATGGAAAGGCTTCTCCATACTTGATGTGGAAATCGTTGAAAAATCTATTCCAAAGAAAGAGTGACCAGAGGAAGTTGGTGCTCAAGGATAAACTCAGAAACATTAAGTGTGAGAAAGGAGACAGTATGCCTAAGTATCTCACGAAGTTCACTCAATGCTGGGATGAGCTGGGAAGTGTGGGGGTAACTGTCGATGATGAGGACTTGGTGAGCTTGGCTCTCCTTGGTCTTCTAAAGAGTTGGCATTCCTATCAGGACTCTGTCAATGGTTGGGAGAAATTGCCAGGATGGGAGGGACTTTGGTCAGATCTTGTGCAGGGGGAGATCAGGCAGAATACCAGGGACGAATCTTCATCAAAGGCAACTGATGAAGAAAATTGCGCTTTGGCTGCCAAAGCAAAGAAGGGGAAGGAGAAGGGTTCTCTTTCCGAATCCAATTCTTCCAATGATGGGAAGAAGGTTGACAAATAGAAAGTGAGATGCTTTCGTTGTCATGAGGTGGGCCATTATGCTGCAAATTGTCCACGGAGGAAATCCAAGAAGGGATCTGGGGAAGGATATGAAGGTGAGGCACTTGCTTCACAGTTTGAGTTGGATTTCACACTCTTCGTATGCATGGTTTCATCCATGGTGGGAAGTGGTTGGTTTCTTGACAGTGGAGCTTCTTTCCACATGATCGGTGACAAGAGTTTGTTCAATACTTTGGAGGAGAAAGATCTCCAGATACTCATAGCGATGGGTAATGATGAGAAGTATAGTGTCTCAGGTGTAGGCACAGTTATTTTTCAGAGGGAGCATGGAGCTCGCCTTACCTTGACCGATGTCAAGTATTTATCAAGACTGAAGAGAAACTTGGTGTCGATCGCGATGCTGGAAGACGGAGGCTATGATGTAGTCTTCAATAAGGGAAAGGTTTTCCTTAGACACATCATCACTAGACAGGTGAAGCAGATTGGTTCACGGGTCAAGAACTTGTATGCTCTTGAGGTTCAAGATGCATGCAAAGCCTTGAGCAGTGAGGCAACTGATGGAGACTTGGTGGTTGATAGGGAGCGTATATTACCTCTCAACATGCAGAGCCAGAAGAAGTCTCAGACGATTGTGGAGGAGCCACGATTGGTGCAACAACTTCAGAAGGTTGTGGAGCAGCCACAACAAGGGAAGATGAGAGGAGATTGAGTAGAGACATCTACTCATGTGGAGACCTCCAGTAGGGGGAAACTTCGAGCCAGGTGGGTAGAGGGATCGCATACAACCATACCTCCAGGTAGGAGGTGGGGTGATGTGGATTGATCGTCCCAAGGAGGAGGGGCAGGATCCTTGAGGTACCCAACCTCTTGGATGAGACCTTGCTACGGGAGCCCTGATGTGGAGTAGCAAGAACTGACTGATTGGGTAGAGACAGATGCGGATGGAGCAGCAGAGAGAGCGACAGTGTAGGGAATCCCTGGACAACGCATAGCTAGCAGGCTGCAGCAATGCGAGAGGCACAAGTGTTTTGCATAGTGCTAGGTGGCACAGAGAGGTGTGTAATGGTGCGAGATGCATGGAGATGTTGCAGTAGCGCAGATTTTAGAGAGGGAGGACTTGTCAGTAGTAGGTAGAGCTTCAGCATTATAGTATGTTCCTATCCCAACAAAGTGGTCAGTTGGGAGTGTTTTTTGTTCCAAGTGTTGTTGGAGCAAGTGGACCAGGCAAATGTGTTGCATGCAGAACATTCCATAGTTGCAGAATAGGGGTTGCAGATAATCCATATCTTGTTGAGAGGGAGTGTTGAAAATGAAACAAGATGATGGAGCTTAGTGGAAAGGAGTCGCCTTCACTAAGTGGGCCCGCAGGCTATTTTTGGCGCAAAGTCTATTTTTAGACTATGTCTATTTTTAGAAATATGGATCATGGTCTATGAGTTGCAGAATGCTATTTGTGGATGATTAGTCATGTTGGTAAAAATAAATGGACTTCTATTTTTAGACATATGGGCGGAGTCTATTTTTAGACAGCCAAGCTAAAAATAGAACAGTTGAATATTATTAGCTCATAATAATATTTGGACTATAAACATTATCTTATCCTCTTGGAGCACTTCAGTTCGAGCTACGGATGTGGCACATGCAGCTGCCAGAAGGAAATGTGCTTTTCTTATGGGTTAGTTGAGCTATTGCATGAAGGAATTCAGTTAGAACTCAAGTGGTTGAGTTTGGTGGAGTTGATTAAGGAGTTGATGGAGTTGTGTTCAGTTTGACTTGGTTGAACTAGTTGTATTTAGTCTAACTGCATAATACACTAGTGATGAGTGATGTGAATTAATTATTAATTAATTCACTAATTATTAACTCATAAAGCAACTAAAGAGTACATTAGTTAGCTCAGTGCATGGACAGTTCAATGGAGACAAGTGTTAGAGATGAGTGAAAGGGCAAGACAACTGTTAGTTGTGACTATAGTTGTGCATGAGATTTGCACAATAAATGGATTGAGTATTGCCAATGAGGATTGCGTGGTTCAGCCAAGGGAAATACGAGTTTGGATCAGCCATTCTCATTTATTCTCATGCAGGATTGCGCAGTGGAGGCAGGCAAGCAGCGGAGGAGATTTGAACTTGTGATTGATTCAGATCTGAGCTAGTTTGTGTGTAGCAGGTGGAGATAGTACTGAGTACTTGTGAGGAGTATTGTACTATGTATTGTTACATGTTATCAATCAATATAATATACAGATAGTTGGGGGTTTTCAGCTGTATGCTTTCCCTGGTTACACACTGTGTTGATATGTGTTATTGATGTGTTTCAATGTGCGCATGCGAATGTTTTGATTCTGCAAATTGATGATCAACATAGAGGAGGTTATGTATTATGCATGCATTATGAAAATAGTGTATAATCGGGATAATCTCTGTGAATAAGTGTTATATTATTCAAAATTTCTACAATTACTAGATCTATCTCCACCCCCCCCCACCCCTTGACATCTATGTCAAAAGACACCATCATGCTATGCCTGTCATTATGCCTCTCCTGTCTACAATCTTTCTCTGTCATGTTGATCCTTGTTGACCTAGAAACTTCACTAATATATGCTAAAAATGTACCAGTTGCCTTGCTTCCTCTTGGATGAGGAGCTAGTGAAGGGAGGAAAAAGGAATGACTCTCAATCTTTGCCTTAAGTACTCGAATTATTCTCTAGGGAGTGACTTTGTAAAGATATCATAAACTTGTTCTTTTGTGGGAATATACTCGAGCTTCATAACCTGATTTGTAACCTACTCCCTCAAGAAATGATACTTGATGGGGATATGCTTGGTCTTAGAGTGAAATACGAGATTCTTTGACATGATAATCACACTTGTGTTGTTGCAAATAATGGGTACCGACTGATCATAAGACATTTGTACATATTAAAAAAATTTCTTCATCCACAAAAGTTGAGTACATCAGGATGCTACTGCGATATATCCTGCTTCAGTTGTAGATAAGGAAATCGAAGCTTGCTTCTTTCTTAACCATGAGACTACACTTGCTCCAAGAAAGAAAGCACCACCAATTCTGATTTTTCTATCATCCACATCACCTTCCCAATCAACATCAATATAAACAGTAAATGAGAAATATTTACCTCTGAGGTACCACATCCCCTAGTCCATTGTTTCTCTTATATATCTGAGAATCCTTTTGGCTGCAAATAGATGGCTTTGTCTAGGAGTTTCTTGAAATATTCCAATTATTGCAACAACTTGCATGATATCTAGCCTTGAAGTTGTGAGACATAAAAGGCTGCCAATGATGGATGTATATAAGTTATCATCCACTACTGGAGATTCATCCATCTTACTAATCTTGCAACATGTCACCATTGGAGTGCTCACCAACGAGCATTCTTCCATGCCAAATTTATTTAGCACTTCCTTAAGATACTTTCCTTGAGAAATAAAAATTCCTTTAGGGGTCTATGATATCTACAATCCAAGGAAATATGACAACTCTCCAAGCATGGACATCTCAAATTAGGCCTTCATATTTGCTGCAAATTCACTGGTTAGAAAAATCACTATAAAAGATGATATCATCAACATATACTACCACTACAATGAGTTTTCTATCCTTTTTTTTGACATAGAGATTGTTGTCAGCTACTCCTCTTTTAAATCCACACTTGAGAAGGTAGTTATCTAGATTTGAATACCAAGCCCTAGGGGCTTTCTTGAGGCCATACAATGCCTTCTTAAGTCTGCAAACATAGTCTGGTTTCTCTGTCAACTGAAAACCTTATGGATTCTCTATATAAACTTCCTCTTGTAGCTCTCCATTGAGAAAAACATATTTGACATCCATTTGATAAATTTTGAATTTTTTAAAACAAGAAAATGCCAAAAACATTATGATTGCTTCTAATATGGAAATAGGAGCAAAAGTTTCATCATAGTCTAATCCCTCTATTTGAGCATAGCCTTTGCACACCAACCAAGATTTCTTTCTTACCACTTCTCCATGATTGTTTTATTTATTTCTAAACACCCACTTCATGCCAATGACATTCTTATTGGAAGGTCTTCGAATGAGCTCCCAGGTATGATTTTTCTCTATTTGGTCTAACGCTTCATTCATTACCTTCAACCGATGTTGATCTTTCTTGGATTGAGCAACATATTTTGGTTCCTCCATGGACAACAGTGCAACATGTGCCCTCCTAGTGGGGTTGAGAAGCTTCCTTCTTGTCTGCACTCCTGAATTTAATTTCACCAACTATTTTTTAAACTAGGTGATGTTTTTATGCATACCTTAGGGGATCTCTAGCTTGAGGATTAGAGGGACCTTCCTCATTTTCTTCTGTAGTTGCCTGATCATTTTCATCACTAACGATCATTGGTTCATCAATGCTAGATTTTAGTGATTACTTTTCTTCTTCAACAACATGCTCATCCACTTTTACACATATGCAATCCATGATCCTTTTGGTCACTTTGTTGTAGCATATGTAACCTTCGTTATTCAGTGAATAACCCAGAAAAATGCCTTCATCTGCTCGGGCATCAAATTTTTCAAGTTTTTCAACTTTTTTCTTAATGTAACATCTTCTGCCAAAAATTATAAAGTGTTTAACTATTGGAGGTCTGCCACACCACAACTCATAAGGAATTTTGTCACTATTCAGTTTAAGATGAGCCTTGTTGAGAATAACCACACTTGTATGAATTTCCTTTGCCAAAACCTCTGTTGAACATTATTTTTTTCATCATTTCTCTCGCTAATTGTTGCACTAACCTGTTTTCTCTCTCTGAAACATCATTTTGTTGGGTCTCTGTTTTGGTAAACTATATCTTTTCTTAAAATATTCATAAAGCTCCCTTGAAGTGAACTCACCTCCATTCTCTGACCTGATTATTTTTATTTTGCAATTGGTTTCATTCTCAACCATAGATTTGAATGCTTTAAACTTCTCAAAAGCCTCATATTTCTCTCTGAGAAAGGAAACACCCAATCATCCTACTGAATTCATCAATTATTAGCATAAAATATAGCTTACATATGGTTGACTACATTCTATATGGTCCATACAAATCCATGTACACCAGTTGCAAAGGCTTTGCTGAAGATTTTTCCTTTTCCTTGAAAGGAACTGGAGATTGCTTTCCTAGTTGAAAATATTTGCAAATAATGTTCTTCGGTTTTGAAAGCCTGGGTAGGTCCTTGACTGCATTTTTCTTGCTAATATTGACAATCTGGTCAAAGTTTAGATGTCCAAGCCTTTTGTGCCACAACCAGCTCTCATATGTCTTTGATAAGCAATAGTTTTATGTATTTTCTTTGAGCACATAGACATTATTGTCTGTTTTTACAACCTCAACAATTATTTCACCTGTACATGTGGACTTGATTTGAAAATTTTTAGCTTTCAAAACCACATCATAACCTTGATCACACATCTAAGACACACTCAATAAATTATGTTTCAACCCATCAACATACAAAACTTTGTTATCTTTACCTTTACCACTTGAGAGATTGACCATTCCTTTTGCAATTATTTTTCCTGGAGCATTGTTACCAAGGTCACATTACCTTTGTCAACAAACTTATAAGTGAGAAGATTTCTTCTATCTCCTGTCATGTGCTTGGAACAACAACTATCCATATACCAATGGCTCCCACCATTGTGAGCATACAAGGCAATGTCACATTTCTCTGATTTCTCTTTCTCTTTCCAGACTTTGGAATTCTATCCAATTTTCTCAATTAATGGATCTGTCTTCCTTTCTATAAGTCTGCAATTAACTACTATATGCCAAAAAAATTGGCACTTAAAGAATTATACTTGATAATTCAAGGGAACAAAAGAATTATTATAGTTGGTTCTCCTTCTTCTCTGCTAAAATCTTCTCTTGGATCTAAGTTGTCTGTATGATAGATTAACTCTATAGTTTGTAGCTTTTTTTCCATAATTGGTGCATGTAAAACAATACCTTGGGAAGATATCCTTGTTCCTTGATGATTTCCTTTTGCACTGAGAAGAATTTTGGGCATTTTAAATAGCATGGACAGTGTGCTCCTTTTGCTATTGTTGTTGACTTTTCTTAGATTTCTTATTATCTTCTATCTCCTACGTGGACCCTTCTTTTTCTAGGAGAACAAAGGTGATTTCCTTTTTACTTTTCAATTCAGCTACTACGTTGTATTCAACATCAAAAACAAGACTAGTTCGGTCTTTGGAGATGCATTGAGCCTCCAAAATTTCATTTAATTTTTTTCCCTTTGCTGAATTTCTGATTGAAGTTGAGTTGTGTTTTATCCTTTTCAAGCTCCTTCGTTAACAACACAATTTCACCTTCCATCTTCTCACATATTTTCGCATTTTCAATCAACTGTTGGTTCAAGGTTTCTTTGATTTTCTTACCTTCTTCTAACTGTAGAAGTAATGGCTCAACAACCTCAACCTTTTCCTTTATCAAAGATTCTTTCTGTGTTTTGTTTTTCTTTCTCAGCCTCTCTATCTCCTCAAGTGTACTTACCAGTTCTCCTTCAAGATCAACTTATCCTTCATCACCATCAAAAATAACCTTGACTTGTAGATTTTCAATGGCCATCAACATGAATTACTTAGGGTTGTCATCATCTCTATCCTCATCTAAGGATTGGACAAGCTCACTTTCAGAGGAGCTCTCTTCTTGAACATAGAAATATTTCTGCTTGGCCTTCTTTTGGTCCTTTCGAACCTTCTTAATTTTTTCTTTAGGATCATAGTCATTTTTATTCTTTTTAGGACACTTTGATGCATAATGACCAACTTGACCATAGTTAAAACATTCAAATGGAAACTTACCTTTATAATTTCTTAATCCTCACTTTAGCTTCCTTAAAAAGTTGACTCTTTGACTATGGACTTTCCTTTATAATTATTCACTACTTTGAAATTTGATTCTTTGGTTGCAGGCTTTCCTTTAGAACACCTCTTCTCATAGGCAGTGAGTCTTCAAATGAGTTGATCTAGAGTGAGAGTGCATATTTTCCATTTCTTCAATGGCTAACACCTTGGGATTAAAACTCTTAGAAAGAGATCTCAAGACTCTTTGAACTAACACATCATCATCTAGCTTCTCGTCAAACCCTCTTATGGTGTTCAAAACTTCATCAACTCGTTGAAAATACTTTGCAATATCTTCATCATCATGCATGCTCAATGATTTAAATTAGATCCTAAAACCTTGGAGTTTAGCATTATTTACCTTGTTGTCTCCTTCATAGTATATGCTCATCTTGTCCCATATTGGTTTGGTAGATTTGCAATCCATCACCTTGACAATTTCTAATTTATGTAGGCCAACAAGCAGGGCATGCATTGCTTTAACATTGCATCTAAACTCCGACTTATGATCTTTGGTAACTAATACTCGAGGTCTTTGATATTCTTCTTCCACAACATCCCACACATCAACTCTAAGTGATTGAATGTAGGTCTTCATCCTCACTTTCCAGAACACATAGTTTGTTCCATTGAACATAGGTGACTTATTGATAAAACCTCCTTCCTAGTTTTCCATGGTCCTTGATCTCTCTTTAAGCTATTAGACCGATTAGAATTAACCTTGCTTTGATACCAATTTTTGGAAACCTGGACAACACTGAGAAGGAAGGTGAATTCATATTGTAGAAATTTTACCAAATTTAAAATTTCTTTTCACTTTGTGTAAGAACAATAAGACAATAAAGATAACTTTCAACAATAAGAAACAATTTCAATAATCAATGGAATCATGCAAAGATCAAATAACTGCAGAACTGCTTCTACTATTTATTAATAGGGAAAGCTACAACTTGAAATTACAAAGTCTGGCTACAACTAGCAGGAAGATACAACTTTCTAATTTAGCAGTTGCAATTGAATGGATCTATAACCCCAACTATTCTCCAACACCTACTGGAAGGAGAACCAACCCCTAAGCAGCAAGATACAACTCGCTTTAGACACTCATTATTCCATCTTTCATCCATTTTCACATTAGGATTAATTATCACCTTCTTTTCTTTCGAAAATAAGTGAATCTCTCAAACATAAACACCTTCAGAAATCTTTTGTTCATTGAAAACACCATACCAACACCTTCTCACACCAGAGGTTATGTCTCGAAAACTTGTATATCAATTATGCTTGATTAGGCTTGCTTATATAGAAATTTTGCTTGGTATTTTTGCCTTCTTTCTATTTTCTTTGATTGTTCCATACTTCCTTATTTTTTTCCTTTTTTCTATTGTCTCAGTCCTCTGCACCTATGTTTTTCATTCTAGGATTCAACTCCAAGTTAAACTAACTTTAAGTGCCTTTTCTGTCACTTAAATTGAGTTTTTCTGCATTCTGGAATTTCTACAGAATTTAGTAGTGCGCCCAATAGTTTTATCTACAGTTAATTTGGCTTAATTGCTAAATTGATAGTTCCATTGTTTTTAGCTTTTAGCCCCTTTCACTCAGCCCTTTACTTGTTTTTCCGCCCATAAAATTGGTCTTTGCGACATTTGGCTAACTTATTAGGTGTTAAGCCCTTGTTTTTTTAATTCTCATCGAGGGCCTTTTTCCTATGTTAACGACTCTGCATTGTTGGTCCCACCTCTACGCAAGATGACCAAGGACCAGAGTAAAGGCCAATGCTTATTTGTGCCAAGTGCCTCTGCTACTCTTTCTAACTATTGTTATGAAACCATCTCAAGAAAAGATAGAAAAGATAGATCAACGCCTTAGAATTCAGCCTCTTCGAGGGGGCAACCTCATTTACATTACATAAATGAACATTTCTTTGATGATACAAATGACAAAACCTCCTTTCTATATATAGGAGTCTAAGGAGTCACAATATAATCCAGCTGACCTAACAATAATAATATAAAGCCATAAAAATAACAATAGATGGATTCTATGGGGCACAGAAATAACAACATGGGGGTAATAGGGGCACAACAATATAAATAAGGGGTATAACTACAATAGTAATGGGGTAATCACTAGTATTATAGGGACCCAACATGCCCCTCTCCTTCAAAAAAGTGTTGTCCTCAACGCTTGAGTAGTTTTGGATACTTCTGAATAAAATTCTCATCCTCCCATGTGGAATCTTCAGCGGATAAGTTCTTCCACTTGATAAGATACTCTGAAATTGACCGATTTCGTAGCTATCGAGTTCTTGTTTCTGTGACTGCTTCCGGTTCCAATATAATTTTTCCTTCCTCATCAAGTTCTGGAAATATTGTTTGCACTGGGAGCTTGTCGCCTATAACCTTCTTTAAACATGAAACATGGAAAACTGGGTGCAATCGAGAAGCTGTAGGAAGCTCCAATTTGTATGCCATAGTACCAATCTTTTGCAACACCTTGTACGGACCATAATACTTTGGTGATAATTTATTATCCTTCTTAGCTTGCTTTAGGGACATTTGCTTATATGGTTGTAGCCGTAGGAATACCCAATCACCTACATCAAAACTTCTTTCACTGTGATGTTGATCTGCCTGTTGTTTCATTCTATTTTGTGCCAACACGAGGTTATCCTTTAAGAGTTGGAGGACTTGTTGTTGATGTTCGATGTGATGTTCCACTGCCTGAACCTTAGAATTTTCTCTTAAATATGATGTGATGGATGGTGGTTGATACCCATAAAGTGCCATAAATGGGGTCATTTTTGTTCCTGTATGGAAGGAAGTGTTATACCACCATTCAACCAGAGGCAACCATTTGACCCATTGTGTCTGTTTATCAGATACAAAGCAACGAAGATATCCTTCCAAACATTTGTTTACTATCTCAGTTTTCCCATCAGATTGAGGATGATAAGATGAGCTATGAGCTAACTGAGTACCAAGACAAGAAAATAATTCTGTCCAAAAATTTCCAGTGAAAATGGGATCTCTGTCACTTACAATAATCTTTGGGTTTCCATGTAGCTTCTGAATTGTTTCCATAAATGCAGTAGAAACTGTACTGGCTTTAAATGGATGTGATAATGCACAAAAATGTGCATACTTGGTAAGTCTGTCAACTACCACCATGATGACACCCTTTCCCTCAGACTTGCGTAAACCTGTGATAAAATCCATTAAAACCTCCTCCCAACGTTGGCTTGGAATGGATAAAGGTTGTAAGAGACCCGGTGTCTTAATTGTTTCAAATTTATTTTGTTGGCAAACCAAACATTCCGCCACAAACTTTTGAATATCTGATTTAAGGCCATCCCAAAAAAATTCCTTCTTAACCCTATGGTAAGTTTTTAAAAATCCCGAGTGCCCTCCTAAGGGAGAAGTGTGCAGTTCCATAAGAATCTTTTGTTTTAGCTGGGAATTCTTACAGAGGTATAAGCGATCTTTGTACCATAATGAATCATTTTGCCAGCTAAATGTATCAGACGTACTGGAATCTTGTTGTAGCTTTCAAATAAGTGCCCACACTTCTTCATCATTCTTCCATTCCTCCCTTGCTTCGTTTATCCAATCTGGTTGGATAATAGAAATGGCGCACAACAATGCTTCCACATCCTCATCCTTTCTTGAGAGTGCATCTGCCACCACATTTTGCTTCCCTTTTTTGTAGATGATTTCAAAGTCATAACCCAACATCTTTGTGACCCACTTTTGTTGCTCTTCAGAGGATAATCTTTGTTCTAAAAAGTATTTAAGGCTATCATGATCCGTTTTTACCTTGAAGTGTCTTCCCATTAGGTAGGGTCGCCATTTCTTAAGTGCATGGAGTATTGCCAACATTTCCTTCTCATAAATAGCTTTGCTTAAAAACTTTCCCTTGATTGGACGACTTTCAAAAGCAATGGGTCTTTCATCTTGCATTAGAACAACACCAATTCCATTTCCTGAAGCATCACATTCCACAATAAAAGTTTTTGTGAAGTCCGGTGTAGCTAAGACCGGTGCTTGGCACATTGCCTCTTTAAGATGTTCAAAGGCCTTTGTTGCTTCCAGAGTCCATGAAAATGCATCTTTCTTCAATAATGTTGTTAGAGGTGTTGCTATTCTCCCATAATTCTTAACAAACTTGCGATAATACCCTGTCAACCCAAGAAATCCTCGCAGATGCTTTATGGATGTGGGGGTTTTCCATTCCTTAATGGCTTTAATTTTGCTAGGGTCTACCTTAACTCCTTCATGAGATACAATATGACCCAAATATTCCACCTCCTGGACTCCAAAGAAACATTTGGATCTTTTTGCATATAATTGTTTCTCCTCCAATAGTTGTAGCACCCTGTCAACATGTTCAACATGATCCTTCCAAGACTTGCTGTAGATTAGTATATCATCAAAAAATACTAACACAAATTTTCTAAGGAATGGTTTGAAAATTGAATTCATCAAACCTTGAAATGTTGAAGGTGCATTAGTAAGGCCAAAAGGCATGACCACAAATTCATAATGACCCTCATGAGTTCTAAATGTCGTTTTCGGAATGTCTTCAATCTTCATTCTGATTTGATGATATCCTGAACGAAGATCCAACTTGGTGAAGTAAATTGATCCATGCAATTCATCTAGTAATTCATCAACGACAGGAATGGGGAACTTATCTTTAATAGTGAGCTTGTTAAGCTCGCTATAATCCGGACACATGCGCCATGATCCATGCTTCTTGTGCACCAATACTACTGGAGCAGAGAAAGAACTTTGACTTGGTTGAATTATACCAGCCTCTAGCATTTCTGCAACCACACGTTCAATTTCACTTTTTTGGACATAGGGATATCTGTACGGCCTGATGTTTGGAGGAACACTTCCTAGAATCAGATGAATAGCATGATCATGATCACGCATAGGTGGGAGACCTTTGGGAGTCTCAAATACCTTGGAATGATTGTCCAGGACTTTTTGGAGATCTGGAGAAATAGATGATTCCGATGTGGAAACATCTAGCGAACATAATTGTGCAATTACACCTCTTTGCTCCTTTTTTAGAAGCTTTGTCATACCATTAGAGCTGATTATCTTTCTTGGTTTCCCTACAATACCCCTTAATTCAACTTCCTTTCCTTCCGTAGAAAATTTGATGAAAAGTTCTTGAAAATTAAAAGCTATTGTACCCAAGGATTGTAGCCATTGGAATCCTAGTACAACATCAGCACCTCCCATTGGAATGGAAAGCATTGGGCTAGTCAATACATATTCTCCCATGGATAGCTTGATATTATGGCACCTTCCAGAGAAATTTATTGTTCCTCCATTTGCAATCATCACTTGACACTCTGGTGTTGGATATAGGAAGCAATTCAATTCTTTTGCTACCCTACAATGAATAAAATTGTGGGTGCTTCCTAAATCAATCAACACTATTACCTTTTTCTTCTTGATTTGTCCTTCTATCTTGATGGTTTGAGGAGTGGTAATTCCCGCCAATGCATTACAAGATATGGTCGGATTTATTTGTTATTGTTCTAGGCTTTGTTCCTGGAGTATATCCTCTTCTTTTGACCTTTCTTGCTCCTTTTCTTCTTCCTCTTCACAATCTATGTAGAATAATTTCTTCTCAGCACACTTATGACCTTTAGTGTATTTGCTATCACAACTGTAACAAAGCCCTTTTGCTCTTTTTTCTTCCAATTGTTGTGGTGTCAACCTTATAGGTTGTGGAAGACTAGGGGCAACAACACTTCCGTCTTTATAGTTGTGAGTGGTATGCTTCCTGGTTGCCATAATTTTGCTTTCCATTTTTCTTGCTAACCTGAATGCCTTCTCTAATGAATCAGGTTCCCAAAGGCGAACATCATGTTGGATATTATCCTTTAAAGACCCTATGAACACATCAATACTATGCTCCTCTGGAATATCTTTTACCCTTATGTTCAATTTTTGGAACTCCTCAATGTGCTCCATTATTGAACCCTTTTGTTTGAGACTTATCAATTGGCTAAAAAAAGTGTTGCTTTTTGTATCTTCATAATGTGCTATCAATTCTTCCGTAAAAATTGCCCAAGTGATAAATTTTTTACGAGAGCAAAGCCATTGATACCATACAAACTGATTTGGTTCCAAATATACAGTTGCCATACGTACCTTTTGTGTGTTTTGCACATTATTGAGATCGAAGAACTGCTCCATCTGTAATATCCATGTGGCGGGATCCTTGTCATCAAACTTCCTCATATCGATTTTTGGAATATGGTGGGTCTTCGATCCAACATTAGCATCTATGGAATCATGATTAACATTACTTTTGTTCACATCATGAGTTTCCTTTACAACCTTTTCACCATTAGTAAGTATTTCTTGTAGAAAATTTGTCAAATCTGTCTTCAAATCTGCCATGTCTGTCTTCAAATCTGTCCTCAAATCTGTCTTCAAATCATCCATCTTAGCTTCCATGCCCTTTATCTTAGATTCCACACCATTTATCTTAGATTCCATGCCATTTATCTTAGATTCCACGCCACTTATCTTAGCATCTGTTAGCTTTTGTGAGCGTGACATTTGTTGCACTTGTTCTTGTAATTTTGATATATCATGTAGCATTTCTTCCTCTTCTTCATGAGTCATGCTAGAGCTTTCAGGTTCCTTACTAGGTGTTTGCATTTTCTTTCCTCGGGGCATCAGTTACCAATAATAATGCTTTACTATGCCCTTTGAATTCCGTTAAACCAAGCTTACACAAAAATTTAAAAAAAACTACACACCTTTTTTCACTTTATAGAAGCCTGATATTGAATCTGATGTATCTCTGTAATTTTGGATCATCCGGTTTTGAAATTACGATCTGTAGTAGCCTTCTGCGTCCTCTTTCCAATGCCACAAGTCTGAACCAAATTGGATTCTCCAAGGAAGAGTTATGTGAAATCTCCCACAGTGACTTGCTTTTAGACTAGTTCAGTAGAGCGAACTTGTACGACGTGCCACGAGTCACTGTTTCAACCTTTGAATCTGAAACATGCATACAAGAAACTATAGTCCATCCTCTTTCTGTACTTTCTTACGAAATTTCAATCCGATCCCCAGAGAGAAAGTTATGACGATTTTCCCCAGGTCACCTGTTTTGAATGTAATTCAGGAGTCTGCAAAAAGACCAACTTCCTCAGATCATATCTCTGCACATATCGCGCGAAAAGCTCTGAAATTCGGACCCAAGGTTCAGCATGATTTCTTCTCAAATGGGTTGTTTTTTCAACTTTTTAAACATCACAGAAAAAAGTTATAGCGAAAATGCCACGATGACCTGTTTGGAGCAGCGAAACCCTAGAATCCAAAGCTCTGATACCAAATGTTATGAAACCAGCTCAAGGAAAGATAGAAAAGATAGATCAACGCCTTAGAATTCAGCCTTTTCGAGGGGGAAACCTCCTTTACATTACATAAATGAACATTTCTTTGATGATACAAATGACAAAACCTCCTTTCTATATATAGGAGTCTAAGGAGTCACAATATAATCCAGCCGACCTAACAATAATAATATAAAGCCATAAAAATAACAATAGAGGGATTCTATGGGGCACAGAAATAACAACATGGGGGTAATAGGGGCACAAAAATATAAATAAGGGGTAT
The DNA here is from genome assembly GCA_031772625.1 of Pinus tabuliformis. Classification (NCBI taxonomy): domain Eukaryota; kingdom Viridiplantae; phylum Streptophyta; class Pinopsida; order Pinales; family Pinaceae; genus Pinus; species Pinus tabuliformis. The sequence continues at coordinate 1,389,351,380 of CM062819.1, read as the reverse complement.
AACTACAATAGTAATGGGGTAATCACTAGTATTATAGGGACACAACAACTGTCGTGTCCATGGTATTTACCTATGGCAAAGAGTTGAGTGCAGGAATTTAGCCCGTAGCTCCCTTTCTCCCAATGCATTGAGTTTGTGTACCATTATGAACCCGCTAGGGTTAAACCTCCACGTTGAAGTGTCCCATGGGGACCGCCTGACTCCCATTTCATTAACTTCTGCTCTGCCTCTATGGCCTGGTGCCTTCTGCTTGACATCGCCGCCAAATGCACAAAATTGAATCTTCTAGGATCATGTCCTATGGATTGAGTTGGCTCATGGGTTCCTCTCGCTGCAACAAGAGCCAATAGAAATAATCTCTGGGTTGAGTCAATTGTCATGTCATCCCGACGCCTCTTTCCTGGGGCATCCCTTTTTCACCCTGTTAACAACATGTTGGGCTCCATCTAGTGGGATGACATCACAATCATTTCACTCCTACCACATGTTGATATCTAGATGGTGACACGTGTCATTCAGAAAAGGGTCATTAGGGTTCCCAGAAATGTTTAATTTTCTTGCCACATGTCCGTCACTGATTAGATACGCTGACATTATCATTTGCTTCCTTCTGGGCCAATCACCTACTGCCACCTATCTTCTGTCAGAGGAGAGAGAAAGGTCCTTCGAGGCCTTGTTTTGTAACCATTTACCATTGTTAGTCTATTTTTCCGAAAACCACTGAGTTCAAGCACTTCTCTCCTCAAGACCACTCCTAGCAAATTGTGGTTTCAAGAGGGGTTCCCCTGGGGTGGATCTTCGTAGTTGATCTACACGGTCAGTTGTGAAGGAAACCACCTCCCGTGATCACAAAGCCTCTATCTATGGTGTTGTTAGAAGGTTTCCACATAGCCTGACACTTTCCTCTAGCGCTTAGCCTTTGCATTCTCTTGCTGGTTCGGAGCTCTTCCACACACTACTTTTTCTATTCCTACGGGATATACCTTTGGGCTTGCCCTCAGCAGGATGAGCTGGTGGAGTGGGCCTCCCACTCAACTCTTCATTAGCTTGTGTTATATGTTGTCGTGTCCCCTAAAATATAGGAACCTCATTTCAAATCTCGACATTGTAATGATTCGGTTTTTGCAAACTGATCCAATCAAGTAGAGAAGGAAAAGGGGAAAATATTAATGAGAAAACTCATATAAGAGGTTTTATATATGCTTCTCTAAAGGAATGACCTCTTCTGCTCTCAATAAGTCAAGATCCATCTTCCACCCTATAAAGCAATAAGTGTTAAAGCAAAATCCTATAAATATATAAAATAAATAAAGGGTGAAAGAAGAGAAAGGATTCCTGCATAGAGAGGTGAAGCAAGTAACTTCACAGGGGTACTTCTCAGGCTCATTGGAAGAGAAGAAATTCTTGTGTTCCTGTAATGACTTCATCGAGGTACTGTCTAGGCCTACTAGCAATGGAGCAACACCAGAGATGAAAACTCATACGATGAATATCTTAACTGAGTGAAATACATTACCCTTCTCCTAAATCAAAATATTGTGATATGGTTGGCCTTATGAATGTGTTCATTCGAGAAAGACATGAAGGGGTCTATATCTATAACGTGGCTAAGTGGGGAAGTTAGAGTAATCTGCACAACGAATCAATACTTCCTGAAGAACTAGACATTATTCGAAATATTAGACCAAGGAAAAGAAGTTGGAGTTCTTCCAGTGTGTCGCCATGATCCAAATGGAAAATGGCATCCACCCATGCTATTGATCCACCCATGGTATTGTAAGTCGCATGCAATAATGGTATTCATCCACCCATGGTACTTATCCACACATGGTATTTACCCATGGTATTGTCAGTGGCATCCACCCATGGTATTCATTCACCCATGGTGTTTACCCACCCATTGAATTTACCTGTGGAATTGTAACCAAAAAAGGGTTATAAATAAAGAGCCTCATTTTGTAAAAGGACAGATGGTCCACCACAATGTAGCGTTTATAGCTATTATCTATTTTAATAAAAAAGAAAAAGTTTCTTTGTGGTTTTGTTATTGTGGGTTCTCCTCTTTTCTTCTAGCATTTAAATTTTTTAGATCTTGGGGGCCTCCCCCCATGATCTAGATCAATGGTATCAAATTAAGGTTATGTTTCCATGGGAATGAGGGGTTGACTCATATTTCAGTTTCAAAGTTTTGCATCAATCTTCAACAAACTTCATGCACGTGTTGTTAGGTGTGCAGCCTGATTATCTTCTTTATTTAGAGGTATCACCATATTGGACCCTAGTTAGTAATGTGGTGGCAACGCCGCCTGTAAAATGTACGCTGCGAGGGGGGTCTAGGGGGGGCTATGATCTTTGGGAGTCCCCCCCTGGCAGGGGATCGTGGAGAGTGCCCCCGAAGCTAAAAGTAGATGTAAAATTGCCTTGTAAAATGTTGTAATTTCATAGTCAATGTGGGCCATTCATTAGGCGGAGATTTGATGGTAGAATTTATGTTTAATTTAGGGTTTTTTTCCCTAGAAGGCAACCCCTCACTATATGTGAGGGAATTGTATTGCATCTGTGTATATCTATAATATATAATTTTCTAACAACTGGTATCAAATCCGAAGGTCTATCTGGCTGATAAACTCGTAGGAGAGAAGGGTTCGTGGTTCGAGTGGGAGCAAAGGCAGAAGAAGGTAGGTTTAGGGTTGAAAATTTTAATGGCCAAAACTACCAGCTATGGAAGATGTATATGGAAGATTATCTGTATCAGAAAGATATGTACCTACCATTAAGCGGAAAGACAAGGAAGCCTACAAGTATGACAGAAACATAATGGGATATTCTCGACAAAAAGGCACTTGGAACAATACGGTTGTGTCTAGTAGCGTCGGTAGCCTTTAATATTTCAAAGGAAACAACAACAAAGGGTTTAATTTCGGCATTGACCAAACTATATGAAAAAACCTGGGCCTCAAATAAGGTATTTCCTATGACGCGTTTATTTAATATGAAGATGTTAGAAGGTGGATCTGGTGTTGATCATTTAAATGAATTTAATAAAGTTACCAGTCAGTTAAGTTCTGTAGGGGTAACTTTTGATGATGAAGTTAGGGCTATGTTATTTCAATGCTCATTACCAGAAAGTTGGAATGGTTTAGTTATGGCCATTAGTAACTCTATCTCTGGATCTAGTACTTTAAAGTTTGATGATGTTGTCAATGCAATCCTTAGTGAGGAATTGTGACAGAAAAGCTCCGGTGAGACATCAAGTAATGCTTTGACTGCAGAGATTAAGGGACAAAAAATGGGAAGAGGAAAGAGCCCAGGATGTCACAGTAAGTCAAGGAAAGGTAGATCCAAGTCTAGATCGGGGATAATGTGCTGGAAATGCGGGAAGAGAGGACACCTCAAGAAAGACTGCAAGTCTCAAAAGGGAAAAGAAGGAGACACGTAGCAAGAAAACAATCATGAAGTGATGTGACAGGTGATGTGTTTCAAGATGCTTTGATTCTTTCATTAGAAAATATTATTGATGCTTGGGTGGTAGATTCAGGGACCTCATTCAATGCCACACCTGATAGGAAACATTTTCATGATTATGTTCAAGGAGATTTTGGATAGGTTCGATTGGGTGATGATAAACCCTGTAAAATCAATGGAATGGGTACAATTTTTATAAAACAACAAAATGGAAATCAATGGATATTGAAGGAGGTAAGGCATGTTCCAAATCTGAAGAAAAATCTAATTTCAACAGGGCAGTTAGGAGGTGAAGGTTGTGTAACTACTTTTACAGATAAAACTTGGAAGGTCACTAAAGGAGCCTTGGTAATAACAAAAGGAGAAAAGGTTGGTACAATATATTTATGCAATGGTATTTTTAATTATGTTAATTCTTTAACCTCTACAGGAGAAGATACGACATTGTGGCATCATAGGCTCGGGCACATGAGTGAGAAGGGGATGCAGATTCTTCACTTCAGAAATTTGTTGCCGAGTTTGAAGCATGTTGATTTAAAATTCTATGAGAATTGTTTTTATGGAAAACAGAAGAGAGTCGGATTCCTCAGAGTTGGGAAAGAAAAGAAGAGTGAAAAATTAGAGCTTGTGCATATAGATGTATGGGGACCTACTCAGGTATCATCTCTCGGTGGCTCTCCTTATTATGTTACTTTTATTGATAATGAAACTAGAAAAACTTGGATTTATTGTATTCGAAATAAATATGATGTATTTGGTACTTTCAAGAAATGGAAAGCTTTGGTTGAAAATGAGACAAGAAAAAGGTTGAAGTGTCTAAGATCAGACAATGGAGGTGAATATTGTAGCAAAGATTTTGATAGGTATTGTTCAGAGAATGGAATTCACAGAGAGAAGACAGTTCTAGGAACACCACAAGAAAATGGTGTGTCAGAAAGGATGAACAAGACAATCATGGAGCGTGCAAGGTGCATGAGATTGCATGCAAGATTGCCTTTACAATTTTGGGAAGATGCTGTAGATACTGTTGTTTATCTAATAAACAAAGGGCCTTCAAGTTCCTTAGATGGTGGTATTCTAGAGGAGGCATGGACAGGTAAAAAGGTAAACTACTCATTTTTAAAGACTTTTGGTTGTGAAGCCTTTGTCCACATTAATAAAAAAAATAGAACAAAGCTTGAGGCAAAGTCAAAGAAATGTACCTTAATTGGATATGGTGTTAATGATTTTGGTTATCGATTTTATAATTTTAAAAAACACAAAATCATTAGGAGCAGAGATGTCATATTCAATGAAAAGGTTTTGTATAAGGATCAGATGCAAGAAAAGAAACAGGAAAAAAACAGAAAATATACAGTTCTTGATGAGATCACAGAAAAAGTGATGGTGCCTGAAAATCATAATGATCAACAACCAGAACAATAACATCAACCACAACAACAAGAAGCACCTAAAACACCTGAAAGTGGTGTTAGGAGATCTACCATGATAAGTAGACCCCCTGAACGATACTCTCCTTCATTATATTATGTATTGTTGATTGATTCTGGTGAACCATAATGTTATGAAGAAGCAGTGCAGGTAAAAACCAGGAAGAAGTGGGAGAAAGCCATGAAAGAAGAGATCGACTCCTTATTCCATAACTAGACTTGGGAATTAGTTAGGCTGCCTGCAGGTAAAACAACATTGCAGAATAAATGGGTTTACAGGTTGAAGGAAGAAGATGGAGGTTGAAAAAGGTATAAAGCTAGACTTTTGGTGAAGGGGTTTTCACAGAAAAAGGGTATAGACTTTGATGAGATATTTTCTCCTGTTGTTAAAATAACTTCAATTAGAACTATTTTAAGTCTAGTAGTAGCTGAAGGTTTTCATCTTGAGCAGTTAGATGTAAAGACAACCTTTCTCCATGGGGATTTGGAGGAAGAGATATCTATGTAGCAACCACAAGGATATGAGGTAAAAGGGAAGGAGAAGCTAGTGTGCAGGTTGAAGAAGAGCTTGTATGGCTTAAAACAAGCTCCAAAGCAGTGGTATCTAAAATTTGATAGTTTTATGTTTGAACAAGGTTATACTAGATATCACTCTGATCATTGTGTTTATCTCAAAAGGAAAAATGATGGCAACTATATTATATTGTTATTGTATGTAGATGACATGTTTGTTTTAGGTTCTAACATGTAGGAAATAAATGTGCTCAAAAGAAAATTGGATACTCATTTGCAATGAAGGATTTGGGTGTTGCAAAACAAATCCTTGGTATGAGAATAACTAGAGATAGGAAGAATCGCAAATTAACATTGTCTTAGAGTGAGTACATATAAAAGGTGTTGAGTACCTTTGGCGAGCCATTTCAAAATAAGGAAATGTGTCCCAAGACTCAGGAAGAAATGGATTATATGTCTAAAGTTCCATATGCGTCAACGTTGGAAGCTTAATATATGCAATGTTCTGCACAAGGCCTAATATTGCACATGCAGTGGGAGTTGTAAGCAGGTACATGAACAATCCAGGAAAATAACATTGGATGGTAGTGAAGTGGATACTCAGGTATTTGAGAGGTACCACAAATCAAGCATTATGCTTTGCTGGTTCAAACATTGCTCTGCCGGGATATGTTGATGCATATATGGCGGGTGACAGAGATAATAGGAGGAGCCCCACAAGGTATGTGTTTACTGTAGTTGGAACAACTATCAATTGGGTCTCAAAACTCCAAAGTGTTGTTGCACTCTCAACAACAAAAGTAGAGTATGTTGCTGCTACAGAGGCTAGTAAAGAAATGATTTGGTTACAAAGCTTTCTGGATGAATTGGGTAAGAAGCATGAGTTGGGCATGTTATACAGTGATAGCTAGAGTGCCATACATCTTGCAAACAACTCTGCATTTCATTCCAATATTAAACATATACAGCTCAAGTACCATTTCATACGGTCAGCATTGGAAGATGGAAAATTGAAGCTGGAAAAGATACACACTAGCCAAGATCCTACAGATATGTTAACAAAAGTTGTAACCAGGGAGAAACTGAGATTCTACTCAGTTTCAATTGGTCTTCAAGTATGATGAATAATATGAGAAACAACCAGGTCCGAAGTGGAGTCATTGTCCAGAAAATGAAGTAGCGGTGGAGTTTCTATAATCAGTATCCAAGTGGGAGATTGTTGGGTGTGGAGCCTGATTATCTTCTTTATTTAGAGGCATCACCACATTTGACCCTAGTTAGTAATGTGGCGGCAATGCCACCCATAAAATGTATGATGCAAGGGGGTAGTTGTGATCTTTGGGAGCCCCCCCAGCGAGGGAATCGGGGACATCACCCTTGAAGCTAAAAATAGATGTAAAATTGACTTGTAAAATGTTGTAATTTCGTAGTCAATCTGGGTTGTTCATTAGGAAGAGATCTGATGGTAGAAGTTATGTTTAATTTAGGATTTTTTTGCCCTAGAAGGCAACCCCTTGCTATATATGAGGGAATTGTATTGCGTCTATTTATATATATAATATATAATTTTCTAACACGTGTTACAACCTCCACAACACGAAGCTTTTTTTAATCTTTTTTTTTGTATTTTTTTGGGTGAATATTTTGCAGATGATATCTAAAACTTTAGGTGCAACGTTTGCAAAAAAAAAACTCCATATCGAGATTCCTTATGAAAAATACCCAAATTCATAAAAAAAAAATCGGCTGAATTAGAGTTCGGATGAGGGAGATAGTGCTCATCTAAAATCAGCTATTTTTCAGAACTTTTGTGATGAAGGGACAGTTGCAACGCAAATCTGAGTTTCCAGAGTGTTCAGATAGGGATTTCAATCACATGGGAAGATGTAGAATGATCATTCTGTTTCCAAAAACAAGTTATAATAAAAATGTTGAATTATATTGACCGAGTTATGTCCAATTTAAATATGGATCAACATTCGGAGTGGATTCCCTTTGGAGACGTACCCTCCCACCCTGCTTTAGTAGGCACCTTCTTCACATTCATCATTTTCAGCACAGCAGCATCCAACTTGGTTTACTTGGAGACATGACATCCCACCCTAGGCTATGTAGGCACCTTCTACTTCATAAACAATCAACATCAAGCTTATGGGTCAACCACACAAAATCCTTGTCATCGAAGTCCATTTGCTAGGTCGCACACTGTTAGTATCACAGTTTGTCACAAGCATTACAGGGTATCTCTATCCATGGATCTTTGTTTTTCATGGTTATGGGTCATCCAAAAATCCACACTTCATCGAAGTCCATTTGCTAGGCCGCACACTGTTAGTATCACAGTTAGTCACAAGCATTACAGGGTATCTCTATCCTCAAATCTTTGTTTGTCATGGTTATGGGTCAACCACAAACCCACACTTTATCGAAGTCCATTTTCTAGGACACACACTGTCAGTATCACAGTTGTTCACAAGAATTGTAGGGTATCTCTATCCTTGGATCTTCGTTCATCATGATTATGTTGGCATTATGATACATATGTTGTACTTGATGGCAACCCACTCATCTCAGAAAATAAATTATAGTGTAGAGAAAGGTTCACGCACTTATATGAAGAGAAAAGTTTATTTCATGTAGAGAAAAGTTCACGCACTTTTATGCAGAGAAAAGTTCACGCACTTTTATGTAGAGAAAAGTTTATTTCATGTAGAGAAAAAGTTCACACACTTTCATGCAAGGAAAAGCGCGTATATGTTGGAGAACTTACCTTTGGTCCATGGTAGTTAGTCCTTGGTATTTGAACCTATGAGGAAAAGCACGTATATGTTGGAGAACTTACCTTTGGTCCATGGTAGTTAGTCCTTGGTATTTGAACCTATGGTTTTGGACCATGGTACCTCGTCAAAAGTGTTGATCTCACGCAATTTCATGGTTGGTTCATGGTATTAGTCCGATAGTTTTGATCCTATGGTTTTGGCCCGTGGTATTGCATCCAAAAGTGTTGATCTCACGTACTTTCATGGTTGGTTCATGGTATTAGTCCAACAGTTTTTTGATTCTATGGTTTTGGCTCGTGGTATTGATCCATGATTTGAGGAAGAGCTTGCCTATATAAAGCAAAGGAGATCATTTGGCTTGTGTAGTTTTTGGGTTGAACATCTTATGGGAGCTAGATCTGAAATACTATGATCTCTTGGGAGTAATGTCTAGATCTAAATAAGGCGCAGTGTGGAGACGCCACAGAAGGCGCGGTGCAGAGGCGCCACAGAAGGCGCAGCTGTGGAGGTGCGTGGCGCCACAGAAGGCGCAGTGCGGAGATGCCACAGAGGCGCCACAGAAGGTGCAGTGCGGAGGCGCCACAGAAGGCGCAGTGCGAAGACGCCACAGAGGCGCCACAGAAGGCGCAGTGTGGAGGCGCCATAGAAGGCGCAGTGCGGAGGCGCCATAGAAGGCGCAGTGCGGAGACGCCACAGAAGGCGCAGTGCGGAGGCGCCACAGAAGGCGCAGTGCGGAGACGCCACAGAGGCACCACAGAAGGCGCAGTGCGGAGGTGCCACAGAAGGCGCAGTGCGGAAGGAGTGCGGAGACGCCACAGAAGGCGCAGTGTGGAGGCGCCACAGAAGGCGCAGTGCAGAGGCGCCACAGAAGGCACAGTGCGGAGGTGCCACAGAAGGCGCAGTGCGGAGACGCCACAGAGGCGCCACAGAAGGCGTAGTGTGGAGGCGCCACAGAAGGCGCAGTGCGGAGACGCCACAGAGGCGCCACAGAAGGCGCAGGTGTGGAGGTAGTACAAATATCCACAGATCTATACCAGTGGAGTTGCGATCCCTGCTTAAAATTTGTTTTAACTGCCTTTGACTATTCTGTAGGGTTTTGGGTGCATAACTGATGTTTGGTTACTGGTATTGAGTTCATATAACAGCATGATTAATGACTTATCTTTATGTACTAGATTGATAACTCTCATAATATCATTGTATATGTATGGATCTGGTGATTGGGTGATTCAGAAGGTTGTTTGATTATGAGCTTCAATGTTGTTGTTGGATCTAGTTTGAAAATTTATGAAAAGTGGTCCTTGAAAGAAAAGAAGTAGGGGGTTGTAGCTCCCTTCCAGGAGAGACTGGAAAACGAGAGAGAGTTGTAGCTCTCTGTAGGTTGCAGCCTGCGTACTGGTAAAGGACTGCACCAGTACAAAATCATTGTAACAGGAGTTTCTAATTTGAAAGAAGATAGAGACATATTGCAGCAGGTGGTTTTCACCCACATTGGGTTTCCACCTTATATCTGGTGTTCTTTGGTGTGACTATCTGTTTTTCTTATTATTTTATGGTACTGATATGCAAAAATAATTCAAAGTGTAAATAAGGAAGATTTGTTAAAAGAACTTGATAATACTGATTCACCCCCCCCTCTCAGTATTATTTTCAACAATTGGTATCAGAGCAGGTCCTTCAGAGAAGCTTGATCACTTGAAGGTAGATCATTCATCATGAGCAACTACGAGAGAGAAGCATCAATCAGGCCACCAATTTTTGATGGGACGAACTTCAATTATTGGAAGATAAGAGTTACTGCCTATCTTCAATCTCTTGGTACAGAAGTTTGGGATATCATAGAGACAGGCTACACTTTTCCTTCAGCTACTCCTACAGATTCGGCCGAGAAGAAGAAATATGAAACAAATGCGAAAGCAGTCAATACTCTATTGGGATGCTTATCCCAATCGGAATTCGTGAAGATAATGCACTATAAATCCGCAAAAGAAATATGGGACAAAATTGTCACGAGCTATGAAGGAGACGAACAGGTAAAGCGTGCTAAACTTCAAACTTTCAGGATTCAGTATGAGAATCTCAGAATGTATAATGATGAAAGTGTGGCTAACTATTTCCTTAGGGTAGATGAAATTGTTAACTGCATGAAAAACTTGGGTGAAGAAATAAAAGAGGCTATTGTGGTTGAAAAAGTCCTAAGATCCTGTTCCCCCAAGTTTGAATCTAAAGTGTCCGCTATAGAGGAAAAAGCAAATCTACAAACTCTCACCATGTCTCAACTACATGGAATTCTAACTGCTTATGAAATGAGAAAGGGAGGTCCATCAGACAGAAGAGAAGCGGCTTTCAAGGCTTCAGGCAAAGGAGATTACTATGAAGCAAGTCACGTGCCAGAAGAAGAAGAAGAAGAATCAAATTTTGTCAGAAATCTTCAAAGGGGTTCTGGAAGGTTCAGAGGTAAGTTACCTTTTAAATGTTTTGCTTGTGGAAGAGTAGGTCATTATGCTGCAAAATGTCCTTATAAGGATAAAGGAAAGGAACCTGCTAGATGGAACAAGAAACAAAGTGCAAACAAGAAAAGTTACTACACTCATGAAGATAGTGATGGTCTATCGATTAGTGATGAAGATGAACAAGGTAATGACTATAAACTGTTAATGGCATTTGAAGATGATGATTATATGGATGCTATAGATGTGGATAGCCTTTTTGAAGAAATTACTAGACTCAAGAGATGTATAGAAGAAAAGAATATGATCATTGATACTCTACAATTTCAAATTGATGAAAAGGAAAAACATCTTGAAAAATTAGAAGGTGAAATTGTTGGTCTTAGAAAAAAGATTGAGAAAACAAAAGCTATTAATCTTAAGTTTGTCAAAGGATCTGAAACTTTGGATGAGATTATCAATGTACAGCGTTCTCCACTAAACAAGACAGGTCTGGGCTATAATGGAGAAACTTCTCAAGCAACCACTTCAAAAAGTTATCTTGATGCAGCAAGAAGGAATGAGCAAAAGCACAATGAAGTCCATCAGGCAAGGCAGGGACGAATTGCAAACAGAGACTATCAAGGGCAATCCGTTTTAAGCGTGAACAAAAGCTACAACCAGCCACAGGTAAAATCTTCTCAATTTAGTTCAAGAATGGATGACAATAGAAATTACAATCATTTGGCCGGTAGATTTGATAACCACAAAAATTTCTTCAATGGACAATGTTTCTCTTGCCATAACTTTGGTCACAAAGCAGCTCAATGTGTTGCATATAAAACAATCATGACTAGAGAAGCTCAAAAACAAAGAAGTATGATCGAGATTACAAAAAGGACCTATAACAACTTTTCAGCTCTTGAAAATGAAGTTGAATGTTCTATTTGCAATAACTTTGGTCATGAAGATTCTGAATGCAGGAGCAGGTTTCAGCAGACAAAGGAACAAGCCTCAAACACCAAAACATGGAGAATAAAGGAACCACAAACAGAAAGATGTGGGATAGCATTCTATGCAGAGGGACAGGAAAATCTATGGTACATTGACAGTGGATGTTCGAAGCATATGACAGGTGATAAAGAAAAACTTGAGTCATATTCTGCTCTAGAAAAGGGAAAGAAAGTTTCTTTTGGAAATGATACTCCTGCAACTATAAAAGGAAAAGGCACTGCTCAGTTAAAAGAAAAGGTCAAGGCTGGAAATGTTTTGTATGTGGATGGATTGAAACATAATCTTCTAAGTGTCAGCCAGATGTGTGATCAAGGAACCGAGGTGATATTTAGAACAAATGGATGTCTTGTTCGTGATCTTGATACAGGTAAAACGGTGATCAAAGGTAAAAGAACTCCAAATAATCTATACGTATTTGAAGAAGGACAACAACAATGCTATCTAAGCAAGGATGATGAACACTGGCTATGGCATCAGAAGTTGGGGCATCTAAGCTTTTCACAAATAAGGAAAGCATGCAAATATTAGGCAGTTCGCAATCTTCCAGATATCAAAATTCCAGACAACACCATATGCAAATCATGTCAGTTTGGAAAGCAAACCAGAACTAATTTTCCAGAGAAGGAAGGATCAGCTAGCATGCCTCTTGAGCTAGTACATACAGATACATGTGGTCCATTCAGAAAAAGAACACCTCGAGGAGAAGAATACTTGATATTATTCATTGACGATTTCTCCAGGTTTGTCTGGTTAGGACTAATGAAGCACAAAGATGAAGCATTCGAAAAATTCAAATCCTTCAAAGCCTTGGTTGAAAATGAATCAGGATACAAAATTAAGTGCCTCAGATCTGACAGAGGTGGGGAGTTTACCTCGAATGAATTTTTCAATTTCTGTGAAGAACATGGGATAAGAAGAGAATTCTCTACAGCTAGAACTCCTCAGCAAAATGGAGTTGTGGAAAGAATGAACAGAACAGTCCAACAAATGGCTCGTGCTATGCTTGATGAGTCGGGTACTCCCGCAACTTTCTGGGGTGAAGCTGCACATGCTGCGGTTGTTATTCTCAACAAAACAAATGTCCGTGTTAACAGCACTCAAACCCCTCATGAGCTCTGGTGTGGTGAGACTCCTTCGGTGAAGCACTTCAAAATCTTTGGGAGCAAATGTTATATTAAGAATACTGATGAGCAACTTGGCAAACTTGAACCTAGAGCAGATGAAGGCATTCTTCTTGGTTATTCTCCACATAGCAAAGCATACAAGTGCTACAATAAAAGACTTGGCAGAATTGTTGACAGCATTGATGTAGTGGTTGATGAGAAGGGATACATTCCTAGGCAAGTACATCATGAAGACATCGAAGAAGATGAAGGCTACCCTCAAAGACAGAATGATGAAGAAGAAGAACCTCAAGAAGAACCAGAGGAGAAGACAAGAATAGAAGAGAAGACTCCATCCAAATATGTTCAGAAGAATCATCCAGAACCTCAGATTGTGGGGCAGAAAGAAGCAGGTGTACAAACAAGAAGAACAATTGCAGAAGCTTCAAGCTATTTGGCATTACTCTCTTCCACTGAACCACAAAATGTGAAAGAGGCATGCAAAGATGAATGTTGGGTCAAAGCAATGGATGAAGAACTTGAGCAGATCGAAAAGAACAACACTTGGGAGTTGGTTCCTAGACCAAAAGATAAGAATGTTATAGGAACAAAATGGGTCTTCAAAAATAAATTGAATGAAAATGGAGAAGTAATTAGAAACAAGGCCAGACTTGTTTGTAAAGGGTATGCGCAGCAAGAAGGAATAGATTTTGAAGAAACCTTTGCTCCTGTTGCAAGACTTGAGGCCATCCGAATGTTCCTTGCTCTCTCAAGCTTTCAAAACTTCAAAGTATTTCAAATGGACGTGAAATCAGCCTTTCTGAATGGAGACTTAGAAGAAGAAGTATATATTGAGCAGCCAGATGGTTTCATTCTTGGAAATGATCCAAATCTTGTATGCAGATTGAAAAAGGCTCTCTATGGTCTCAAACAAGCTCCAAGGGCTTGGTACTATCGTTTGGACAAATATCTTCATCAACAAGGTTTTTCAAAAGGATCAGCAGATAGCAATCTTTATATAAAAGTTGAAAATGACAAATTGCTAATACTTGTTGTTTATGTAGATGACATTATCTTTGGCAACAATGAAGAAGCTATGAGTCAAAGCTTTGCCTTGGTCATGCAGAAAGAATTTGAAATGTCCTTGCTGGGAGAACTGACATATTTCCTTGGTTTGCAAATCCAACAAAAGGAAGGAGGAATCTTTTTGTCTCAAACCAAGTATCTCGAACAGATTTTGAAGAAATATGGCATGGAAGATGCAAAACCAGTATGTACATCCATGGTCACAGGATGTAGCCTCAGTGCAAATGATGAATCTGCAGCAGTACATCAACCAACCTACAGATCTATGATTGGAAGTCTACTTTATCTGACAGGTACCCGACTGGACATCATGCATGCAGTTGGAATAGTTGGAAGATTTCAGGCAAATCCGAAGGAGACTCATCTTCAGGCAGTGAAGAGAATTTTCAAATATCTTCAAGGGACTCAAAATTATGGTTTATGGTATCCTAGAGATACAAATCTCACACTTCATGCTTATACAGATGCCGATTGGGCCGGAAGTGTGGATGACAGGAAGAGCACAAGTGGTGGCGCATTCTTTATGGATTCCAGACTAGTATCTTGGTTCAGCAAGAAACAGAGTTCGATTGCCTTATCTACAGCTGAAGCAGAATATGTTGCTGCTGCATCTTGCTGCACTCAACTCCTTTGGATGATGCAGACCTTGCAGGATTTTCAAATCACTTGTACACCACCTATCTCCATCTTATGTGATAACACAAGTGCAATCAGCATCTCAAAGAACCCAGTCATGCATTCAAAAACCAAGCACATACCAATCAAGTATCATTTTCTTCGGGAACAAGTGCTTGAACAGAAGGTCAAGTTGGAGTATGTTCCTTCTAAGGAACAAGTTGCTGATATACTCACCAAACCATTGCCCAGGGAGACTTTTGAATACCTCAGGAAAAAGCTGGGGGTTGTTGATGCATCATCTTGTTGTTGAATCTCTTCTGATTGTTGGTTGTACGGGAATATGCGTACATGTGCTGGGTTGCGGATTGGTTGAAGATCAAATAGCACTGGTTTAGGGGGAGCTTATAATGCATTGTTGGCATTATGGAGGATGTACAGAAGGCGATCATGGATGCTGATCTGAATATTACTGCAATATGTCTCTATCTCTTTCATTGTTATTTATGGTGTTTGGTGGATTATGTTTCTTCTTTACAGATCTGGTTCATATTCAGGGGGAGCATAACCCTTTGCCCTTGATGTCAAAGGGGGAGAGTGATTGGTTGTTGTTGCCATCAAGTCCAAAGGGGGAGATTGTTGGCATTATGATACATATGTTGTACTTGATGGCAACCCACTCATCTCAGAAAATAAATTATAGTGTAGAGAAAAGTTCACGCACTTATATGCAGAGAAAAGTTTATTTCATGTAGAGAAAAGTTCACGCACTTTTATGCAGAGAAAAGTTTATTTCATGTAGGGAAAAGTTCACGCACTTTTATGTAGAGAAAAGTTTATTTCATGTAGAGAAAAAGTTCACGCACTTTCATGCAAGGAAAAGCGCGTATATGTTGGAGAACTTACCTTTGGTCCATGGTAGTTAGTCCTTGGTATTTGAACCTATGAGGAAAAGCGCGTATATGTTGGAGAACTTACCTTTGGTCCATGGTAGTTAGTCCTTGGTATTTGAACCTATGGTTTTGGACCATGGTACCTCGTCAAAAGTGTTGATCTCACGCAATTTCATGGTTGGTTCATGGTATTAGTCCGACAGTTTTGATCCTGTGGTATTGCATCCAAAAGTGTTGATCTCACGTACTTTCATGGTTGGTTCATGGTATTAGTCCAACATTTTTTTGATTCTATGGTTTTGGCTCATGGTATTGATCCATGATTTGAGGAAGAGCTTGCCTATATAAAGCAAAGGAGATCATTTGGCTTGTGTATTTTTTGGGTTGAACATCTTATGGGAGATAGATCTGAAATACTATGATCTCTTGGGAGTAATGTCTAGATCTAAATAAGGCGCAGTGCGGAGATGCCACAGAGGCGCCACAGAAGGCACAGTGCGGAGGCACCACAGAAGGCGCAGCTGTGGAGGTGCACGATGCCACAGAAGGCGCAGTGCGGATACGCCACAGAAGGCGCAGTGCGGAGGTGCCACAGAAGGCGCAGTGTGGAGACGCCACAGAAGGCGCAGTGCAGAGGCGCCACAAAAGGCACAGTGAAGAGGCGCCACAGAAGGCGCAGTGCGGAGAGGCGCCACAGAAGGCGCAGTGCGGAGGTGCCACAGAAGGCGCAGTGCGGAGACGCCACAGAAGGCGCAGTGCGGAGACGCCACAGAAGGCTCAGTGCGGAGACGCCACAGAAGGCGCAGTGCGGAGATGCCACAGAGGCGCCACAGAAGGCGCAGTGCGGAGGCACCACAGAAGGCGCAGTGCAGAGGCGCCACAGAAGGCGCAATGCGGAGGTGCCACAGAAGGCACAGTGCGGAGACGCCACAGAGGCACCACAGAAGGCGCAGTGCGGAGGCGCCACAGAAGGCGCAGTGCGGAGACGCCACAGAAGGCGCAGGTGTGGAGGTAGTACAGATATCCGCAGATCTATACCAGTGAAGTTGCGATCCTTGCTTAAAATTTGTTTTAACTGCCTTTGACTATTCTACAGGGTTTTGGGTGCATAACTGATGTTTGGTTACTGGTATTGAGTTCAGATAACAGCATGATTAATGACTTATCTTTATGTACTAGATTGATAACTCTCATAATATCATTGTATATGTATGGATCTGGTGATTGGGTGATTCAGAAGGTTGTTTGATTATGAGCTTCAATGTTGTTGTTGGATCCAGTTTGAAAATTTATGAAAATTGGTCCTTGAAAGAAAAGAAGTAGGGGGTTGTAGCTCCCTTCTAGGAGAGACTGGAAAACAAGAGAGAGTTGTAGCTCTCTGCAGGTTGCAGCCTGCGTATTGGTAAATGACTGCACCAGTACAAAATCATTGTAACAGGAGTTTCTAATTTGAAAGAAGATAGAGACATATTGCAGCAGGTGGTTTTCACCCACATTGGGTTTCCACCTTATATCTGGTGTTCTTTGGTGTGACTATCTATTTTTCTTATTATTTTATGGTACTGATATGCAAAAATAATTCAAAGTGTAAATAAGGAAGATTTGTTAAAAGAACTTGATAATACTGATTCACCCCCCCCTCTCAGTATTATTTTCAACAGATTATGGGTCAACCACGTAAAATCCTTCTCTTTAGTGGCTCTTCATATTCAACAAAGGCTTCTCAGGAGGAACTTCATGCAATGGGGACCATTTCTTCTTAAGGAGGGAGCAATGATCGAAATGGAAAATGGCATCCACCCATGGTATTCATCCACCCATAGTATTCATTCACCCATGGAATTTACCCATGGTATTGGAAGTGGCATCAAACAATGGTATTCATCCACCCATGGTATTGTAAACGGCATCCACCCATGGTATTGTAATTGACATCAACCCATGGTATTCATTCATCCATGGTATTTACCCACCCATGGAATTTACCTGTGGTATTATAACCAAAAAGGGATCTAAGTAACAAGCCTCATTTTGTAAAAAGATAGATGGGCCACTACAATGTAGCCTTTATAGTTATTATCTGTTTTAATAAAAAATAAAAAGTTTCTTTGTGGTTTTGTTATTGTGGGTTCTCCTCTTTTCTTCTAGCATTTCAATTTTTCAGATCTTGGGAGCCTACCCCCAAGATCCAAATCACACCAAGTGTTGCCGTTGCGACAAACACCCTCCAAAATTTGGTCTACACTTGAATTTTGGAGCCTACTATGGATCAAGCAGTCATTCATTCCATAGTCATTTTATGGTTTATTTATGCTTTTTTAAGTGTTCCAGTCTTCTTCTCAGATTATAAGTGTTGTAGTCACCTGCTCACACATGTTCAGTCTGCAACAAGTTCATGAGTGCATTATTTTATGTAAGTTTGAACAAGCATAGTACAAGTCCATCATGGTAGCGCATGTGCAATGTTCAACCTATGTTTTTAGTTAGTGTTAACTTTCACTAACAATCTCTCACTTTTGGTTACAATTGTACTTCTATTTCTGTGAGCTTTTCAAACTGTCACTTTTGCACACCTTTGCTTTCACAAGTGTCACTTTCACATTTGAAATTGTTTCTTTTGCTTGTTTTCAATTTAATAAGTGTCATTTTTTCAAGTTATCTTCACTTTGGCATGTGTCATTTTTAATTTCGTTCGCATTTTGCAAGTGTCATTTTCACTTTTCTCTTACTATTGCAAATGTCATATTTTAGGCATTGCAAGCATCGCATATTGAATAAGCGGAGCTATGGTTCATTTAAAGGGGTAGCTTTGGTGCCAATGAGTCATATTTATCATATAGACATGTACTAGACATGCACTATCGCACAAGTGTCATCATTATCATCGCAAAGTGTACCCTAAGTGTCACACTTGGAAGAATTTGTTGTATTGTTGTCACATTGAGGGGATCATGTTGTTCTTGTCTTTTGAGTGATCAATGTTGTGTCATCAATTTTTCTGAGTGTTTGATCGTGTTCAAGTTTTACCCTTGCTCACTTTGACATCATTGTTCTTATACTTATTCAAGTCTTGGAAAGTTCTTACCCAAGCAACTTGACTTCACTCAACCCTTTTAAACTACACACTGCCCAATCTCAAACCTCAAGATCATACCTTGCATCTTGGAACTACAAAATGCACAGTTCCTACCTCCTAGAACTACACACTATGCAGTCTCAGTGTCATTCCCAAACCCTTGAGCTTTACAACTACGCAGATCAGTCTTCTTTTGCGCACTGTGTAGTATCAAGGCTCAAGCTTCCAATTTTCCTCCTTGAACTGCGCAACTACACAATCCCTAGTAATCTCTCTCTCCAGAGTTGTGCAATGGGCAACTTCAAGCCTCAAAACTGCCTCCTTAATCTCCTCAACTATGCTTTCATCTTTCCCAGGCCTTCCTAAGATGTGCACTGTGCAATCTCAAGCCTCAGTCCCTACTCCCATCCCTTGGAACTGTGCACTGCACAATACCTGAGTCTGTCTCTTAGTCCAGCACCCAGTTCCATCTTAGTCATTGATTTTCATGAAGCATGTTACACTAGGCATTTATTGGGTTGATGTCCTGATCTTAACATAAGTGGTTTTCAGTTGTAGGTATTATATCTTGTCATGAAAGGATGATGATGGAGGAGAAGAAGGATACCAAGCTAGGAGACACCTGTGAAGCTGAAAAGATAATATGAACATCGAGTGAGAATATGAGGGCACACCAAATTATGACAGAAGACAAAATATCAATACCACATGAAGATTCCATACCATTCATCCCTTTGGAGGGTGAAGATGAAGAATAAAGCATATATTTCATGAATATGAAGTACTCAACACACCTCTCATCAATATTGAAGACAAAGTAGCAAGAGAATCAACTTGGCATTTTAACTTCATCATGGAGTCCATGTCATCATTGTCAAGTTGTGACTTGTACCTATTCCATCACAATGTCATGTGTGTCCATGTGCCTTGCCACATTATTTGTGGATATAATGATGTAATTATCAAAAGGAAAGGACAAAATGTAATGTGTGGAAGTCCAAGAGTCATATGTGGAATATGAAAAGTCACATAGTCATATATGGACAAAATAGTCTTTAGGAAAAGTCCAAAGTCATATAGAAGTTTAAAGGTCACATTATAATTCTAAGAGTCATGAGGGAATCTCAAGAGTCATGGGGATATGAAAGGTCATTCCTCTTGTTATAAATACACCCTCATAACTCAATCAAATGGATTTTGGAGGCTTAGCCTTTGGATATCTAGCCTTGCCTTCTCTAGCTTGGCATAGAACGTCATTCTTTGGAGAAGAAAGAAGTGAATTAATATTCCACTATTGGAGCTAGGTTCTCACCATTGTAATTGTGTACTAGGATCTTTCACTCATAATCAAAATCTCGATGAGCCTACACATTTTCATGCATGTATCATGAATGTTGTAATACTATTCTTTATATGTTTGTGGTATATGTTTTGTTCACATGTACTAAGGAAATTGAACTATTTTAGTGGATTTGCTACTTATCTTGTTGAATGTGTGTTGTATTTTATTTACCATTTGTTGTGTCTATGCTCTCGTTGTATTTGGTATGAACCTTTCTTTTCTCTCGTGCATCTCTCTTAGGATGGTACTATTACTTTCCTTCTAGAGGATCACTTTTATTTCTCTTTCGTGAGAGTCTCCATTTACACACTACAACTATTGTTTCGCAGTGTCAACTTACTTGTTGATTCCAAAGGTTATGTGCATACTCTCCTATGTGATTCATTGTAGCCAAGGAAAACCTTAGAGTTATGGTAGTCAGGCCAATACTCCGGATGGAGCACCTACTCTAAACGGTGTGATGTCTAATGGGACTTCACATCAGGGAGACCCACTTGGTTGATGGATTTCCAGCATTGTCAACAATACCTAAACAAATGTCATAATATAATTCATGTAAGGCTCACTTTCCACTAGAATATAGTTGTTTCTACCCTTATACGAAAGTCATAAATGTGTCCAATCTATTTAGAAATATCCTTGCAGCTTTCTGGACCAATCTCTACTTAGAAGAAAACCATAGGCTTTCGGGATGTCCACAATAACAATGTTAATACATTGGTAAACCCTATGGTCTGATGACAGTCAATTGATAACATTGTTAAGCTCACCAATGGCATGGACCAGAGATCTATCCAATTGTATGACTCATGCATCATTTTTCTCCCATTTAGGGTTAATTTTTTTGGCAACAGATACAGGTATTACATTTACGGATACACTTGAATCAACAAGACAATTATGGAAATTATAATTAAATATTTCAAACTTTAAGGGAAAAGGGTGGAAGAGTGCTAGTATTCAAATTTACAACATTAACTACAGATTCAAGAATACCAAGAGACTTACCAGAGATGACTTTAGAAGCATAAAATGTGTCACCTAATAGAGGTTTTGATGAGAATTCCTAAACAATCAACTTACACTGTCCTATTATCTTTGTGCGCCCAAATATTGAAATGTTGGCACGATCTCTCTTCATATCCTCAATAATGTTATGATCAATACTGTCATTCTTAATAAGTAGTGTTGAAGCATCTAGAGGTGTAACTTTATTAGAAACTTCTAGAGTGATGTACTTATTCTTATTACTTGTGGAAGTGTTCTTAGGAGGAGCACTTCTAGAATTTTTTTGCATACTCTGACCAAGATTAGTTGGTGGTAGAATCCTTCTCAACAACTGTTTCTTCAACTCTTGCTCAGAAATTGGTTCTTTACTCCTCAAATTATATCATGTAGTTATGGGTTGAGGAGGATATTCACTTACCAAAGGTTCATCAACACTTTTCTTATTAGCATTGAATATGATATTGAATTCATTGACAGAGTGTCCAACACCTAAACTTTCCTCAGCCACAAAAGGTTCGTTTTCTTCTTCCATCTACTCAGATTGTTCATATACTAGTAAGGTATCACAAAATATGAGCTTCCATAGCATTCATGTTGTGATTCCACTGTGAGCATGCTTTCTCTAAATGTCTCTCCTAATGGAAAGTGCATTAGTTGTCCATGCCTATACTTTCAACATTAAACACAACATTTGATGTTAGGTCCCTATACTACTAGTGTAACCCCTTATTGTTACTAGTACAACCCCCTTATTATATTGTTGTGCCCATGTAGTCCCCATATTGTTATTATTGTGCCCCATAGAAGCTCACTATTGTTATTGTTGTACCCTTACATTATTATTGTTATGTCGGCTCTAATTATATTATGACCCCTTAAATTCCTATATATAGAAAGGAGGTTTTGTTATTTGTATCATCTAAGAATTTTTCATTTGTGTAATGTAAAGGAGGTTTCCCCATCGAAGAGGCTGAATTCTAAGGTTTTATCTCTGTTTTCTATCTTTTTGTGAGTTGGTTTCATAACATTTGGTATTAGAGGTTTGGATTCTAGGGTTTCGCAGCTCCAAAATAGGTCAACGTGTAATTTTCACTATAACATTGTTTCTGAAATGTTTCAGAATCTAACGAGAAAATCCATTTGAGAAAAAATCCTTTTGAACCTTGGATCCAAATTTCAGAGCTTGTCTCACTACAGTTTCGGAGATATGATTTGAGGAAGTTAGAGTTTTTGCAAGCTCTAGAATTCCATTTCAAACAGGTCATCGTGGAATTTTCAATATCATTTGTTTTCTACGAAGGTTCAGACTCTGAAATTAAAATCCATTTGAGCCTAAATCTTGACGAAACTTAGGCCTGAATTGTAGATATTTTTTCGCTATATTTTCAGAGATATAGTCCAAGCCATTTAGGGTTTCTGCAAGCTCCCAAATTACATCCCAAATAGGTGACCTGGGGAAAATCATCATAACTTTCTTTCTACACATCAGATTTAAATTCCGTAAGAAGCTATAGAAAGAGTATGGACTGTACATTTTTGTTTATTATTTCAGAGTCTAAAGGTTGAAACAGTAACATGTGGCACTTCGTACAAGTTTGCTCTACTGAAAAATTATAAAATCAAGACATCTTGGGAGATTGGGCATAACTCTTTCTTGGAGAATCAAATTTTGATCAGACTGGTGGCATTGGAAATAGAACGCAGAGGGATACTGTAGGTCGCAATTTCAGACCTTGGAGATCCGAAATTACATAGTTATAGTTGTTTCGATATCGATCTCCTAAAATCAGGAAAAGGCAATACGAGGAAGTTTGATGGAAAGGATCCGGTAAATTGGATACTACAGATGGAACTTTGATCTACATGAGGTGCAACTATTACAAAAGGTACGTATTGCATCTTCATATTTAGAACCGAATCTATTTTTATGGTATGAAGGGCTTTGTTCTCGTAAACCACTTGTCATGTGGTCAATTTTCACGGAGGAAATGATAGCACATTATGAGGATACAAAGAGAAACACCTTCTTTCGCCAACTGATATATATCAAACAAAAGGGTTTAATGGCAGAGCACATTGAGGACTTTCAAAAATCGAATATAAGGGTAAATGATATTCCAGAGAAGCAAATGATTGATTTCTTCATAGGTACTTTAAAGGATAACATTCAACATGAGGTTCGTCTTTGGGAACCTGATTCATTGGAGAAGGAATTCAGGTTGGCAAGAAAAATTGAAAGTGAAATTATGGAAATGAGGAATCCCACCACTCACGACTATAATTATGGAATTGTTTTTTCTCCTAGCCTTCCACAACCTAAAAGGTTTACACCACAACAATTGGAAGAAAAAAGAGAAAAAGGGCTTTGTTACAATTGTGGTAGAAAATACACTAAAGTTCATAAGTGTGCTGAGAAGAAATTATTTTACATAGATTATGAAGAGGAGGAAGAAAAGGATGAAGAAACATCAAAAGAAGAGGATTTACACTAGGAACCAACCCCAGAGAAACAAGAAATGAATCCGACCATATCTTGTAAAGCATTGGCAAGAATTACCACTCCTCAAAGTCTCAAGATAGAAGGACATATCAAGAAGAAAAAGGTTCAAGAAGTGAAAGATCACATCGAGAAAGAAGAAATGAATCTGACCATATCTTGTAATGCACTGACTAGAATTACAACTCCTCAAACTATCAAGATAGAAGTACATATCAAGAATAAAATTGTTCAAGAAGTGAAAGATCACATCGAGCATCAAGAAATGAATCCGACCATATCTTGTAATGCATTGGAAGAAATTACCACTCCTCAAACTCTCAAGATAGAAGGACATATCAAGAAGAAAGAGATTCAAGCAGTGAAAGATCACATCGAGCATCAACAACAAGTTCTCCAACTTTTAAAGGATAATTCCACTTTGGTGCAAAATCGAATGAAACAACAGGCAGATCAACATCGTAGTGAAAGAAGCTTTGGTGTAGGCTATTCGGTATTTTTACGACTACATCTCAAGCAAGCTATTTATGAGAAGGAAATGTTGGCATACTACATGCACTTAAGAAATGGTGACCTTACCTAATGGGAAGACACTTCAAGGTAACAATGGATCATGATAGTCTTAAATACTTTTTAGAACAAAGATTATCTTTAGAAGAACAGAAAAAATGGGTCACAAATATTTTGGGTTATGACTTTGAAATCATCTACAAAAAAGGGAAGCAAAATGTTGTTGCAGATGCACTCTCAAGAAAGGATGAGAATGTGGAAGCATTGTTTTGTGTTATTTCTATTATCCAACCAGATTGGATAAACGAAGCAAGGGATGAATGGAAGAAGGACGAAGAAGTGTGGCCACTCATTCAAAAGTTGCTGAAGGTCCCAGTTCAAACAATCTTTCCAGAACTTGACAAGGAAGGAAAAATCATATTGGAACCTGGAGCAGTCACAAAAACAAGAACCCGATAGCTATGAAATCGATCAATTTCAGAGTATTTGATCAAGTGGAAGAACTTACTCGTTGAAGATTCTACATGGGAGGGAAATAATTTTATACAGAATCATCAAGAACTACTCAAGCATTAAGGACAACACGTTTTGAAGGAGAGGGGCATGTTAGGTCCCTATACTACTAGTGTAACCCCTTATTGTTATTAGTACAACCCCCTTATTATATTGTTGTGCCCATGTAGTCCCCATATTGTTATTATTGTGCCCCATAGAAGCCCACTATTGTTATTGTTGTGCCCTTACATTATTATTGCAATGTTAGCTCTGATTATATTATGACCCCTTAGACTCCTATATATAGAAAGGAGGTCTTGTCATTTGTATCATCCAAGAATTGTTCATTTGTGTAATTTAAAGGAGGTTGCCCCCTCGAAGAGGCTGAATTCTAAGGCATGTATCTCTCTTTTCTATCTTTTTGTGAGTTGTTTTCATAACATTGGAGCTATGTGCAGATTTGGCCGGTTGATTATAGTTATTTCTTTTAAGGAAAAATGGCTTAAAAGACTTGTTGTTGGTAGATGCCTTGCTTGAATTTCTCTTTAATTCAGATACTTCATTAGTGAGTAACGTATGCTTTGGCCAAGCTTTCCATGTCGAAAGAATATTTCTCTTTGGTTTTGGTTGAAGAGGATTGAGTTTTCTTACTTGCTTCTTTGGAGTCTTCATGATCTTCAATTTCTCCAATGGAAAACAAATCCTTCTCAATAGAAATGGATTCTACAAAGTTTAAAGCCAAAGTCTCCTTTGCAAAACTTTTAATGAATATAGAAATATTTGTATGAAAGGTAGCTGTGTAATAATCCTTCATGACAGAATCATGAGGTTGAAAATTTCCAGGGAACTTATCCAATATACAGGTAAATATTTGATTAAAATCCTTTGCTTTGTCTTTGTCCCCCATCTTAAGTTTCCCTAGTTCCTTTAACAACATGGTGGGAGATTTATTATCAGCAAAATATTCTAATAATAACTTCTTAAACTCCCTCCAACTATGAATTGAATTGGGCGGAAGATTGTGATACCATACCGACGCTCTACCTTCTAGAGTGTACAGAAAAATTCTACAATAAATTTCATCAAAGCGTACCTCAAGCATTCGTAAATGCATGTAGAAGTTGTCGATATGATCTTCAACTTTCGTCTTCTTATCAAGATCAAATTTTGATATAAGATTTTCCCAATATCTAGGCATACAATGAAGATTGTCTAGAAGCGCGAGTGGCCCTTGGACCATCCAATCCAAATCTACACCATCCATGTCTTATTCCCCTTACTCCTCCTCTCTCTTTGAATCTGATGAACCATCTCCTTCATCATTTAAGTCTTCATTATAATCAGTTTGTTCTTCTCCTTTCGGTTGTTCCTCGTAAAAAAAAAAAAAAAAAAAAAAAAAACTTCCCTGTCACCATCCAAATCCACATCGATAGGTGGAAGACTCCCTTGTTGATTTTTTCTTTCAAAATAATAAATTAACTCTTCAATGGTAGCAACAACCAAATATTTGACTGAAGAAACCAATACATCATGGGGATTGTTTCTTTCTTTGCATGCATGTGAGGAAGCATAGCAGCAATGGGAACCAAACCAAGATCTCTCACAAAATGATAAGTAATAGGCTGGATTGTCTAGATTTTAGCGTAAGTAACTTTACAATCTTGTTTTGAAACAAGATGAGAAGACCCTCCTACCTCAGGAGTAGGAGTCAGATTGGAACTCGGTGCATTATTTCCTTGTACGAAAGATGAATTGTTGGGATGTGGTGAGTTATCATCCATAAAAAGGTGGTCACCCTCCTTATAGTGCTGAAATGTTGATGGTGTTGGACCCGCCAACATACAAGGGGGTCTCCCTAATATAAGGTCCCAATTAGACCTCACACGGTTTGGTGTAGGAGCCCCATCCAGGAACATGGCTTGCCTACTATGTTTTTAAAATTTTTCCTTCTCTTGAGCAATTAGCGTAAGAGAGTACCTCACATGTACTTTTAAATAAGAAATTGAGTGTTCCTTGTGATTGTTCAATTGCAGAATGTACCAAGGTTCTTTCATTGGAAGAGAACAAAAGTGGGTCCTTAAAAGAAGAGTAATATTACTAATCTAGTAAAGACACATGGGCATATATATATGAAAGAATAATTAGTTATCAAGTGAAATAGTTCACATAGATGCAACGACCAATGAAACAAGTAAAAGACATATTCAATGAGATGAGCACCAAAGCCATCAAAATATTTCAATTTATTTAGTACTTATGATTGCAAACATATTGTCTAGTCAATTTAATGTCTTAAATTGCTCTACATAAATTATCAATCCGGGTATCGTAAACTGATGAAGTGTGGTGCACCATATGTGATTAGTTAACCTTTCTCTTACTTCGTTGTTTTATAGTTTATGTTGTTTTTGGGGTTTTGTTCTTGTTGGTTTTCTAAAGTGTTTAATGCAAATGGAAATCCTATTCTAAGGTCTTAAGAATACTTTTAAAGGACAAGTATGGATAAAGATTTCAAGACAAGGCCTATGTCCCTAATGGTAATTTCCAAAACTTAGCACTTCAAAAGAACTTAAAACATGTTCTTGATGGAGTTAGTATTTAAACAAAAGTGTAAATATACAATTAGTTCAATCAAAATAAAATGCAATAACCAAATAATGAGCTAATGACTATGAGACCCAGTGTCCTTGCTGCTTCAGCAAAAGGACAAGATGATTCTATCACGTCATTAGTTCATTAAAAGGCTATGTGCATCACTAATCTACAATCAACTTGAAAGCAATTTTATGTACAGCTAATATACATGAGAAAAATGTAAAACAACAGTAATCAAAACAACTTGTTATGTACAGCTAATATACATGAGAAAAATGTAAAACAACAGTAATCAAAAAGCTTTGTTATGTACAGCTAATATACATGAGAAAAATAAAATGCAAAATTAAATAACAACTATACAAGGCAGGGGCCCTCTACCACCTATGAAATCAAAGCAAAATTAAACACACTTGCATGAATTAAAATTGCATGAATGAAAAATCTAATCTACCTTACATTCTACAAAGCAATATTTACAAAATGAAATCTACTCTACCTTACATTCTACAAAGAAATATTTACAAAATGAAATCTACTCTACCTTACATCCTAATATGCTCCATGACATCTACTTCACATCTCCTTCCATGTTGAGAACATCAAAGCTTTATTCAATTTCTTCAAAAGTACAAAGTACAACAAAGTTCTCCAAAGCTTTCAAAAGCCATCAAGGAAGAACTACAAAACAAGCTTAAGCTAAAATAGACTAAAAAGACTAACAAATGAAGGAGAGAGATCTCCTATTTATGCAAAAAGATGAGAGCCATCTCATTAATGAGAGTCCATGAATCTCTCCCTCTACCTCTAGAGTCCTAATCAAAATAGGAACTGATAAGACACATGTCTTCTTAGAGTTACAATACAATTAGGAGATGTGACACATATCCTCATGATCCCATGATTCTTTCCAACCAAATTCGAATTTGGCCTTAGAGTGCCACATAAGGGTCTTCTAGAAGTCTCCTTTCAACCTACACATGTCAACAACCTCAACCCATTTGTTAGGTATAAGCATATGCACATTATTTTCTAATTTTTAACCACAAATTCACTTAAAAGACTTAGAATTAATAAAGATTGGAAAAACATAAATGTGGCCCAATGATAATGAAAGTGGGATGAATGTGGTGACATAGTAGTGAAATGGAGGTGATATAATGGACATAATAGTGAAAGTGTAATGGAAATGAATGACATTTTCAAGGCTCAACACATATATCGCAAACATCCAAAGAATAGTCTTAAAACATTCACGATATATGCATGAAAATTTGTTGGCTTGATGGGCTTCTAGTATTAAGAAAAATTTCCAATGTACATGAATACAATGAAAATCGCTAGATCCAATAGTGGAGAATTGAGCCACTACTTGCTCTCCAAAAGAACTAACTTTCTCTCTAATGCCCTTTTGGAGAAGCCAAGGTTAAAATTCCTTTCTTCGAGTAATGAGGCTTATTTTATAACAAGAGGAATGTCATTTCATATCCCCGTGACTCTTGAACTCCCCTCATGAATCTTATACTTCTATTGTGACATTTGGACTTCTATACAACTTTTGGACTTCCAAATATATTTTGAACTTCTATATGACTTTTGGAATTCATGTGGGTATTTTGTCTGTATGTGCATCTTGGACTTCCACATATTTACGTTTATAATATTTACATAATTACATCATCGTTCCATATCATCACATGAAGACAACTTGAAAAGTCATTGATAATGATGACTTGGACCCATGGTGACTTGTACATAAAAGGAAAACACTACCATTGTGTCTTCAATTCTTGTAACATATCTTACAGTGTAGTTTCCATGCAAACTCCAAAGGTCCTTGAGAAATCTTGGAGTCTTCATGAGTCACTTTGATCATCGAGATCCATGGTTCTTGCATCTGTTGCAACTTGGCACCTTTGTCTTCAATGTTCTTCCTTGGGAAAATTTTCTTGTCAGATATCCTCATAGATTTCTACCTTTCTTTATTGAACACCTACAACTATAGATCACTCATGGAAAGAAACATAATCCCAAAAATATCCTAGTCTATTATGCTTCATGAAAATTTCTGCTTATTGTTCCAAAATCACCAAATGGGAAAGGAAGGGCTTGTGGGTGTAGGATGCTCTACCAAGGGACAAGTAGGGGCTTCACTATTGATTGATGATGTGTTTTGCAGTCACTCAAGACTAGAGGCAACTTGATGGGTACAAGGCACAACAACAAGGAACAAAGGGCATGATTGTTTGTTGATGATACGTTGTGCGCTGGAAGGGAGATTCAAGGCCACAAGGAGGGCACAGAAGCAAAGCATAATAGGGCACAAAGAATATAAATAAGCCACAAGGAAGGCTTCACTATTATTTGAGAGTACGCAATGCACTCAACCTGTAGACTAGGGATTGACTGGCGCAAGGCGCAACAACAAGCCATAAGGATGGGTATTGATGACTACGAGTGTGTTATGCACTGGAGGAAGGCCCTCAGGGTCTAGGGTGCAATCACAACTGAAAATGGAGGTTCCACTAAGCCTTGATATTGCGTAGTGCGTTCTCTTAGCCTAAAGGATAAGTTTGCAAAGTCAAAATTTTGTCTAATTTTGGAGAGGTGAAACCTTGAAAACACACTGAGTTTTGAGAACAATCAAGAATGACAAGCACCAACTCATTAGTAAGACTTAGAAAGTGTCTAATTAAGAAGTATACACCAAAGCACCAGTTTAGAAAAAATATCCAAGTACAATAGACAAAGTATATGCAGTTGCGACCAAAAGTGGCATTTTATGAGCCTAAAGTGCATTGTTATTGTTATTGATGATGTGATGACACTTAGAAGGGAACATTGACACTTTAAACATGCATAAGAACACGAAACAACACTTGAATATCACAAACAACACTTTACATGGTGGAAAGTAGGCTCCAAAATTTGAATATAGCAAAATTTCGAACAGTGTTATAGCAGCAACAACAAATCACTTGACTATTGTGGATCTCGGTTTTGCACCAATAGGGATGTTGAAAACACACTAGATGATCCAGGTGGATGTTGGTGGCCACCCACCTATCCCATTTGGACCCCCGCAACTGTCTCTTTTAGTTTTTTAGTTTCCTTAATTATAGCACAATTTACTATTTTTAGCAGTTTTTTGGGGTCCTCAACTTCCAGAGCCAGCGATTTTTCTGTCAAAAAATCGTCTTTTTCGTCGTAGTCCTCGGAGAGATCTTTCCAATGGGCTATCATGCGCGTCAAACGGAGATAATATGACCAATTCGCAACCCCAGGAAGTTGGTTGTCCAACTCACCCCAAAACGGGGCCCACAATTTCGCGTTTCATCTTCTAGGGTTAGGTTTTGGAATGTGAAGGGTTTTCCATTGTTTCTCAAAAATAAATAGGCCTTCGAGCCTCATTGTAACATAGTTCAGAGGCATGTAACCGCCACATCTCTTCTCAGAGATAAGCTACCATCGCCCTAGCTAGTTTATTTCCATTTCTGTTTGTAAGCATATTTCAGTATTTTAGAGTAATGAAATGAAGTATTATTTCCACTGCATATTTGTCTTTATGCTTACCTCTGTATTTTATCGCGTTCCTGTTTAAATCTGGATCAGTGGTAGCAAAGCGGTTTGTTTTTTCCCTATTTTTTCTTTGCATGTCCCCAACGAGGTCGGGATATAAGGAGTTATGGCTTGAACTGGTCGAACCTTTGTAAGGCCAGCCTCACAAATCTCGACGACCTCCCATGGCGGATGAGAAGAAAAACGAGGGGGTAGGAGATCCTATCAAAATCTTGCTCGAAGAAGCCCTCGAGCGACAAAGGAATGCGATGATGGACAGCTTTGCCCAGATCCTTCAGCGGCTACCCAGAGGCGACGCATCGGCTTCCAACAGCTACTCTGGAAATGCCACACCCTTTAAGGTACAAGTTAATTTTGAAATCCCCATCTTCGAGGGTCAAATAGACGTAGATGCCATAGATAAATGGTTAAATTTGCTATATGGGTATTTTTTTTCATGAATTTTCAAGTTGGGAAAAGATTGTTTTCGCTCTTCTCAAAGCATCCCCCCACATCAAGGACTGGTGGGAAACCTAATGCAAGCAGAAGGATGAAAGTACAGGCTCACTGTTTTCAGCCGCACCCACTTGGAATGAATTCCGGGATGCCATCAAGGAGCAATACTACCCTATCAAGAGCTATGAGGACAAACACATCAAATGGACCACATTGCGGCAGGGACGAGACAAAGATGTGCCAGAGTTCACAAACATTTTTCATACCCTTCGCACACAATTGGGTATCAAAGATTCTGAGCTGCATCTGGTACTCAAATACCGCGGCTTCCTACATAGATACATCCAGGAAGAGATGGAGTTATTGAACATCTCCTCACTTGGCACAGCATATTGATACGCTGTCAAAATCGAGCAAAAGTTCAAACAGAAGAAGCGAGACTTTGGATTTGCAAATCCGAAGCCCAAAGGACAAAGCCAAGGCAGGGTGACCCAAGACAACCCCTCGAAGCCGCAAGAAAATAACAACACCACGAAGCCGAAGAAGGACACAGGAAAGTGGTGTGATTTCCACAAGAGTCCCACTCATAACACAAGTGAGTGTCCTACCAAGCAGTCGCTGGTGGCCGAGTTGAAGGTTTCCGAATCAGATGCATGTTCCGACCCTGAGCCAAAACCTGACAAGGGGAATGGAAAAGGGAAGCAGATAATTGATGTGGAGCCCAACGCCACTGTTGCCATTGCCAAGATCCAGAAAAAATGAGCCCGAAGATCTAGAGGAGGGGGAACGTCTTTTCCACTCACAGATGTGGGTGAAGGGTTCGCCACTGCAATTCATTGTCGACAATGGCAGCCAAAAGAACCTCATTTCAGTAGAGGTCATGAAGCGGTTGAGCCTACCGACTACACCACACCCGCAGCCGTACAGTATCGGGTGGCTTCATGAAGGACGAGATCTCAAAGTTCGCCAACAGTGCCGCCTTCCCTACAGCATCAAGCCCTTCACAGATGAGGTATTGTGTGATGTTACACCTTTGGATGTTTGTGATGTACTATTAGGCCAGCCATACTTGTGGAGGCGACATGTTGTGTATGAGTCAAGGCCTCGTGCTGCCATTATTTCTTTGGATAATTCATTATACAGGATACCAGAGGTAGCCCCACCTACTGCCACCTCTTTGATCACTGCCAAGAAAGGCAGCAAGCTCATCTCCTAGACTAGGAAATTCATTTTCTGTCTGATTCGTTCCCAAAGTAAGGGGAAGATCATTACTACATCCATGACCCCTACGAAGGGTTCCTCCACGCAACAGCAGCAAAGGGATACAGTCATGAAAAAACATAGAAACAACTTCTCCTCACCCACAGGGGTACCACACAAGTTTAAGGTGGGCAACAAAGTTTGGTTGCATCGACAGAAAGAACGCCTTACCGGAACCCATCAGAAGCTCAGACCACTTCGACATGGTCCTTACACCAGTAACAAGGCTACGGGAAACAATGCTTTGAAGCGCAACATTCCTCCATTCCTTCGCTTTCACCGAGTGTTCAATGTGGACCGTCATCGACCATGCTCCCCACCATTTCTGGACACATCAGAGATTGCAGAACAGCTCACCAGAGACCCAGCTCAGCAGAAGCTTCCTCATCTCAGGGAATAACTCAACGCAATGGGGACCATTGCTTCCTAAGGGGGGAGGAATGATCCAGGTGGATGTTGGTGGCCACCCACCTATCCCATTTGGACCCCCGCAACTATCTCTTTTAGTTTTTCAGTTTCCTTACTTATAGCACAGTTTACTATTTTTACCAGTTTTTCGAGTCCTAAACTTTTGGAGCCAGCAATTTTTCTATCAAAAAATCATCTTTTCTATCGTAGTCCTCGAAGAGACCTTTCCAACATACAATCATGTGCGTCAAACAGAGATAACGACTAATTCGCAACCCCAAGAAGTTGGATGTCCAACTCACCCCAAAATTGGGCCCACAATTTGGCATTTCATCTTCTAGGGTTAGGTTTTGGAATGTGAAGGCTTTTCCATTGTTTCTCAACAATAAATAGGCCTTCGAGCCTCATTGTAACACAGTTCAGAGGCATGTAGCCGCCACATCTCTTCTCAGAGATAAGCTACCATCGCCCTAGCTGGTTTATTTCCATTTCTATTTGTAAGCATATTTCATTATTTTACAGTAATGAAATGAAGTATTATTTCCGCTGCATATCTATCTTTATGCTTATCTCTGTATTTTATTGCATTCCTGTTTAAATCCGGATTAGTGGTATCAGAGCGGTCTGTTTTTTCTCTGTTTTTTCTTTGCATGTCCCCAATGAGTTCGGGATATAAGGAGTTAGGGCTTGAACTGGTCGAACCTTTGCAAGACCAACCTCACAAATCTCGACGACCCCCCATGGCGGATGAGAATAAAAACAAGGGGCACGAGATCCTATCAAAATCTTTCTCGAAGAGGCCCTTGAGCGACAAAGGAACGCGATGATGGACAACTTTTCCCATATCCTTCAGCGGCTACCCAGAGGCGACGCATTGGCTTCCAACAGCTACTCTGGAAATGCCACACCCTTTAAGGTACAAGTTAATTTTGAAATCCCCATCTTCAAGGGTCAAATAGACGCAGATGCTGTAGATAAATGGTTAAATCTTCTAGATGGGTATTTTTTTGTTCATGAATTTTCAAGTCGGGAAAAGATTGTTTTTGCTCTTCTTAAAGCATCCCCCCACGTCAAGGACTGGTAGGAAACCTACTACGAGCAGAAGGATGAAAGTACAGGCTCACTGTTTTCATCCGCACCCAGTTGGAATGACTTTCGTGATGCCATCAAGGAGCAGTACTACCCTATCAAGAGCTATGAGGACAAATACATCAAATGGACCACACTACGGCAGGGATGAGACCAAGATGTGCCGGATTTCACAAACATTTTTCATACCCTTCGTGTTGAGATTTTCTGTTTTAATAAAATAGGCAAAAATCTCAGCAGGTGACAACAATCTGATTTGGTTGCTATATTAGCTCTATTTTGTTGGGAGTGAGTTAATGCATCCTATATTTGTTGTAGGAGGATTTATGAGGCAGTTAGATCCTCTTAGCTATAAAATAGGTGTCCAGACGGATTGGGTAGAGAGTGTGAGAGTTTGTGAGGAAATGAATTATCATGTAATCTCCTGTTTTATAATAAAATTTTGTCGATGCCTATGTTTGGTGGACGTAGCCCAGAATGGTTGGGTGAACCACGTTAAACCCTGTGTCTCTTTTTGATGTGTTTATCTGTTGTTGCTTGTATTTTGTTTAGCTACCCACTGAATGCTCCAACAATTGGTATCAGAGCATGTTGGAGGCATGGCGCAGCAGAGGAGGTCCTGTGTGTAACGTGGCGTGGCAGTGGTTTAACGTGGTCCTGCTATTGGAGCATGGCGCTGCCCAGCACATGTTTTGGAGCGGATTGAATGTTAAAGATTGAGTTAATAACGGTGGACCGAGAACATTGCTGAACGCCAAAGAACGCTGCTGTGTGGGATTGGACCTGCGTTGTTTAAAATTGTGTTGTTTTGGAATTGCGCTGGCAGTGCAATTCAAGTGCGTTGTTTGTTAAAATTGCGCTGATTTAAAATCACGCTGTTTTAAACAGCTGCTACGTGGGATTGGCCCTGCGTGTGGTGGACTGAACACTGTTGCGTGGAGGTTTCAATTAAATTGTATAAACCAATGTTGACACAACATTGTGAAAACCCGATCGGCGTGGGGCTGAGCGTTGACCATTGTCTGCGCGGACCTGCGTGGATACGAAGATGCTTATTGATAACATTCTCCCCAGCACGTGAATTGATAATCGGTTATGCAAAAGAACGAGTTTTTACCACGTTTTTTTTTTGTTCTTGGAAACTACCTGCGGTGGATTTAAAATACCTGCGTATGCCAGCGTTCTTGAAACTGCAGTCTTGCTACGTGGAGGATTAAAATCAAACAACGTTCTACCAGCATTGTGGCCGAGAGTTTGCTGCGGAAGGTGCGCTAGCTGCTGCATGCGCTGGTTGGATCAAATAGTCTCAGCACGTGGTGAGGTGGAGTATTTCATATTTTTTTAAAAACTGTTTTGGCAATTGGCGCGGGTAACCATTGAACAGGTGCGCCAAGCACCAGAGTTGGCACTGGACCGATAGTGAGACACGCGCCAGTGCGCCAAGTTTTAGATCGGCGCGGGATTTAGAGGTATAAATGCGCCAGTTAAAAACACTTACAGCGTTTTTTCATTGGCGCGGATCTTCTGTTCTTTAGCAAGCACCAAGTCCCTTTCTGGTGCGTGTGTATTTGCTTCCGGCGCGGGTTTTTTTGGTTAAAAGACAGCAAAGGGGTTTGTTTGTTTTTATTATAGAATAAAAGCATTATACAATAAAGCATTGGCATTTGTTATAGATTAACTTTTTTTTTAAGTTGGAATTGGAGATTCTTTGATTTTTTTAAACGAGATGGCGAAAACTCAGAGTGCCCGATTTGAAATCGAGAAATTTAATGGCAAAAATAATTTCAAGATCTGGAAGGCAAAGATGCATGATCTGCTGGTACAACAAGGTGTGGCGAAGGCGTTGTTGGGCAGATCCAAACTGCCTTACGCCGTGACAGATGATGAGTGGAATGAATTTGGTGGAAGAGCCTTGAGCGGAATCCGATTGTGTTTGGCTAATGATGTTTTATTTAACATCGTGTCAGAGAAGACTGTGGCTGGTTTGTGGACGAAGTTGGAGAAGCTGTATATGACAAAATCCTTGACAAATTAGATTCTCCTGAAGCGGCAGCTATACAGTTTGCGAATGAAGGAAGGTACTTCCATTACTGATCATTTGAATGTTTTCAATACTTTAATGGTGCAATTAGAAAGCATAGAAGTAAAATTTGAAGCCGAGGATAAAGCCATAACTTTATTGTGCTCGTTGCCTGAGTCATGGGATCATTTTGTTACGTCTATAAGTCTTAGTTCATCCGAAACCATTGAATTTGATGATGTCGTTGGAGCTTTGTTGTCCGAGGAGACCAGGAAGCGATCGAATGCTGACACCTCTACATCAGAGGCAATGATGGCTAGAGGTCGTTCTAGAGAAAGACGCTCTGTTAAACGCAGCGATTCGCGTTCAAATTCCAAGGGGAAGAAGAGTAAAGTAAAGTGCTAGTTCTGCGGCAAATCAGGGCATTTGAAGAAGGATTGCTGGAAGTGACAACAAACTTCTAAAGAAGCTTCATCAACAAAAAAGAAGGAAGCGAACACGACTGATATAGGTTCAACATCTGGTTCAGGTATGAGTGACGAAGTCTTATCAGTTAATTTGTCAAATCATGATCAACATTGGTTGTTAGATTCTGGTGCATCAAACCACATGTGTATTCATAGAGACTGGTTTAAGACATATAGATCAGTGAATGATGGAGTCGTGTACATGGGTAATGATGTCACATCTAATATTGTGGGAATAGGGAGTATACAGTTGCAAATGTTTGATGGGACAACCAAAATGTTAATTGATGTAAGACATGTACCAGATTTAAGAAAAAATCTAATTTCACTGGGGGCACTTGATACAATTGGATATAAAACTGTCATTCAAGGTGGAGTAATGAAAATTTACAAAGGTATTTTACTAGTAATGAAAGCTAAGAAAGTAGGAAATCTGTTTCAGTTAGAAGGAAGAACATAGTCAGTTCATGTGTCTACGGTGTCTGAACATGACAATAGTTCCATTCGCCTATGGCATCAGAGGTTGAGCCATATGAGCAAAAGAGGGTTAAAGATTTTGGCTGATCGCAAGTTACTTCCTAATCTAAGGTCTGGAAAGTTAGATTTCTGTAAACATTGTCTGTTTGGCAAACAAAGTAAACAAAAGTTTAAAACAGGC
Source organism: Pinus tabuliformis (assembly GCA_031772625.1). Classification (NCBI taxonomy): domain Eukaryota; kingdom Viridiplantae; phylum Streptophyta; class Pinopsida; order Pinales; family Pinaceae; genus Pinus; species Pinus tabuliformis. The sequence goes on along the minus strand of CM062819.1, from coordinate 1,389,314,613 downwards.
AAACATACTAGTAAAGGAATACTTGATTATATCCATTCAGATGTTTGGGGTCCAGCACCTACAACCTCGTATGGTGGCTCGTCATATTTTGTATCGTTTATTGATGACTTTTCTAGGAAAGTGTGGGTCTACATGTTGAAAAGGAAGTCTGATGTTTTTACAGTTTTCAAGCAGTTTAGAGCATTGGTAGAAAACATCACTGGTAGAACTATAAAATGTTTAAGAACTGACAATGGTGGTGAGTTTACTTCCAAGGAGTTTGACAACTATTGCAAGGATGCAGGGATCGAGAGACATAAGACTACTGTTTATACTCCTCAGCAAAATGGAGTTGATGTACGCATGAACAGGACTCTTTTAGAGAGAGCAAGGAGTATGCTGAGTAACGCTAGTGTTATAGACATTTTTGTGCCTCGCAGCATGGAGCATGAAATGTCAATAATTACAGGGATCCTCAGTCCCTAAACATGTTGTTCTTACCCCTAGAAGAACAAGGTCAGCAAACCACAGCACTTCCCATCAGTTCTCCACCTGAAAAACACTCAAAACAGGCTATTTTTGGATCATGTCAGCTACTCCACTGAGCAACTGCGCTGAATGTCAACTGCTCCTCCTTGTACCTGCGCTGAAAGTCAAAACCAATGAAGGCTACCTGCGCTGGGCGAGATTGGCCAAGTGGCACAGTCATTCTGCAAGGTGTCAACTGCCCAGGAAGCTTCCAAACTGACACTTGGTTCAAGGGATTCGCCCTGTGATGAGTAAGAGGTACTTGATCTCCATGTGTAAGCAAGGATCTCCAAGTGGACTCAAGAACTGAAGTTTAACTAAAGTGGGAGAGGACACTAGTCAGCTTTATGCCAGCCTCAAGCTAACTCATCCTTTCTCCAAATCTCCTATATATAGAGCTCTCTCATGAGGTCTAAGGAGGCTGGAATTTTGTGTAAAGCAAGGAAGTGCTGTTGGTTTACATTCAGAGCTATTGGGTGATTGCTTTTATAGAGGTGAAGAAGAGATTTCTTGCTGCTGGGGAGGTGCTGCTGGATTGGAGCCATTGATGGTTGTAATCTCCTCAGAACCCTTTTACTTCTATCAATAAAGCTTTGAATGTTCTCCTATATACTTGTATTGCATTGATGTATTGTATTTACTTGTATATCTGATTCACTCTAATCCATGCATCAGTTATGAGTACATGTTTCTTGTAGTTTCCCTCTCTTGTTTTGTGCAGGATCTGTGTGTAGCTGGGCCGGCAAAGAGAGCAAGAAGCTGGGGACAAGAGACAAAGAGAGAAGACAGGATCGACAAAAGCGAAAGACATCGGTTGGTTAATCTTTTCTTCCTTCTCTGTACTTTCATAAAGGAAAATACCAAAGCTTTACTTTCAGTTGTTGCTAAGGACTGTCACCCTTAGAGTAGGGATAGGGTCATCCGAGTCGGATACTTTTCCCCACAACAAACTGGCGACTCCACTGGGGAGCCTAGTATCTTGTTGGTGTTTGTAGTATCTTTGCTATTCATTTCCTGAAGAAAAGAGTACCAAATCGAAAAGCTTTTGACTATATCAAAAGCGAAGTAGAGGGGCCGCTACTCTTGCTCATTTTCTGAGCAGATTCATGATTTGAAGAGCTGATCTACAAAAGACTCTTGTACTCTTTGTGATAGCTTTTCATCCTCTTGATCATCCCTTAGCCTGTACTTGACCTATAGCTTTTTATTTCAGCAAAAACAGTGCATTTTTGAGCTTTTTATGACCCGGAAATCCTTGTAAACGCAACTCTCGTGTCTCAGTGCAGGCTGTCCACAGGCAGTCTGCATTTCAGCGCAGGTACTCCCTTCGGGAACTGCGCTGAGAGTCAATTTGACAGACCAGAGCCTGCGCTGACCCAGTCAGCCAATGTCTTGCTGAGGTTTCCCATTGTGTCTGAGCCCTTTTTTCACTGATTTTTTGCTGTTGCTTGCTGGTCATTGTACTTGCTGTAAACCAACTTTCCTTGACATTATTCCGCCTCAGTTGTGTGATGAAACTGTGAATGTTCTTTCAGTATTTCTTGTTTCAGTTACAGTTTCCCATTGTGAAAAGCGAACCAGTATAGCTGTGGCCTCTTAGATCCTGAACTGTAAAAGTGTCTGTGTGATCTTAAGAGCTAGTTTTATTACTGTTCATGGCTGTTTGAGTTTGTTTGTTTTTCATTTTATGGTTTGAATCTATACATTTCCAGTGTCTAAACAAGTCAATCTTAAGGTGTCTTTTGATTTTGGACAAGCTTGTTTATTTTTCGCTTGAAATTAGATTCAAAAGTCATACAACAGTTTTCCTTTCTGTCTTACATCAACATTAAGGATAACGAAAAGAAATACATGCATTGTGCATATTTGCATTTGACTGTGTGCTTGACGATTTAGGAAAATTTGCATTTTAGTGTGTGTTCTATGATCTGTGCGAAAAGTTGTGTCTTTCTTTTCCCTCAGTAGATTAAGGTTTTCAAAGTTGAAAGATTGAAAAGTTTTGCTTCTCATCTTAGATTGCATTTAGGAAGTTGTATATATACATCTCGTGGTGATCCTTAAAGGCAAACTGCTAAGCAAGATCAACATTAAAATAAATCCAATTTACATAACAACGCTTTGTAACATAACGCAAACATCTAGAGGTCTAGGTAGAGACGTGTTCCGGCGTCGTTAAACGTAGTGACTGTCAATCTCTACGAAGGTGGGTGATTCCTCCTGAGAGTCGGTGGCACTAATACGGACTTGTGCTCCCGCGTACCGTCGCGTATATTGGGAGACCCCTATAGGCATTTATCCTTTATTCTTAGGAAGCCGTGTCGGCCGCCCTACTGATCGCGATGCAGTGAACACAGCATTCACGAAGATCGACCACCCGTACCGTAAAACGTATTCTGTGGTTTCGCGAAAGGTTTGGCACACCCTCTGCCTAGATCTCCAAAGCAGTTTCTTTTGGCCTTTTTCAAACTCTATAACTGAAAAAGTCCAACCGAGCATTTGTCACTTCGGGCTCGTTAATACATCGAAGTCGACTAGAGTCATCTTTAGCTTTTTCTCGACTCTTAAAACATGAAAAAGCAAGTTTGTGTCTAAAAGCGTCGTTAATAAAATTTATTTTAAGCGGAACATAATCACCTGTTATTCCCACGTTGATCTTTCAGTTGAAAAGTATGGAGCCCACCAACCAAGGAAGTAACCTTGGCGGAAGTCCAAATCCCTTCTCCTCTTGGGGAGATGTTGGTGCACCTCATATGGCAACATTGTCACTTCCAGGATTGACAATCGGCCTACCTGTATGGCTCTTTTCAACTAATGTAGTCCAGATCGCCACTAATCTTGAGCAGTCGAATCAACAGTCAAAACAATCTAGAACTACCCACCAGCCTTCCACTTCTTACGATACTTCCTCTGATCCTTCATCTTCGCAAGGTAGAGCTGGCAAAAGTCAGCCTCCCAAGGAGAAGAAGGAAAAGAAGAAGAGAGAGAAGAAGCAGAAGGAGCCTCTGGCGAAGGCGACTGGGGGCAAGCAGAAGAAAGCTGACAAAAACCCACACACTGCACCGACCAGGCCTAAATCGCCATGTGTCATTTGCAAAGGGATCCACTTCCATCGTGATTGTCCTTGTATTCCCCGGATACTAAGGGACTGGTCCCCAAGGTTGCACAATCCGGTAGCATCAACCTCTGGTTGTCATGTTGATTGCAGTCCGTCAACTAACGAGAGTGAAGGACGAAGAAGGGGACCAAGATCACCCTGTCTATTGTGTGAAGGCAATCATGCCATCCACAAATGTCCATTCTTAGATGAAGCAAAGAGAGTTTTGGAAGATCGCCCGGTTTCACCGTTGCGACTTCCTCCTGGATACCAAAAACTCGCGCCTAATCCCTCGATAGTTGAAAATTCAGTTGACCCGCTCAAGTGGTCAGCTGAAGTGTCGGTCATTGAGAATGAACCCACTGAATCCAGACCAGACGAAAGTCTAAAGGTCAAAACGGCAGTTGACCCGATTCTTCCTTCAGAGGTTTCATCGTCTAATGACTCTGTCGTTGAAGGCCCATCTTCAAATGACACCGTCGCCGAAGAGTCAGCTTCATGCGACACCCTCACTAAAGAGAATAAGGATGACACCATCCAGGTTCTTTTCATCAGCACCGACTCTGATGAGCGTCAGGGCAATGCGCCCATTCCTTTATCGCAGGAAGGAACATCATCAGGGTCATACCCGGCCGTATATTCGGTCCCACCACCAAGCAACCTGGTTGTATCCTTTGATTGGAATCAACTAGGCAGACCCCGGTTACCAGCCAGTATACCATTCAGAATCATTGTCCAGATCTATAGAATGATTATGGCTGGTACTATCATTGATGAAGGGGCGTCTGTGAGTATCCTTTCCTCTATTGCTTGGAAAGCACTGGGTTCCCCAGCGCTTTTACCTGAGTTAAGAAATCTCTCAGGTTTTGATAAAGGAACCAGTCGACCATTAGGAATCCTCCCCAATGTACCTGTTACATTGAAAGGGAAGACCGTCAATTTAAACGTGATGGTCATCCAGGGACCCTTGGATTATAACCTACTCCTTGGACGTGACTATATTTATTGCATGGGAGCGATAGTCTCCTCACTCTTTAGAGTAATGTGTTTTCCACACGAAGGAAGGGTGGTCAAGCTCGTAGACCAACTTTCGTTTCCGGGATCTCGCATCGCAAATAGTCAAATACCATTCCTAAATGGTCTGTTCACTCAAGATTCGCCTCCACCCCTAGTCCTCCTTCCCGATGAGTGCGAGTGATTCGGAAAGAAAGACTGGAACCCAGGGGGCATGCACCCTGGTCTGCTCCGGGCAGAAGAAACCCTGGGTATAAGGAAGAATTTCCGCAAAAGAATATGACTAGTCCGTACCCCATCCGTGGGTGGGAAGGGGTTGTTCTGGAATAGTATTCTTTTGTTAAAGTTATGTGTTTGGCAAAAGAGTCATTCACCTTTGTCTAAATAGGTGGGCACTGCCCAAGTAGGAATTCCCTTTATTGTAACAAGTAATAACCATCCTTGGGGAAAAGCAAGCCTCACCCATTAAAACAAATGTTTTGAAGGATAAGTAGGGGCAGCCTCCAAAGAAGGAGACTATATTGTTGTGACAAGGGGTAACCATCTTTGAGTAAACCCAATGATAGACACCGCCGAAGAAAGAGATTGATTTGCGGCAGCAAATAGAACCCTCTTCGGATAATAAGAAAGAGGCAAACCTCGTTGAAAAAGGGCGGCCTCGAAATTCTATCCTATACCTGGGGGCATGCAAACTTTTGGAATGTGAGCGAGGGACGACTATTTATTTTTTAAATTTTTAGGTCCTCCCTTTAAACCTGTAGGTCTAACCCTTTAAACTCGTAGGATTAGCCGATTCCGACCTTGCATGAAGAAAGCCTGTGGGGCAAAAGTAAAAACTTGCCAAAATTGGAGCATAGCTTTGGTAAGGCGCAAGCTCTATAAAAAATGGAACCTTAGAGGAGGCATTCTTATTTCATGACTGGTATATCGAGCAGTTTTAGCACATAGTTCATGCTCGTTAAAAAATAAACGCAAGATCCGAGCAGTTTTAGCGCATAGTTCATGCTCGTTAAAAAATAAACATAAGTTTATGAGCAGGCTTTCCTTTAGAGTTCAAGCTCATTCAGAAAAAATGAACTGGTAAATACCCTTCTGAGATCGTAAATTCATCAGCCATAAAAGCCTTGGTCGTGTTTGTGCACCGTCACCTCCACTGTCATTTGGCCGATCATTCACTTCCATTTGTGTGTTTACCCTTTTTGAGGAACATCTGCAAAGAGTGATTTCACTTAGCCATCCTTGTGACACTGCCGTGATTGGAATATTCCAACTTGTACCTGGAATCTGCTGCTATCCCTGTTTATCACTCGTTCCTCAAAAGACGAGTCTTCTTTGAGCTCTTTTCACTGACTCGTAAAATATGAAAAGTTTGCCGAGTTTTGGCCTTCCAGCTCGTTAAAGCGACCGGAAGAGCTATCCCTCCTCTAGATTTTAATCTTTTTGGACCTGAGGGATTATTGCACAAAAAGATCGAGCGCTTGTTTTGTTCGGCTCGTTAAAAGTACCGAACACCCATCCCTTCTGTATTGTTTTATACTTTTTCGGACTAAGGGATTAGATGACGAAAAAGAAATTTTGGAGTTGACTTTATGTACCTTTTCAGACTCTCTAAAAATGAAAAGGACCGAGTTTTCCTTGTCGTTAGACTCGTTAAAATGATTAAATAGCGACAAACTTGTCTTTAGACAAGAACGAGTTTCCCTATCGCTAAGCTCGTTAAATCATAGCGATGGGCTTGCCCGAAGGGCAGGTTATAGAACAAGCATATGTTATCCTCCTCAAGCTTGACAAAAATAAAGAGGTACTGGTCAGAAATGACTGGGGAAAAATTGGGAGAACATCAAAGCTTAACGGTAGCAAGTCGCTCTTGAACATGACACTTTTCTTCCATACCACATCGGGTTGGGTTGTTTCATTCACCGGTCTCATCACCATGGTCTTCGCCAAACCATCCACGTTTTGGGGTAATGCTACCGATCCATCACATCAGTGTCATTATATGTTCAAGAGAGGTCATTCTGAAAGTGTCAATCGTGTCCCATCCACTGCCATACATTATCCTTCATCCATTCATGATCGCCACCCTGAATCATATGTCACAGTTTGTTTTCACCTCCACTAAAATCATTAGCTCCGTTCCGTGTCATTGATGTGGGATTCATTAAGGCCCTCCTTTGACGGATCGCTTCTTGTCGACTTCAGCTCATTATCCAAGAAGTTGATCTAGGAACAACCCCCATCAGTACTTTGAAGCTTGCATGCCTCAATGGCAAGTTTCTCACTTCCGGCGACAGGTATACATCAATGACCTTCGACCAGAAGATTTTGCGTGGCGTTCGACGCCAAGTCCTTTATTCACGCCACGTGAATTGTACTGCAGTACCTTGAGGGTCATTATCATTATCGGTGATTCCTCTCGCGCTTGTTAACGGTTTTCATTATTGGCCGGTAATCAAGCGACGTCTTTCCATGTTCGACTTCAGCGCAATTCTCACATGGATCGACTTGTACTTAGAGTGAAGATCGAACGAGTTTGAAGACCCCGGATCTAGTTTCATCCATCCGGGCTGCGATACATATTCAGGAAATATAAAAGCATTTGTCACGTACATCATTGCAGCAGATGATCATCCTACTCAAAGGATGATAATTCCAGCAGAGAATTATCGGTCTACCATCAGACGATCGTCTGTTCTATGTACCAAAATGTATTTATAAAGCTGAGCATGGGAATGCCCGCCTCAGCTAGATCATGAAAACAGAATGAAAAATAATGTATTGTATTGTATTGTATTACAGGGCGCCTCCTCAGCACTGGAATGAACTTCGGACCCTCTATATAAAGCATTTCACCCGATAAACGGCCTCATACTTTAGGGGGCAACTGTTATAGACATTTTTGTGCCTCGCAGCATGGAGCATGAAATGTCAATAATTACAGGGATCCTCAGTCCCTAAACATGTTGTTCTTACCCCTAGAAGAACAAGGTCAGCAAACCACAGCACTTCCCATCAGTTCTCCACCTGAAAAACACTCAAAACAGGCTATTTTTGGATCATGTCAGCTGCTCCACTGAGCAACTGCGCTGAATGTCAACTGCTCCTCCTTGTACCTGCGCTGAAAGTCAAAACCAATGAAGGCTACCTGCGCTGGGCGAGATTGGCCAAGTGGCACAGTCATTCTGCAAGGTGTCAACTGCCCAGGAAGCTTCCAAACTGACACTTGGTTCAAGGGATTCGCCCTGTGATGAGTAAGAGGTACTTGATCTCCATGTGTAAGCAAGGATCTCCAAGTGGACTCAAGAACTGAAGTTTAACTAAAGTGGGAGAGGACACTAGTCAGCTTTATGCCAGCCTCAAGCTAACTCATCCTTTCTCCAAATCTCCTATATATAGAGCTCTCTCATGAGGTCTAAGGAGGCTGGAATTTTGTGTAAAGCAAGGAAGTGCTGTTGGTTTACAGTCAGAGCTATTGGGTGATTGCTTTTATAGAGGTGAAGAAGAGATTTCTTGCTACTGGGGAGGTGCTGCTGGATTGGAGCCATTGATGGTTGTAAGCTCCTCAGAACCCTTTTACTTCTATCAATAAAGCTTTGAATGTTCTCCTATATACTTGTATTGCATTGATGTATTGTATTTACTTGTATATCTGATTCACTCTAATCCATGCATCAGTTATGAGTACATGTTTCTTGTAGTTTCCCTCTCTTGTTTTGTGCAGGATCTGTGTGTAGCTGGGTCGGCAAAGAGAGAAAGAAGCTGGGAACAAGAGACAAAGAGAGAGGACAGGATCGACAAAAGCGAAAGACACCAGTTGGTTAATCTTTTCTTCCTTCTCTGTACTTTCATAAAGGAAAATACCAAAGCTTTACTTTCAGTTGTTGCTAAGGACTGTCACCCTTAGAGTAGGGATAGGGTCATCCGAGTCGGATACTTTTCCCCACAACAGCTAGTTTGCAGAAGGAGTTGTGGACAGAAGCGGTGGCTACAGCTTGTTATGTGATAAATCGGTCACCTTCGACAGCGATAGGATGCAAGATTCCTCAAGAGGTATGGAAAGGACACCCTTGTGATTATTCTAAGCTAAGAGTGTTTGGTTGTGATGCATATGCTCTAGTGCCTAAACATCAGCGAACTAAATTAGATCCAAAATAAAAAAGGTATATCTTTGTTGGGTATGGTGATGGAACAAAGGGATTTAGATTGTGGGATTCTACTACCCGCAAAATCATCATCAACAGAGATGTAAAGTTTGATGAATCCTCTCTTGTACAGTTAGATGTAGATAATAAATTGAAACAGGATGATGTATATGATTTTCAGCACATTCAGTTTGACAACACTTCTGATGATATTCATGATGACCATAGTTTAGATTCTAGTCATGAACAGGTTTCAGAATCAGATTATGAACAGGGTTCAGATGTAGGTCATGAACAGGTCTCAGATGGTGATCATGAAGAAGTTCCTACAGATGGTAGTCAGCCAATTGTGGAAGCACCAGAAACATCCTTAAGGAGGTCTACAAGGATCAAACGCCCTCCGAGAAGGTATGATGATTATGTTACTTCAGTTTCTTTGACTGCTAACGATGATGAACCTTTGTGTTATCAGGAAGCTATAGAAGGTTCAAAGAGTGACAAATGGAAAGCAGCTATGAAGGAAGAAATGATGGCCTTAGGTAAGAATGGCACATGGGATCTGGTTGAACTTCCAAAAGGCAGGAAAACTGTGGGATGTAAATGGGTTTTCAAGGTGAAACAGGGTGTGAATGATTCAAAGGACAGATACAAAGCAAGGCTGGTTGCAAAAGGATTTTCTCAGAAAGCTGGCATAGACTTTCGTGAGATATTTTCACCAGTTGTTAAAATTGTTTCAATTAGAATTGTGTTAGCGTTAGTTGCTTTGCTTGATTTAGAATTACAGCAACTAGATGTTAAGATTGTGTTTTTACATGGTGATTTAGATGAGGAAATTTATATGGAACAACCAGAAGGGTTTGTTCAGCATCGCAATAAGAAATTTGTCTGCAGGCTCAAGAAGTCATTGTATGGTCTGAAGCAGTCGCCTCGACAGTGGTACAAGAAATTTGATTCTTTCATGTTGAGTCAAAAATATATAAGAAGTGAATATGATCATTGTGTTTACTTTAAGCAGTTAAGTAATGGCATGTTCATTATCTTAGTGTTGTATGTTGACGATATGCTTTTAGCAAGCAAAAGCATTGAAGAAATCAACAGGTTAAAGACTCAGATGGCAAGGACATTTGATATGAAAGATCTAGGAGCAGCAAGACAGATTTTGGGCATGGAGACTTTCAGAGACAGGAGCAATGGTAAGCTGTGGCTATCACAACAAAGGTATATTGAGAAAATATTTGTGAGGTTTGGTATGAACAATGTGAAGCCTATGTCAGTCCCTTTAGCTTCCCATTTTAAGATTTCTTCTAGTTTATGTCCTAATACAGATGAAGAAAAGGATTTTATGTCTCGAATTCCATATGCCAATGTAGTAGGATGTTTGATGTATGCAATGGTTTGTACTCGGCCAGATATTTCACATGCAGTTGAGGTTGTCAGCAGGTATATGGAAAATCCGGGTAAAGAACACTGGTCAGCAGTGAAATGGGTGCTTTGATATTTGAGAGCCACAAGTAGTTATTGTATTACTTACAATAAGAGTAGTGAATCTATTTGCGGGTATGTTGATTTTGATTTTGCAGGTGATTTGGATAAGAGAAGGTCAACTTCAGGGTATGTCTTTACTCTTGTAGGTGGAGCTATTAGCTGGATGTCAAAGCTACAAAACATTGTTGCTTTATCCACTACTGAAGCAGAATACATTGCTGCTTTGCATGCTTGCAAAGAGGCGGTTTGGTTGAAAGGTTTGCTTGGTGAGTTTGGTAGGTTACAAGACAACATCAGGTTACTTTGTGATAGTCAAAGTGCAATACATTTGGCTAAGAATCCGGCCTATCATAGTAAATCAAAGCATATTCCAATTAAGTACCATTTTGTAAGACAGGTTATCACTGAAAGGGGAGTCTCCCTTGAAAAGGTGCATACAAAGGAAAACTGTGTAGACATGTTCACGAAACCAGTTTTGTTGGAGAATCTGTGTTGGTGTTTGACTTCTCTTGGCTTGCAGAAAAAAAAATAATAATAAAGAAATAGGGCATCAGGCTAATTGTTGTCAAGCTGGAGATTGTTGAGATTTTCTGTTTTAATAAAATAGGCAAAAATCTCAGTAGGTGAAAACAATCTGATTTGGTTGCTATATTAGCTCTATTTTGTTGGGAGTGAGTTAATGCATCCTATATTTGTTGTAGGAGGATTTATGAGGCAGTTAGATCCTCTTAGCTATAAAACAGGTGTCCAGACGGATTGGGTGGAGAGTGTGAGAGTTTGTGAGGAACTGAATTATCATGTAATCTCCTATTTTATAATAAAATTTTACCGATGCCTATGTTTGGTGGACGTAGCCCAGAATGGTTGGGTGAACCACGTTAAACCCTGTGTCTCTTTTTGATGTGTTTATCTGCTTTTGCTTGTATTTTTTTTAGCTGCCCACTGAATGCTCCAACACTTCGCACACAATTGGGTATCAAAGATTCTGAGCTGCATCTGGTACTCAAATACCGTGGCTACCTACACAAATACATCCAAGAAGAGATGGAGTTCTTGAACATCTCCTCACTCGGCACAACATACCGATACGCTGTCAAAATCGAACAAAAGTTCAAACAGAAGAAGCGAGACTTTGGATCTGCAAATCCGAAGCCCAAAGGATAAAGCCAATGCGGGGTGACCCAAGACAACCCCTGAAGCCGCAAGAAAAGAACAACACCATGAAGCCGAAGAAGGACACAGGAAAGTGGTGTGAGTTCCATAAGAGTCCCACTCATAACACGAGTGTCGGACCAAGCAATCGCTGGTGGCTGAGTTGAAGGCTTCCAAATCAGATGCATGTTCCGACCCTGAGCCAGAACCTGACAAGGGGAATGGAAAAGGGAAGTAGATCATTGATGCGGAGCCCAGCGCTACTGTTGCCACCGCCAAGATCCAGAAAAATGAGCCCGAAGAACCAGAGGAGGGGGAACGTCTTTTCCACTCACAGATGTGGGTGAAGGGTTCACCGCTGCAATTCATTGTCGACAATGGCAGCCAAAAGAACCTCATTTCAGCAGAGGTCGTGAAGCGGTTGGGCCTACCGACTACACCACACCCGCAGCTGTACAGTATCGGGTGGCTTCACAAAGGACGAGATCTCAAAGTTCGCCAATAGTTCTGTCTTCCGTACAGCATCAAGCCCTTCACAGACGAGGTATTGTGTGATGTTACACCTTTGGATGTTTGTGATGTACTATTAGGCTAGCCATACTTGTGGAGGTGACATGCTGTGTATGAGTCAAGGCCTCGCACTGTCATTATTTCTTTGGATAATTCATTATAAAGGATACCAGAGGTAGCCCCACCTACCGCCACCTCTTTGATCACTGCCAAGAAAGGCAGCAAGCTCATCTCCCAGACTAGGAAATTCATTTTCTGTCTGACTCGCTCCCAAAGTAAGGGGAAGATCGTTGCTACATCCATGACCCCTGTGAAGGGTTCCTCCACGTAGCAGCAGCAAAGGGATACGGTCATGAAAAAACATAGGAACAACTTCTCCTCACCCACAGGGGTACCACACAAGTTTCAGGTGGGCAACAAATTTTGGTTGCATCGACAGAAGAACACCTTACCGGAACCCATCAGAAGCTCAAACCATTTCGACATGGTCCTTACACCAGTAACAAGGCTATGGGAAACAATGATTTGAAGCACAGCATTCCTCCATTCCTTTGCTTGCACCGAGTGTTCAATGTGGACCGTCACCGACCATGCTCCCCACCATTTCTCGACACATCAGAGATTGCATAACAGCTCACCAGAGACCCAACTCAACAGAAGCTTCCTCATCTCAGGGAATAACTCAATGCAATGGGGACCATTGCTTCCTAAGGGGGGAGGAATGATCTAGGTGGATGTTGGTGGCCACCCACCTATCCCATTTGGACCCCCCCAATTGTCTATTTCAGTTTTTAAGTTTCCTTAATTATAGCACAGTTTACTATTTTTAGCAGTTTTTCGGGTCCTAAACTTCCGGAGCCAGCGTTTTTTCTATCAAAAAATCATCTTTTCCATCGTAGTCCTTAGAGAGATCTTTCCAATGGGCTATCATGCGCGTCAAACGGAGATAATACGACCAATTCGCGACCCCGGGAAGTTGGTTGTCCAACTCACCCCAAAACGGGGCCCACAATTTGGAATTTCATCTTCTCGGGTTAGGTTTTGGAATGTGAAGGGTTTTCCATTGTTTCTCAACAATAAATAAGCCTTCTAGCCTCATTGTAACACAGTTCAGAGGCATGTAGCCACCACATCTCTTCTCAGAGATAAGCTACCATCGCCATAGCTAATTTATTTCCATTTCTGTTTGTAAGCATATTTAAGTATTTTACAGTAATTAAATGAAGTATTATTTCTGTTGCATATCTGTCTTTATGCTTATCTCTGTATTTTATTGCATTCCTGTTTAAATTTGGATCAGTTGTATCAAAGCGATCTGTTTTTTCTCTATTTTTTCTTTGCATGTCCCCAACGAGGTCGGGATATAAGGAGTTAGGGCTTGAACTCGTCGAACCTTTGCAAGACTAGCCTCACAAATCTCGATGACCTCCCATGGAGGATGAGAAGAAAAACGAGGGGGCAGGATATCCTATCAAAATCTTGCTCAAAGAAGCCCTCAAGCGACAAAGGAACGCGATGATGGATAGCTTTGCCCAGATCCTTCAGCGGCTACCCAGAAGCGACGCATCGGCTTCCAACAGCTACTCTGGAAATGCCACACCCTTTAAGGTACAAGTTAATTTTGAAATCCCCATCTTCGAGGGTCAAATAGATGCAGATGTCGTAGATAAATGGTTAAATTTGCTATATGGGTATTCTTTTGTTCATGAATTTTCAAGTTGGGAAAAGATTGTTTTCACTCTTCTCAAAGCATCCCCCCACGTCAAGGATTGGTGGGAAACCTACTGTGAGCAGAAGGATGAAAGTACAGGCTCACTATTTTTAGCCGCACCCACTTGGAATGACTTCTGGGATGCCATCAAGGATTAGTACTACCCTATCAAGAGCTATGAGGACAAATACATCAAATGGACCACACTGCGGCAGGGACGAGACCAAGATGTGCCGGAGTTCACAAACATTTTTCATACCCTTCGCACACAATTGGGTATCAAAGATTCTGAGCTACATCTGGTACTCAAATACCGTGGTTGCCTACACAGATACATCCAAGAAGAGATGGATTTCTTGAACATCTCCTCACTCGGCACAGCATACCGATACGCTGTCAAAATCGAGCAAAAGTTCAAACAGAAGAAGCGAGACTTTGGATCTGCAAATCCGAAGCCCAAAGGACAAAGCCAAGGCGGGGTGACCCAAGACAACCCCTCGAAGCCGCAAGAAAAGAACAACACCACGAAGCCGAAGAAGGACACAGGAAAGTGGTGTGAGTTCCACAAGAGTCCCACTCATAACACAAGTGAGTGTCAGACCAAGCAATCACTGGTGGTTGAGTTGAAGGCTTCCGAATCAGATGCATGTTTCGACCTTGAGCCAAAACCTAACAAGGGGAATGGCAAAGAGAAGCAGATCATTGATGCGGAGCCCAGCGCCACTATTGCCACTGCGAAGATCCAGAAAAATGAGCCCGAAGATCCAAAGGAGGGGGAACGTCTTTTCCACTCACAGATGTGGGTGAAGGGTTCACTGTTGCAATTCATTGTTGACAATGGCAGCCAAAAGAACCTCATTTCAGTAGAGGTCGTGAAGCAGTTGGGCCTACCGACTACACCACACCCGCATCCGTACAGTATCAGGTTGCTTCACGAAGGACGAGATCTCAAAGTTCGCCAACAGTGCCGCCTTCCCTACAACATCAAGCCCTTCACAGATGAGGTATTGTGTGATGTTACACCTTTGGATGTTTGTGATGTACTATTAGGCCAGCCATACTTGTGGAGGTGACATGTTGTGTATGAGTCAAGGCCTCACGCTATCATTATTTCTTTGGATAATTCATTATACAGGATACCAGAGGTAGCCCCACCTACCGCCACCTCTTTGATCACTGCCAAGAAAGGCAGCAAGCTCATCTCCCAGACTAAGAAATTCATTTTCTGTCTTATTCGCTCCCAAAGGGGAAGATCGTTGCTACATCCATGACCCCTGTGAAGGGTTCCTCCACGCAGCAGCAGCAAAGGGATACGGTCATGAAAAAACATAGGAACAACTTCTCCTCACCCACAGGGGTACCACACAAGTTTCAAGTGGGCAACAAATTTTGGTTGCATCGACAGAAAGAACGCCTTACCAGAACCCATCAGAAGCTCAGACCACTTCGACATGATCCTTACACCAGTAACAAGGCTATGGGAAACAATGCTTTGAAGCACAGCATTCCTCCATTCCTTCGCTTGCACCGAGTGTTCAATGTGGACCACCACCAACCATGCTCCCCACCATTTCTGGACACATCAGAGATTGCAGAACAGCTCACCAGAGACCCAGCTCAGCAAAAGCTTCCTCATCTCAGGGAATAACTCAATGCAATGGGGACCATTACTTCCTAAGGGGGGAGGAATGATCCAGGTGGATGTTGGTGGCCACCCACCTATCCCATTTGGACCCCTGCAACTGTCTCTTTCAGTTTTTTAGTTTCCTTAATTATAGCACAGTTTACTATTTTTAGCAGTTTTTCGGGTCCTAAACTTTCAGAGCCAGCGATTTTTCTGTCAAAAAATCGTCTTTTCCGTCGTATTCCTCAGAGATATCTTTCCAACGGGCTATCATGCATGTCAAATGGAGATAATACGACAAATTCGTGACCCCGGGAAGTTGGCTGTCCAACTCACCCAAAAACGGGGCCCACAATTTGGCGTTTCATCTTCTAGGGTTAGGTTTTGTAATGTGAAGGGTTTTCCATTGTTTCTCAACAATAAATAGGCCTTCGAGCCTCATTGTAACACAATTCAGAGGCATGTAGCTGCCACATCTCTTCTCAGAGATAAGCTACCATCGCCCTAGCTAGTTTATTTCCATTTCTGTTTGTAAGCATATTTCATTATTTTACAGTAATGAAATGAAGTATTATTTCCGCTGCATATCTATCTTTATGCTTATCTCTGTATTTTATTGCGTTCCTGTTTAAATCCGAATCACTAGATGAAGTTAGATCATATGGAAAAGAGTACAATACGATTGTGTCTCTCAGATTTATTATTACTAAATGTGTCAGGAGAAGCAATGACGAAGGCTTTGTGGAACAAGTTAGGGGCTTTGTATCAGTGTTAGCCCTTGGTGAACAAATTGTTCCTATGGAAAAATTTGTAAAACATGAGGATGAAGGATGGTGAATCAGTGATGAAGAATATAAATTCCTTCAATACAATGGTGAGTCAATCTTTATCTATTTATATTAATATTTCAGATGAGGATAAGTGCATCACTTTGTTAAGTTCTCTACCAAACTTGTGGGATAATCTAGTTGTTTCCATAGGTAGTAATGCAACTACCTTAAAATTTGATGAAATAGTATCATCCTTTTTGTTAGAGGAGATAAGACGAAAAACATGTAGAGCCAGAATGGAGATTCCTTGTCTGTAAGAGGAAATTCCAAAACAAAAATAGTAATAAGCCCTCAAGTGGAAGATATAAATCTAGAGGAATATTGAAATCTCTAGGAAAGGTCATAAAGGTATGTTGGAGATGTGGAAAGGAAGGGAATTACAAAAAAGACTGTAAAGCCAAAATTGCATAAAAAGGGAAGGGATCTGAAGATGATCCTTCTTTAGAAGCAAAAACATCCTCAGATGAAGGAAGGGATGTGGACTTGGATTCTTCAAGTACACAGGTAGATCATGAAGTATGGATGGTCGGCTCAAGCACATCTTGTCCTATGAATCCTCACAAGAAGTGGTTTTACAAGTATGAAATATTTGGCGGTGGTGATGTTTTCTTAGGAGATGACTTAAGAGACAGAATCATAGGTGTTGAGAAATCCAAAGAGGTGGCATTTAAATGATTTCTCTTACTATGACATTATCTTATGATGTTTTCGTTGTTATTATTATTTCTTTCAATTTATATTTTCTTATCATCAAGACTAATTCCAAGAAACAAATAGAAGAGGACACAATATGTAGACACGATGTCAAGGAAAAAATCCACTCTAGGGGAAAACCCAGTCAAATTCTTCTTTCATTAGATTCAAGATGAGACGACCAAGACCCTTACAAACTAGACACGAGACTACCTCCATCAAGTCATCCTTGTTTCACGACACATCATCACTTTCACATTATGGTGGCACCAAATCCTTCACATTGTAGTGACATCGAGCCCTCCATACTATGATAGCACCAAACCCTCCTTACTATGGTTACACCGAGAAAATGTTTTCACCGATATTGTAGTGGTAGCATTGAAATGTGGAAGCAATGAACTTTGATTGCATCAAGACTCTGTGAGCATGGTACCAAACTGTAGGAGCATAATACCATCGAACTGTGGAAGTATAGAGACTATATTTATACCCTATCTGAGCTCCCTATAATAATACCAAAACATTTATCCTTGAAATGCCTTCTCTAAACTTTCTCCTCTGAAATAACACCAAAACATCTCTTTGAAATCTGAAACTCTTTATGAGATTCACCAAAAAACATCTCTGAGATCATAGAAAAAACATCTCTTATATCACCAAAATTTATCTATGAATTGCAGGCTTTGTTTATGCGATTTTATGCAAAGTATAGGCTTGTATATATAGTGGTTCAACCATCATAAAAGAGCCGACATGAATCATGTAGAGGTGTGTCATGTAGGATGACTTGTAGGCTGACTTGTAGATAATTTATTGTAGGTCGATAACAAGGAGACTTGATGGGGGAGTATTTGACCAAACAATAAATTGACTTTGACCCAAATAAATAATCCTAAATCCTACAATGGAGGCTTGACCTATAAAAATTGACCCATGCTTTAACAAGTCAATTAAATCAATAAGAAAATTTATTTTTGCTTTCTTTTCACAAATATATTACATTTGACTCAAGCAGAATAATGAAGACCGAACCTAGTCACATTCTTCAACACTCCCTCTTAACTAGGAAGGTATTCATATTTACATATAATTAAAGAGGTACATGGAAGATCTCAGAACACATCATCTATGAACAATTTTAGGCACCACAATTCCATGGACTAGATTCCTGACCAGGGAAATTTATCCATTGGTCTCTTAGTAATTTAGGCACCATAATGCCATGGACTAGATTCCTGAATAGGGAAATATATCCGAGTGGGGCTAAGATGGACTCAAGCTTTCAACCTCTCTATGTATCATGAGGCTTGCTTTCTCGCCATCAACCCAGGGCCTCAGTGCATATCCACAGTCAAAGCTCTACGACCCACACCACCCTCCCTACTTTGGGACCTAGACATCAACACAAAGTGTCGGCCAGATGTCCTCCTAGGAAATGATTCACTCACAAAACCTCTTCTTGATCGAGAAGATCAAGGACAAATATCTCCCGATCAAACTAATCAAAACCAACATGCTATCAAAACCTTCAAGAGATTTAAACACAACCCCAATCAATAATATACTTTCACATATTCATAAATAAAGACAAACCTTTGGGGTTTTCCTTATGTTTCTTCTCAACACGGTAGGCCTATCAACCGAATCTTTCCTTATCAACTTCACATACAACAAC
The DNA here is from genome assembly GCA_031772625.1 of Pinus tabuliformis. Lineage (NCBI taxonomy): Eukaryota > Viridiplantae > Streptophyta > Pinopsida > Pinales > Pinaceae > Pinus > Pinus tabuliformis. The sequence goes on along the minus strand of CM062819.1, from coordinate 1,389,296,173 downwards.
ATATCCTTCAAACTTCATTCTCCAATCAAAAATATGACCTCCCTCTCAACCAATGATATTTTCTCTTTCCAGGCTCTCTCTTAAACTCAGGAAAATCTCTTCTATCTAGGTTCCCTCTTAACCTAGGGAGACCATCTTCTTCTTTTCATCATCGAAGAATCTTTTGTGGCATAAATCCCTCTTATCAAATTTGTCATTACCATTCAAATCATATTTATCACATCAACTTTTCTTTCAATCATCTTCATCATCTTGAAGATTTTCTACCTACACAAATTAGATCACAAGTACAACCAAATACTATAGAAGCATGAAGTTAGCCATATCAAAATATTATAATAACGGAATCATTTTACAAACATAATCAGCAAGAGACTATACTTCAATACTTCAACTTCTTGCACAGGTCTTGTTACAAACCCTAAATCACATTCACAACTCATCAAGATATCAAACTTATTATATCTAGGGTTTCAATGACATGACACGATCTTTCATATAGCAAACCCTAGAAACAAATCAGCTTAATATATCTAACAACTTTTAAGTTTCATATGTTAGAATTCCTACTAGGATTTCATGTAAACCTTAGATCTCTTATTTTTCTCAATCTCATCAATCATTATACAAATAGATCTCAGATACACATAGTAGAGAAATCAACTACTACTAGGGTTTAGCTACAAAATCCTAGGTTTACCAAACAACATCATCCTTGAACATCAAACTCATACAAAGGCTTAGATTAAATCCTAATACTAATAACCAAAAATAATTAGGTCCAGCATACATATCGAGGAATTCATCATCAAATCATGTGTGAGACAAGATTATTATTTTAGACATATATCAACCTAGACCAGGCTAGGGATTCAACCAAAGGACACATACCTAGGGTTTCATTACTAGGGACTTATTTAAATACACAAAAAGGGATTTTATTATAGGGCCAACTAACCCTAAACATCTAGGGTTTCAATTCATAACATAGCAAACCCTACTGTTGGGCAGCAGACCCCCCCATAACATGTTTTTGGGGCTTAAAGCCCGAGTTTTGGTCAATGTAATATAAAGGCCCCACAAAATGTGGGCGCGGAGCACAAGAGTCTAGGGTTGTCTGGCCTAAAATAATGTAATTTAATGTAAAGTGTGTCATCCTACCCATGGTTCATGGACCATGGGTTTGTATAAATAGATCAAGGCTCTAAGTATAAAGACAGTTTTCTAGGGTTTTGAGAAGAAATAGATAGATGAGAAGGCATGGTTAGAAGATAGAAGTGGAACTGAAGTGTATTGGGTCATAGTGGTAGGTAGAGGCTCTGCAGCTGAGTGCGCAGAGGCCTAGGAGAGTCCGCAGCTAAGTGCGTGGACCCCTGCAGCTAAGTGCGCAAGGTGGAGTCAGGTCTGTAATTGAACTTGAGTATTAATAAAGATAAGATTGATTCAGAATATTGTGTGTCTATTTGTAGATCTGTATTTCTATGTTCTAGTTATCTTTATGCACTTATATTGTTTTCGAGTATGCGCGCTTATCTGAAAGTTGAATAAGTAATAAGAATATTGGGGCCGCACAGACTAAGTTAAGCACTAATATAATAACACAGTAAGGATCAGATCGGAATAATATTGTATTCTCAAAGGTGTGCACGAGTTGTGAAGAATAGAAAGTTGTGCGGAGCAGCGCAACCCACATATTAGGATCGCGAACCTCTAGAACCTTCATCAAGACATCCCTAGGGTGCAGAAACCTGGTTCCAACACCCTCCCATACTACTTCGGGTGAGACCTCAATCCACGCTCCGTGGACTGTTGCCAAAAAGGCTAGTAGTACCAGGATTTTCTTGGCTAAACTCACTGCTGAACCTAGGTCAGGCCCCACATAGCCAATGCCTACTTTACCATAACTTCAAAAGTTCAGGATTTTGGTCAACACCATTTCAACCCTAATTAGTTAAGGTTTTCATGATAATACCAAAACCCCAAACATGACATCATAAAAAAAAACTTCAAATAACATTTTCTAATAACCCTAAGCATTTTTAGGGTTTCAAATAGTAACATTATCATACCCTTAGGTTAGGGTTTTCCAGAGAACCTGTCTAGGGTTCTATAAGATCAATTAAGAATATGAGGGGGGCAGATTTATCAAGTAATGAATCACCCAAAAAAAGAATCATTGTGATTCAAGATAGATAGACATAACAACATTAGTAATATAATGAAAATTTCAAAATAAGATAAAGATAATTTTATAAGATATATAGACATACCTGGAGATGTTTCTTGACAAACCTTGTAGGTATTTCTTGAAGTGTAAGCCATGATATTCTATACCTATAATGCATGCTTTCAAGAAAAACATGTGATACCAAGAACATGACTTCATTTCTCAAGTTAGATCTCCTACGTAACCATGGAGGATGGAATCCTATGAAAATTTATTCCTTCTTTCAATCAAGGACTTTTGCTTGGAATCCTAGATTACTTGTAGATCCTAGAGGGAGAGGATTAAGGTTCTAATATGTTATCTAGAGAGTACACTCTTTAGCCTAGACTAGATATCAACAAGGATTATATGAACCATTTAACATTAGATATATTGAAAATCTAAGAACTCATGAGCATACGTACCTTGTGTTTACATACCTCTTACTTGAATTCCTTGAGCTGGTACCTCAGACTTGAGTTCCTATAGAACAAACTTCAAATTCCTTTCATAGTCTCCAAATGAATGTTTTTAGTGCTCAAAATTTTTAGACCAGACTTGGATCAACTTAGCAATTTGGACTTCAATATGTTCTTTGTAGCATGTCAGCCTTTTTCATACTTCAGTCCTGAGATCCTAATTATACATTGAGGCAACTTCCTTACTTCAGTCATACTTCAGTTGGAATAGGTGCTTTATTTCTATAGACATAACTGGGTCCCTTATTACTGTGATGAAATATAGAAAAGGTTTTATGACTAATTGAATATATTGGTTTGAGTTATATAATCTTTCTATTTGAATATTCTTCTGAACTCCCTCTCTGAGATATCAAACTTGATTTCTGACATATATTTAAATCTTTTCTATTATGTAATTGCACCAAACTTGTTTTTATGAATTTGTACTAAAATTATATCACTGAGATTGCACTGAAATAAGGTCACTGAGATGAGATCACTGAGGTCATGTGAGAGCACCAAACTGAGGTCATTGTACTACGAATTCCTCTCTATAATGACACTAAATTTTTTCTTACTGTGATATATCACCGAGAGTCTCCATTGTAGTGTGAGTTATATGGTCACTAAAATCGTCTTTGTAATATATAGCAAAGTGATGTCTTCATTAAATTATTTCATCACCGAAATCTTTTGCCTTCACTGAAATGTTTAGATTGTTCCTCCGCCAAAATACTTAGATTGTGTATTCACCGAAATACTAAGAACCTAATCTATGGAAAGATCTGAGTTGTCTCACTGTGTAGGTGCCAAAAATCTCTCTCTGTGGCAGCACTGAAATATCATTGTGTTCTCACCTTAAAGGATCTTGATTTAACTATCATGATCTTTAATAGAAATGCAAACAGAAATTCTTACTAAGAATGCTTCAAAGAATCATGTGTAATTGTTCTTAAAATTGCCTTTGACCTTGACCATATCTCTAATTCCATGTTGAGAAATCCAAAGAGGTGGCAGTTAAATTATTTCTCTTATTATGACATCATCTTGTGATGTTTTAGTTGTTATTATTATTTCTTTTGATTTATCTTTTATTATCATCAAGACTAATTCGAAGAAACAAATAGAAGAGGACATAAGATGTAGGCATGATGCCAGGGAAAAACCCCACTTTAGGGGAAAACCTAGTCAAATTTTTCTTTCATTAGATTCAAGATGAGACAACCAAGACCCTTACAAACTAGACTCGAGACTACCTCCATCAAGTCATCCTTGTTTCATGACACATAATCAATTTCACATTGTGGTGGCACTGAATCCTTTACATTGTAGTGACACTAAGCCCTCCATACTATGATGGCACTGAACCCTCCATAATGTGGTTACACCGAGATAGTGTTTACACTGAGGCTATGGTATAGTGGCAACATTGAGATGTGGAATCACTAAATTGTGATTGCATCAAGACTATGTGAGCACGATATCGAAGTCTAGGAGCATAATACCATCGAACTATGGAAGTATAGAGACCCGTTTTTTACCCTATCCGAGCTCCCTGTAATAATACCAAAACATTCATCCCTAAAATACCTTATCTGAACTTTCTCCTCTGAAAGAGCACCCAAAAATCTCTCTGAAATCATAAACTATCTTTGATATTCACCGAAAAACATCTCTGAGATCATCGAAAAAACATCTCTGAGATCACCAAAATTTATCTCTGAATTGTGACCTTTGTTTCTATAATTTTATGTGAATTAGAGGCTTGTATATATAGTGGTTCAACCATCATAAATGATTCTACATGAATCATCAAGAGGTGTGTCATGTAGGCCTACTTGTAGGCTGACTTGTAGATAATTTATTTGAGGTATGAAACAAGGAGACTTGATGGAGGAGTCTTTGACCAAACAATAAATTGAATTTGACCAAAATAAATCATTTGAAAGCCTACAATGGAAGATTGACCTATAACAATTGACCCAAGCATGAAACCCATGCTTTAACAAGTCAATTAAATCAATAATAAAATTATTTTTCCTTTCTTTTGACAAATATATTACACTTGACAAAAGTACAATAATGAAGACCAAACCTAGTTATATTCTTCAACAATAGGATGAGTAAAATTCAAGTTGAATCTCATGGATAGAAGGATTAGGAAACTCTCTGGTGTTCTACACATCCAAGGATTAGCTAGAAATTTGATTTTTTAAGCAATATGAGCGATGCAAGTGTAAAATAGTGTTTAAAAAGGATAACTTGTAGGATTATTGGAGGAGAAACGGTATTGTTGAGGGGATTTCAGATTGGAACTATTTATAAGTTGTTGGGAATCACTATTAGGTTTGGGTGCAACAGTTTCATTGTTCCTGAGAGTGGAGCAGAAGAAGGAAAAACTCTTGGAGCTTTAGGAGAAAAGGCTATGTTGTGGCATCAAAGGTTGGGACATATCAGAGAGAAGGGAATTCAAGTACTGCAGGTAATGGTATTGTAGAAGGTATGTCTAATTTCTCTCTGTATTTTGATTTCTATGAACATTGTTTATATGTGAAGCAAAATCTAGTGAGATTAACCTTTGGTCCTAAGAGAGCGGACAAAATACTATATTTAGTGCAAAATGATGTGTTTGGACCTATGGAAGTTCCTTTACTAGGTAAATATGTGTATTGTGTCTCATTTATAAATGACTTCTCAAGGAATACATGGATATATTTCCTCAAGAATAAATATAAATCCTTTGGTATATTTAAATAATTTAAACATATGGTGGAGAATCATACTGTTGGGTGTAGTATAGGTCATATAAATGTACCAAAATTTAATTGTCAATCTGGTAGTTCATGAACTTCGAGGTGCAGCACTGGAAATCCCAGAGGAAACCTGCAAAACAAATTCTAGTCTATCTTGTGCATTAATCTCAACAATAAATGAAATCCTGCACTCAAAAGGGAATTTGAGAAAACACCAATCCTAACAATTAAAATTGTGCGAGAAATAAAAGCAATCCTACACTGAAAAGAAATCCTAATTATGGGAAAACAAAAGGGAAATCTGAATTGGAAACCAAACAGTGCCTATAGGTTTTAACCCCGTACACAAATTACCTGCATATAAATTCTAAAACACAAAAAATAAACAATGCGAGAGCATAACACATAACACACATATACACAAAGATTTTTCCCTAGATCCCAAAACCGAGACTATTAGTTTGATTTTTCATTATGTTCCTTTCAATGTTACAATATTTATACATGCCGAAGCATCCAATACCATGGACCGAAAACCATCACGTCCAAAACCATGGACCGAAAACCATCGCGTCCAAAACCATGTGTGAAAATCATGCACAAAACCATAGGTAGGTCTGCCCAACCTAATATAGGGTCCAAAAAAAATTTCCCAGGGCGCGGCCCCGGACCCCGTAGAGGGGGGCTACCTGCCCCCCTCTAACCACCCAGTTCACTACGTGGGCTATTTGTGGAAATAATAACACAATCCAACATTCTCCCACTTGTTGTTTTCTTTCCACAGGGGACCACAAGAGAGCTTAGTCATTTATCCAGCCCTCCAACGCCCATTGTTTCTCTACACCAAGAGAACTTCTCAGAGCTCACATATTTTGTCAATGCATCTGCAATATTATTCAAAGTGTCCACCTTTACCAGCAACACCATTTTTTCTTCTATAATATCCCTCACAAAGTGATACTGAACATCAATTTGCTTTGTCTTTGAATGGTAAGCAAGGTTCTTTGCGAATAAAATTGCACTTTGGCTGTCAGAGTCTATCCTTATAGCTCCTTGTACTAACCCCATACTTGAACACAATATCTACCACCAAACTACTTCCTTGCTTGCATGAGTGGCTGACATTTATTCTTCCTCTGTAGTTGATAGTGAGACTACAGATCGTTTCTTACTCATCCAACTGACTGCACCTCCAAATAGGTTAAACACATACCCACTTGTAGATCTTCTCTGATCCAAATCTCTAGCCCAGTCTGCATCAACAAAGCCACAGATATCCAAAACTCTGTCCAATCCTAGTCTTCCTTGGTAGAAAAAACCATAATTAGTGCCACACAAATACCTGAAAACCCGCTTCACTGTTGTCCAATTCTCCTTCCCTGGTTTTGACATAAACCTGCTCAATATTCCCACTGCATGTGCAATGTCTGGTCTAGTACAGACCATTGCATACATCAAACTACTAACTGCACTTTCATATGGAACACGGGACATATCCTCTTCCTCTTCTTGTGTCTTGGGAAACTGTTCAGCAGATAACTTTACACCAACAGGAATAGGAACCTTCACCGGTTTACTATCCTGCATATTAAACCTCTGTAATATTGTCTCGACATACTTCCTCTAGTTTAACCAGAGCTTCCTCTTTGTCAAATCTCTTTTAATTTCCATGCCCAAAATATAGTTTGCAGCACCAAGATCTTTCATGTCGAATTTGGAGGACAAATGGGTCTTCAAATCCTAGATAATTTCTTTGTCATTTCCAACCAACAACATATCATCCACATACAAGACTAGATAAATAACATGGTCACCAATTACTTTAAAATACACACAGTGATTTGCTTTGCTTCTCGTGAAGCCAAATCCCCATATAAATGTATCAAATTTCTGATACCACATCCTTGGTGATTGTTTTAACCCATACAGAGACTTCTTTAACTTGCATACCAGTTCTTTCTTACCCTTCACAGCAAAGCCTTCAAGTTGCTTCATGTAGATTTCATCTTCCAGATCCCCGTGAAGAAATCTTGTCTTCACATCCATCTGTTCTACCTCAAAATCAAAAGCAGCAGCAACAGATAAAAGTAATCTAATAGAAGTTACCTTGGCAACAGAAGAAAAAATATCACCAAAATCAATTCCTGGCACCTGGGAATAACCTTTTTCTACCAATTGAGCTTTGTATTTCTCCACCTTTCCTTCTGCATTTGTCTTCTTCTTGAACACCCATTTGCTGCCAATGGGTTTCCTTCCAGTCGGCAACTCCACCAGATCCCAAGCCTCATTTTTTTGTAAAGATGCCATTTCATCAATCATGGCCTCTTTCTAGAGTTTCCCATCCTCTGAATCTACTACTTCCTTCACAGTTCTAGGATCATCATCAGTAATAGATAAAGAAAAATTTGAACAGAAAGCAGATGGACTATACCTTTCTGGCTGCCTTCTTTCTCAAACTGATCTTCTCATACCCAGAGTTTGTGGCTCTTCATCTTCTGATTCCTCCTCTGCTATAGAGTCTGATTCTTCCTCCTTTAGCTCAAACTCTATCTTCTTAGGTTCCTTTGGTTGGACTTCATGTTTAATAACATCTTTCACCTCTCTGAACACCACATCTCAGTTGTACACAGCCTTCCTTGTTACTAGGTTCCAAAGCTTATAACCATTTAAACCATCCTTATACCCAATAAAGATGCACTTTTCAGATTTACTATCCAACTTTGTTCACTTCTCCTTTGGAACATGTACATATGCATCACATCCAAATACCCTCAGATGTAAAAGAGAGGGTTTCTTACCAGTCCATACCCCTTGTGGATTCTTATCCTCCAACACTGATGAAGGTGATCTGTTGACCAGGTAACATACTATCTCCACCGCCTCTGCCCAGATTTCCTGTCCTAACCCGGCACCACTGGGCATGCTTCTTGCCCTTTCCATCAAATTCTTGTTCATTCTTTCTGCAACTCCATTTTGCTGAGGTGTATGTGGAGTAGTATTTTGTTGTGCTATACCACACTTCTTACAGAATTCTTCAAATTCCTTACTGCAAAACTCTCCACCGTTATCTATCCTCAACACATTTATCTTCTTCTCTGTCTGGTTTTCCACCAGAGCCTTAAATTATTTGAACCTGTCAAACACTTCAAATTTCTTCTTAAGGAAATATATCCATGTATTCCTTGAGAAGTCATCTATAAATGATACATAGTACATATACTTACACAGTGATGGAACCTTCACAGGTCCAAACACATCACTATGCACAAGCTCTAATATCTGTTTCGCCCTCTTACCACCGAAGGGGAAACTCACCCGATTCTACTTCCCATATACACAATTTTCACAAAAATCAAAATCCAGAGATATTACTCATACCTTCTACCATACATTTACCATGAAGTATTCGAAGGCCCTTCTCTCCAATATGTCCAAGCCTTTTATGCCATAGCATGGTCTTCTCTCTAGAGACCGCTAGATTTTCTGCTCCACTTTCAGGAACCACAAAACTATTGCACCCATCAACAACAGTACTACCTTGCAGCTTGTACAGAGTTCCAATCCGAACTCCCCACATCAATACCAGTGCTCCCCGAACCATCTTGCAGGTATCCTTCTCAAATACTGTTTTTACACCTGCATCATCCAGCTTGCTTACAGAAAGTAGATTTCTGGCCAATGCAGGAATATGTAGAACACCCGAAAGTGTTCTAACCCTTCCACCTTTCAACTTCAACTTTACTTTTCCGCGACCAACGATTCTAGCCTTCCTATCATCCCCTAAGAAGACATCACCACCATTGTATTTCTCATACTCGCAGAACCACTCTCTATGGGGAGTGAAGTGAAAGGATGCACCTGAGTCAATCAACCATGCCTCATGATCTACATGTGTACTTGAAGAAGCCAAGTACACATCCCCACCTTCATCTGAGGTGGTTTTCACCTCTACAGAAGGAGCATCTTTAGATCCCTTTCCTTTGTTAAGAGCTTTATATTTATAGTCACTTTTGTAGTGCCCTTCCTTTCCGCATTTCCAGCACACCACCTTTACAGGTTTTCCTGGAGATTTAGATCTCCATCTAGATTTAGATCTCCCACTCGATGACTTATTTTTGTTTCTATTCTAGGACCGTCCTCGTACAGACAAGGCATCACCATTCTGGCTCTCCATATTTTTCCGTCTCATCTCCTCCGTCAGCAAGGATGAGACTATTTCATCAAACTGCAAGGCAATTGCATTGCTACCTATTGCAATAACCAAACTATCCCATGAATCTGGTAGAGAACACAACAAACTAATGCACTTATCTTCATCTGAAATTTTGATATCAACAGACGATAACTGACTTACCACAGTATTAAATGCATTCAGATGCTCTATCACCGAGTCTCCATCTTTCATCCTCGGGTTATAAAACTTTTTTTGTAGGAACAGTTTATTCACCAGAGACTTAGATTGGTACAAAGTCCCTAACTTGTCCCACAAAGCCTTCGCTATAGCTTCCCTTGATACATTCAGTAATACTAAATTTGAGACACATAATCGTATTGTGCTCTTTGCCTTTCGATCCAACTTATTCCATTCTTCATCAGACACTCCCATTGGTTTAGTACCCGAATCTACCATGATCCACTGATCTTTATCCACCGACAGATCCTCCATCTTGAGTTTCCACAACTCAAAACTCTGACCATTAAGTTTCTCGATCTTTATCTTTCCACTGCTCGCCATCTTCTTTCACCACCAAAATCGATCCCGCAGATCTCCCACTGAACAGGGTCTACCACAGGCCTGAGCGAAACCCCTCAGCAGCAAAGGCATCTCCTTGAAGCCAAAACAGCTATGATACCAAATGTAGGTTTCAACCCCATATAGAAATTACCTGCATACAAATTCTAAAACACAGAAAATAAACAATGCGAGAGCATAACACATAAAACACATATACACAAAGATTTTTCCCTAGATCACAAAACAGGGACTACCAGCTTGATTTTTCATTATGTTCCTTTCAATGTTACAATACATAATTATACATGCCGAAGCATCCAATACCATGGACCGAAAACCATCGCATCTAAAACCATGGACTGAAAACCATTGCGTCCAAAACCATAGACCGAAAACCATCGCATCCAAAAACATGTGCGAAAATCATGCACAAAACCATAGTTAGGTCCGCCCAACGTAATATAGGGTCCAAAAAAAAATTCTTAGGCCGCTACCCCAGACCCCGTAGAGGGGGTTACCTGCCCCCCCTCAAACCCCCCTGTCGCACAATCGGTGCAACAAAGGGGGGGCTCCACCCCACCTCTAACCCCCTAGTTCACTACGTGGGCTAGTCGTAGAAATAATAACACAACCCAACGGTGCCAACACAATATCAAAAAGACCGTAAATGCTAGAATAAATTCAAAAGAAATTCAAAACCATTCTGCTGCATCTACCTCTATGTAACAAAATCAACCTGAAAGCATCAGCAAATATTAACAAGTAAATTTACTGTGTAAATAAACTTATGAAAGAAATTGATTTAATATAAATTCTTTCGCCTTCCTTGTCCTTAGAAATAAATCTTGTAAAACTGTCCAGAAGTTTAAAGGCAACTACAATGGAAAATAAACATTATCGTTTTTCAAACATGAGGCAGTTTCCTTTTCATAAATGTCAGCTCTACAAGCATCATGATTTAAAATGACGGAAATATATATGTGATCTCTGCTTCTGAGTAATATATGGCTTCTTGTAAGCATAGATTGAATGAATGTGTTAATACCTCGAAACCATAAACACTCAAGTCGATCTCAGGTTCTGGAATATAAATTAAATGGATCTGAATCAATTCAAAGGATTCAAGTTGCACATTACAGCTCATAAAGGCAGAGTATCAATGCATAAGCCGATCTTGTAAATTCAGACAATCTGAAGGGACACAATCTTTATTCGATATAAAGAAATATTTTGAGTGCAAGAACAATTTTTAATGCAGCAAATCAAATCAATTTTGCAGTCGAAAGGAAAACATTGCAGCAGATTAAATAACACCAATTTAAAGAAGGAAAGAGATTGGAAACAGTTAAATATTGTGATACCAACTTCACACAATAAATAATAATTTAAATGTTATTTAATCTAAGAGATGCAGAGCGATGTTGAGCTGGTCTGGCGGCTAACCCAACTAGCTCGCACCCTCTATTAGCGACCTGGTTCACACAGAGGTTAAAACCATGAGATGCCCAAATAAATAAACAAAGCATGGCTAGAAATGCTTTAATTAATTCTTGAAAATATAGTCTTTACATCATGAGGCAACACTTAACTCCAGCAAATAAGAGGAGCGATCCACAGGTTAGAACTACGTGATGCTACATTGGGACCGACTCCTCCCTTCCACACATTCCTTCCATGTCTATGCATGTCCCTGTCTCAATGCATCTATATCTATCGACTGATCTATTAAATTGTATTCTGCTCCAGGCAACTTATATAGGCATCGAAATATAATTTCAAGCTTTTAACAACGAATTAAAATACAAGAGGGCAGATTATCGATCTTAATAATTTTCCAGGAATAAAATTGGTTTTGCAACTAAATGTTGAATAGGGAGTGATTCCGGTAAATCGTTCCTCTTCCTGGAATGATTTTGTTGGTAGAAAGTGTGATTTGACTAATCAATTTCCTCCACTCAGCAATAGTCAACGGGATGCTAGAATCTAGTATTGTTGTAATGACATCTACGAAAGGCACCCTCGCCACTACTGCTTTCATTTTTCTTGCCTATCCTACAAATAAATTTATGGAAGCTAACTGTAGAGTGTGAGAATCCCCAAGAATTGAACATTTGAATAGATCATAATGTGTTGTGGAACCTTATGTTATGTCACGACGCACCACGATTGATCTCATGAATCTTTGAGTTTGAGTGATGGCATGTCAGGCATTGTAATCAATGGTCTAGCATGAATGGATGATTATATACAGAAACATAAACATGCATATTTAAATCATATTACACATTGTTGATGGGGGCTCTCCACACGTCACCCTAGAAGAAAATTGCTAACATGAACAAGAGGCTCTCTACCATATGGTACCCAGATGTAGGCAGTTCTCCATTTGGCTTTGGATTTTCAACTTTCTCCACATCCTCGTTGGTTTTCCAATTGTGATTAACCCACATGATCATGCGATCTACTGAAATTGTTATAATATATCTGGTGGTGGACAACATGAATGCAAATGGGTACTCCTTAGAGGGACATCAATCCGAGGATGAGAGCCGTCAGTTGCATTGAAATCAAGCTTAATGGAGAACTCATATCTGTAAAGAAGTAAAGGATCTATCCCATATTTTTACCAGACCTTTTCTATAAACAATGGAAATTGGCACTTGTTTCCCTTAGAAGATATAGCCCATTTTTGAAGAGATTCATATTTATCTTTTTCAAAACCTCCCAAAACTAATTCAAACTTCTTTAGAACTGATTTCCTGTGGTGACATGGTCATAAATAACAATCTTGATCAAGGGAAATGATCCTCAATGTTAATGCAAGCTGGAAACTTCGAATTCGTGTACTATAACTTGAAATCTTGACACGAGATAAAAGTGAAGAAAGGTTGTAAGTATTGCCAATTGCCTAAAAATTTGTTTGTGTGTTCTCAGTAGATGCATGAGCCCACAGTGAGGAAAGAAACAGTGCCATTTGATGTCCACTAAGCCTAAGGGAACCCATTTCTGCATTCTTGAGAATGTCACTGGAAAAATTTCCATCAGTTATAGAACATACTCCAGGAAGCTTCAAGCTATGGGTTTGGCTAGGAATTGGATGAATTGTACAATGATTTACATCAATTTCTCTTCTTGGCGCAGCTTCTTCTCATTCTGTAAACCTGACCTTCTGTGTCTTCTGAATATCTTTCATATCTTTCCCTTGAAAATCCTCCTTGCCTTTAATTTCTTGGAAAACCCCTTTTTCTTAGATTTTAAAAGAAGGCAGATGCAGAAGACAACACTGAAGCATTTATTGAAAATGTTCTCTTCAGGCCATGTGCTCTTGGTGAATCTGGTGAATGGGACCCTAGTCAAGTAGTCATAGAAGATGCCACAAGGACTACCGTAAAAGTCTGATGTGCTCTAACCCTTGTTTCAAGATCTGGATGCACCATAGCTTGCAATAGCTAATGAAACAAAGCCTCTGGAAAAGCCTTATTATGATATGAACGATTTGGTATGGATGATATAATATGTGCTATGAGATACACTGCTGCAATTTTTGTTCTAGCTACAATAGTGGTAGTAGAAAGATTCTCTAACGTGACAGCCATCATGTCCAGAATTGGACCAGCATCACCAACCCGTTTTGCCAATTGCACCAAGAATTCTTCAATTGTAGCCTGAAAAGACTTGTTCCAGTTGTTTATATCATCACTCATATTTGAAGCCTCCGAAGAACAATGCATGCTCTTGCACAAATGCCTTTCCATATCACTTATTGCACCAACTATTGCCACAGAAGGTGGTGATTTTGACTGTTGTGCCAGGATAGTGGTAATTTCCAATGCTCATATCATAGTCATAAATGGATGGAGGTGTATGCAATGAACCATACTTATATCTCATTGTGATTTCACCGATGATACTGAATAAAATAAATTCAATAGTCTGACCACTGGAAAGGATTTTAATTCTTCAACACGTTATTGCTTCCCTGTGATTCAAACTGTCAACCAAGTAATGTCATCCATATTTGAGTAGTATACGCACTCCTTGACTCCAATGCAGGAATGTGAATGTAGTCCAGGAACTCTTCAGAGTGCAAGAAGCCCATTGTAAGCTGGTGCAGAAATCCCAATTGGTACAAGAATTTGTTGCATAGTGTCATAAGGTAAATGCAGGACCAAAGCCTGTATAAAAGCATCATCGAGCTAGTTTTAAGCCTACAACATACAAACATCTATTAATGATGTTTTAATCATGTTAAAACAAGGGAAGTAACTAATACTCGTGACAATAATCATTCAACCAAACAACAACATGAGAGATTTCGAGTAAAAATAAGACAAAATGGAGGCCCAACACATACAATGAAGAAAATAAAGGTGTTGAGGAAGGATAATGGTGGAGAGTTTTGTGGGAAGGAATTTAAATATTTCGGTAAATTGTGTGGTATAGAATAACATAAGACTACCCCATATAGACCTAAACTGAATGGAGTTGTAGAAAGGATGAATAATATGTTAATGGAAAAAGCAAGGAGCATGCTCAATGGTGCTAAGTTAGGACAAGGATTATGGGAAAAGGAAATGGATATTGCATGTTACTTGGTTAAAAGATCACCTTCAACATCGTTGAATCATAATAATCCACATGAGTTATGGATTGATAAGAAACCATCTCTCACACATATTAGGGTATTTGGCTATGATGCATATGTACATGGTCCAAAGGAAAACATAACCAAGTTGGATAGCAAGTCTGAAAGGGTCATATTTATTGGTTATAAATATGATTTAAAAGGTTACAAGCTTTGGAAACCAAAAATAAGGAAATTGGGTATAATCTGGATTTGGTATTTAGAGAAGTGAAAAAATTTATTAAATAGGAAGACATGCCAAGGGAAAAAGAACCAAAGAAGATAGAATTTTAACTAAAGTATAATGATTCAGACTCTAAGAAGAATAGTGATCAAAAGAAGAAGAACCACATAGTTTGGTTTTGAGGAGATTGGTTTGGGAAAGAAGGTGGCTAGAAAGGTATACTCCACTTGGTTTTTGTTCAAATTTTTCTTTTTTTATTACTAATGATGGTCCTCGAACTATTAGGGAGGTAGTGTATTCATATGATGGAAAACTCTGGAGAAATGTCGTGGTTGAAGAAATGGTGGTCTTGGACAAGAATGAGTCTTGGCATTTAGTGGATTTGTCGGTTGGAAAAAAACCCATTGGAATAAAATGGGTTTTTAAGAATAATTTAAATGTAGAAGCCAATGTGTAGAAATACAAAGCTCAATTAGAAGAAAAAGGTTATTCCTAGTTGCAAGGAATTGACTTTGGTGTTATTTTTTCTCTTGTTGCAAAGATAAATTATATTAGATTTGTTTTATCTATTGTTGATACATTTGATTTTCAGGTAGAACATATGGATGTGAAGATACAATTCCTACATGGGGATCTAGAAGAAGAGATCTACATGAAGTAGCCAAAACGATTTGTAGTTAAGGATAAGAAAGAGTCAGAATGTAGGTTGAAAAGTTCTTTGGATGGGTTGAACCAATCCCCAAGAATGTGGTTTCAAAAATTTGATACATGTGTATAGGGACTTGGCCTGACAAGGAGCAAAGCTAAACACTATGTGTATTTTAAATTAGTTGGTGATCACATTTTTTATTCAATATTGTATGTAGATGATATGTTGTTAATTGGAAACGATGGGGAAATCATCTAGGATGTGAAAACTCAATTGTCCTCAAAATTTGACATGAAGGATCTTGGTGCTGCAAATTTCATTTTGGGCATGAAAATTAAAAGAGATCGGGAAAAGAGGAAACTTTGGTTAAATTATAGGAAGTGTATTGAGCCTCAATATTACATAGGTTTAATATGTGGGAAAGTTAATTGGTAAAGGTACCTATTATTGTAGGTGTAAATTTTTCTGCAAATTAGTGTTTGGAGACATAAGAAGAGGAAGAGGACATGTCTCATGTTCCATATGCTCGTGTAGTTGGACTTTTGATGTATGAAATGGTTTTTACAAGACCAAACATTGCACATGCAGTGGGGATACTGAGAACGTATATGTCAAAACCAAGGAAGGAGCATTCGACAAAAATAAAGAGGGTTTTCAAGTATCTGTGCGGCACTACTAATTATGGATTGTGTTACTGAGGAAGACTAGGAAAAGACAAAGTGTTGCACATACATGGCTTTGTTGATGTAGACTGAGCTAGATATTTGGATCATAGAAGATCCACAAGTTGGTATGTGTTTAACCTATTTGGAGGAGCTATCAATCGGATGACAAAAAGACAATTTGCAATGGAACTTTCAAATATAGGAGATAAATACATGGTAACCACTCATGCAAGCAAGGAAGTAGTTTGGTTATAGAGATTATGTTTAAGGATGGAGTTGGTACAACAAGCTATAAGGATAGATTGTGATAACCAAAGTGCAATTTTCTTTGTTAAAAACCCTACTTATAATTCAAAGAAAAAGAATATTGATGTTTAGTTTCAATTTGTGAGGGATATAATTGAATACAAGAAATTTTTATTGGTAAAGGTGGACACTTTGAAGAATTTTGTAGATGCATTAACAAAATCTATGAGCACTGCAAATTTCTCTTAGTGTAGAGAAAAATTGGGCATCATTGCCCTAAATTTTTTATTATGTATTCCTTTGGCCCTACGTATGCAAAGAAAACAACAAGTGGGAGAATATTGGGCATGTGTTATCTTCTTTACATGACTTATATGCACCATGAACAAAACGGGTGTAACACTCTTTCCGATCCCCTTGGAATTCCCAAGCCTAGCGGGAGGTGTTACTTTCAACTAACCCAACCTTCATAGTTTCATCATGGAAATTGGATTACAAAAATTTCCTTCCTTCCAAAGTTGGCGAAATCAACTTTGGATGACACCATCACATCCATCTCATCAAGTTTTTTCTTGCATTTTAAATTTTAGCTTCATCTAATTCTTGGATCAAAACTTATGGTCATTTGAAGTTGACCCTCTTAAACCCCTTACCACATTCACAAGTCACCTGCCACATGGTACCCATGTGGCACTACCACCTCACATTAGGCCCATCGTGGTGCCTTCCACATCATAGTGCTACAATGATACCAAACCATTGCGCCATTCCTCAACTACTAAGAGTGTTTCACTCCCAACTCATGCAACGTGAAAAACATCCCTATGTTAAATAACATGGATGATTCTCCCTCTTGTGGATTATGTATTCTCCGCGACATCCATCAACAATGCAATGTGTATGAGATGCATTACAAAACATCTCTAGGGACCTAAGATCCATAGTAACATGGCTCTGAGCCACGTCAAATCCCCATCAACACCCTATAGCATCCCACACCAGGTGGCACCAAAAAACACCATCATGTGTCTCTTAAATGCCACATTAACATAGGATTCCATGTCTTCACTTCTATTGACATGATGATGTCAAGGTCATGTCATCCTACCACGTGGCATCCCCACATGATACCACATGTCACTTGAAAATAAATCACTTGGCCCTCCAAAATAATCTTTCTTTCTTGCCACGTATCACACTATCAACATGCCACGTCAATAGCTTCACCAAGTCATGTTCCCACACGATCCAAAATCCTACATGGAATCCACCACCTCAATTTAGTCATGGGTCCCACTATGGAATCCACCACCTCAATTTAGTCATGGGTCCCACTGCATCTCTGCCCATCATGTAATTCAAATATTGAACATTATAAAGTTTATGGTTGACTAACAAGGAAAATTTTAAGGATGGAAGTTTATCTTAAAGTTAAGAAACCATGACGAATCTTACTAGTCCCTAACATGCAGTTTGTAAAATGTTTGGCAATATTTTTGTAAAAATATTTAGATTTCTAATGATTTTATATTAGTCAATATAGAAATTTGGCGATTTTTAAGTTAAAATAATTTATACTATAAAATTTGGGTGAATCACTTTTAAAAAAAATGGAAACTCGTGAATCTTTGTTTTTTAACATGGAAAATTATCCCATCTAAAAATATTAGCCCCTAAATTTTCCCTGTTGACTAACGACCATTCCATGTTAATTAACACATCCCCGTCCCTTCCCCGTAATGTACTTTTACCCATCCCCTGGGATGTACCTTTTTCCATTTAGAGACAAAGAGGGTTTCTTTGTGCACCCTCCTTCAACAGCTCCTATGTGCCCATTTTTTAGAGGCCTCTACCACAACTTCATGACATAACATAAATCTAGTCGTCAGGTGACAAGCATTTTCCTGTATTTCACCTTTTATTAACCATGCCACATTTCACGCCTACCTATTGGAAACCTCAATGCAACACGGCGTGAATACACCATGGTAGATAAGAGGGATTTTCCTTTCCCGCTAGCACATTAATTTTTCTCCCTTTTGAAAATACTAATTTCCTTTATCATTTTATCAGGCTCATTCAGCTCGAGCACAAGCTTGTCACCTTGCAATGCATGGCTTAAGAACTTAAGGATTTTAGGGATATGCCCAAGCTTCCTTGAAACCTAATTTTTCTCAAAAGACTACTCCTTGTATAAGTGAGTCCCTAATTTCTATAACAACATTAAAACATTACCATGGACATAATCCAACCCAATAAAACTTATAAACATGCCTTTACCAAGCACCAGACAAGCCAAACAATGGCTAACATTGTTTTTCATATTAATCACTACAACAACATACCATGCCCCATAATGGGTGCAACATAATACCATTAGAACCGTGATAAAACATGCAATGCAACATAAAAACAATCTATGATTATAAACCAATAAATAACCTTGACCTTTCCAACAACTAGATCCACACATTATAACTTAGTTTTTTAACCAGAAAAATATCAACAAACGTAAGGGTCTCCAAGCCCCTTAAACCATGAGAGTAATCACATCTATATATTATTAGAGATAACCAACACAATTCTTATATATACAATGATGATATAACCTTTGTTATATCCCATAAAAATAACACTTGACATTCATAATGCAACAGATATACAAGTGAATACACTTATCTATATAGCTTAATGACTGGAAACTAAGGGAGGGACTTCCACTCTCCACCCAACCATAGACAAGCTACATTGCAATATTTCTTGTAGTAGACCACCCTCAAGATAGATTCAAAGTCTAAGGAGTAAGTGCTCAAGGGTTTTAGGCCGATTTCAATCAATTTGATCATACAAGAATCCAAATACCACCTTGTATCCACCTACTTAGTACATGATTACATTCCAAAATGTCTCCACCTATTCAACTAGGAATATAGAGCACACTAAATTTCCATCTACTAACCATGTAGATATTAGTAACACACAAAGTTGTCCCTATGCTAACTAGGAATTTATATCCCACTGTGTTCCACCTACTCCACCTCACAATATTCCAAAATACACAATGTCTCCACCTGCTTCTTTCTCTTCAACCATGCTCCTAATCGTGCTTCCACTCCAGTGCTAATGCTTGTTCCCAATGTTATTCATTTTCTCTTTGGGTTCACTCGCAATTCTCGTATGCCTAACCTGGCATACTCACATCCACATCACACAAGCCCATGTATGTGAACCATTACCAATAACAAACATTCCTATCCCCAATGTTCTTTGCTCTAAATGATTTTCCTCCTTTTCTATGTGAATGCTTACTTCTCTTCTTTTCCCATTGAATCCTCTTTTTCCACTGACCCCCTCGCTTCCTCTTTCATGTTGACCACACAACATATACCACAAGGAAAAAAAGGCGGTATGGGCTTGTCCTCCATTCAAGAATCCCATACTCCACCTCCTTCCCTGCTTTGTAGGCCATTAAACTTAGTCAAAAAAAATGGTGGTCATTAAATGAACAACCTGAGTTAACCAATTCCCAAGCAACTCCTCTCCCTAAACTCTAAATATGTGTCCACTCCCCTCATCCAGTCATTGTGTTTACATTTCCATCATATTTATGTGAATTACAAATTCACAGTGATAATTACAAGAGGGGTATCCAAAAAGGGATATTATAAGACCCAATCCCCTTAGAGGAACATTATCCTTGGTGTTTTATACCTAAACAAAATTCAAATGTTCTCCATATCGAACACAAAATTCAACAGTTCTTTATATTCATCAGTGCTCTATACCGAAAACAAAATTCAATAGTTCTCTATATTAAACAAAATGTTCATCAATGCTCTATATTGAATAAAAAATTCAATAGTTCTATATACAAAACACAAAATTCAACAATGCTCTATACCGAACACAAAATTCATCAATGCTCTATACCGAACATGAAATTCAACCATGAGATTTATATACACATCTCCTTACATTCATCTGCATTATTTATACAATAAAAAAAAAAGGTAAGATACCCTCATTTGCTTAGCCATCTCCCAAGTGGCTTCATCTAGTCCAAAGTGCCTCCAATTCACCTTGACTTGCTCGATTACTCGATTCCAAAGCGTGATCTACCTTTGATCTAGAATGCATAGTGGCTCTAGCTGGAATTTTCCCCTGGATTCCACATGTATCACAAAGCAATCAACAACATGATTAGCATCATGTACATACTTTTTAAGTAAAGAGATATGGAAAATGTCATGTTCCTTCACTGTGGGTGACAAGGTTAATCTATATGCCATCGACCCCACTCTTCCTCGGATTTAAAATGGACCACAAAATCTTGGTGCCAACTTGGCACAAGATCCAATATTTAATGAAATTTTCATTAGTCTAGTGCGGAGGTTAACACGTTCCCCCACTTGAAATTCTGTATGTATCCTTTTCTTATATGCATATATATTTTTCCTATCCTGAGCTATTTTCAATTATTGCCTAATAGCAATTACTTCCTGTTCCATTTCCTTTAGCATATCAAGCCTAATATGCACCCTTTTCACTAGACCATTATAGTTGATAGGTGTATTACAGTTTCTATCATAAAGAGCCTCAAATGGACTCATCTTCAATGATTCCTGGTACCCATTGTTATAGGAAATTATACCAAAGGTTAAAACTCTTCCCACCTCTTTGACTAATGCATGGCATACATTCTTAGCATGTCATCCAACACCTTTTTTACCCTTTCAGTTTGTCCATTTGTTTGAGGATGATACATTGTGCTAAATGGAAATTTTGTTCCAAAAGAAACAAAAATTCTTTCCAAAACTTTGAGGTAAACTTAATGATTTGAAAGGGAGCAGATTAGTAATGTTGTGCTAATTCCCCATTCAAAATAAAACCCAAAATGCTTATAATTTTCTTATCAGGTGCTTAAGGATTCAATATTTCTACTTAACTAACTGATTCCCATGAGAGTTTCTTGTGTAAATGTTAGAAACAATTTAACATAAAACATATGCTGAAAAACAGAAAAATAACAGCAAAGAACATCGAAATACAACACACAACAAGCACATGATAAAGGAGTTCACCCTTCTTGAGCTACGTCTCCTTGGTCCAGCTTCCAATGGCTTGGGCCTCTCTATTATGCTCAACTTACAACAAAAGTGTGTTTGCAATGCTCAGATGCCTCTAAAAACTATCTCAGTGGATTCAAAATCCTCAAAAATGGCCATCTAGCCTCTTTTTGCATCCAATTTGGATAAGGATTGAGGATGTTATGACTTCTCCCAATTCTTCCACAATTTGTTCCACAAATTGCTCCAAAACTGACCAAAAACCGCATTTCCACTCCAAAATCTACTAACAGAGCGAGAAATTCGCCACACGACGGGCTATATCCTCTCGGCCATATCACAAATCGTAATCAACAAGTGTTGCAGGCTCTTATGGAACAACAAAAAATTGTGATTGCGATATTGCGGACCCATTGGGGATAATTAACTGCAACATATAAAATCTTGCATCTGGAACCCTTTGCTCATTGCAATCGGTGAAGTTCAGCGGTCGAAGGTTTTGTTAACACGGAAACATTGTGATTGCAGTATAGTGGACCCATCGGGGTATTAAACTATGTCATATAAAATTCCCACATCCGAGGTCTTATCGCTCATAGCAATCAGCAATCGACTGCACGCTCTTAACACAGCAAAACATTGTGATGCAATATCGCGGACCTGTTGGGAAATTAAACTATAACATAATAAAGTATCATGTTCGAGTAGTCATCGCAATCGAAACTTTATTAGTGGTAACAAATAACAATGAGGTTTTGGGTGCGATATGTGATTATCGCAAATCGCATATCCAGCCTGTCCGGGGCCGATTCTTATCCTACATCCTTTGATTTTACCCGATATGCGATATGCAAGACCTAGTGGAAACCTGCCATTTGGCACTTCCCCATTCGCTGGGACCCTTGCCATGTCATCCAATCCTACCACATAGACAAGTCAAACTTGAACTTTGACTTGCTCTAACTTCTTCATACGAACTCGTATTTGAGTACCATTCACATCGTTGGATTCAGAATGACGAGCTCTTAAATCTGAAGATGAGTCTAACAATATTCCAACACTTATTTTTTAGCATAATTTTTAGCACCTAATCACTCCTCCCCACTAGAAGCCTTTTGGACACAAAAAGATTTATATTTAGTTATTGAATAAATGAGGGTATTTTTCCTTCGCCTTCCCCACTTCAATCCATTTGGCCTTTGATGGATGTGTACCTTTGAGACCCACGTGAAGATAATCAATACTTCCCCTTTTAGTTGTCCTTGTCCTTCTGTCAAGTATAGTGTCTTGTTGAAGCACATCAAGGAATTCTGGAGAAAAGTATTCAATAGATGGAATTTGAATATTCTCTCCTTAATCTTCAATCAAAGGAGGTTCATACAATCTCAAATTTTCAACATTAACAACAGAATAAATTTTCATATATGAAGGCAAATCAAGCTTGAAAGCATTATTACCAATCTTTTCCAGAATTTTAAATGGACCATAACGAATTGGTTTCAGATTTTTACCTTCACCTTGAAGCCTTTCCTTGCTAATGTATAGCCAAACTTCATCACCTACTTGAAATTGATGATCCACGCGATGCTTATCATGTCTTGCCTTATACTTGCCTTGACTCTTTTCTAGTTGTTCTTGAATTGTTTGGTGAATCAACTGAATTTTCTCAATGAATTTATTTGCTCTGTCTATGTCACTATGTCCATCTACAACTACATCTTTCTCAAAGATGAAATCCAAAGGCGATTTAGGAAAATAACCAAGACATGCCTCAAAAGGCGAAGTTAGAGTAGAAGAGTGTTTTGCTCGGTTGTAAGCACGCTGAATATAATGCAACTATTCATCCCACAAATCAAGATGTTTGTGGAAATATCCTCTTAGAAAATGAATAATTGTCTTGTTAACCACTTTAGTTTGGCCATATTTTTGCGGATGAAAGGTTGTACTTTTCTTCAAATTGGTGTCCATCAAGTTCCATAAACTTGACCAAAAATTCCCAACAAACCGAGAATCACGATCACTTACAATAGAAATAGGCAATCCAAAATGAACCCATACATTTTGAAAGAAAAGTTGAGTTGTTTGTTCAGTTGTAATTTTCTTTTTACAATGCATTAATATGCACATCTTACTGAACCTATCCACAACTACATACAAATAATCATGACTTTTCTTTGATAAAGGAAGACCTCCTACAAAATCCATAGAAACACTTTCCCATGGTCGTGAAGGCACTAGAAGTGGTGTGTACAATCCTAGTTTCCTATTACTAGGCTTACTGACTACACATAATGAACAACCTCTAATAAAATGTGACACACTTTCAAGCATACAAGGCCAATAAAAATACCTCTGAAGATTTGCCATTGTTTTACTTACACTGAAATGTCTAGCAATAAGATAAGTGTGTGCTTCCCTTTTGACATTTAATCTCTCTCCCTGTGGAACACAAAGTTTTCCCAAATGATAAAACATATTATCATGTACATGGTAGTCTAATTCCTCAACTTGGTGGCCTTGACTCAAGTTTAAATATACCTCTTGAAAGTCAGCATCCTGTGTGTATTCTTCAACATAACTTTCAGGCATAACAGAATGATTCTTAAGTAAAATGGCTACATTAATAGCTAGTCTAGAAAGCATATCAGCAACTCTGTTATAAATACCTTTCTTTTACCTGATTACCAAGTGGAATTGCTATAAAAATCCCATCCAACAAAAGTTCCTTGATTGTTGCAATTTTGTTTGAGATTGCAGATATTGCAAAGGATGTTGATCGGTGTGAATAACGGTTTATTTTCCCATTAAGTAATGCTTCCATTTCTTCACACTTTGCACCAATGCATAAAGATCTTTATCATACATAGGATAATTAATACCATCACCATTAAAAATCTCAGAATGAAATGAAATGGGTTTACCATGTTGTAAAAGAACTGCACCCATGTCGTAGTCACTTACATCTGTTTATATTTCAAAGGGTTGTTTCAAATCCGGGAATGCTAAAACTAGGGCTGAACTAATCTTTTGTTTTAAAGCATCAAATTCTTTTTTCCGTTTGCCTCCCCACTAGAAGACAACCTTCACGTTGGTCAAAGCATGTAGTGGAGCTACTATGGAAAAAAAATTAACAATGAACTTCCTCCAATACTGCGTTGCTCCTAGAAAACTCCTTACTTCTATAACTGATTTGGGTATTGGGCAATTCACAATCACCGAAAATTTAGAGGGGTCAATCTTCAGCTCACCTCCTCCAACTATGTGGCCCAAATACACTAAAGAAGTTTTTTCGAAATCACATTTAGACATCTTCAGAAATAACTGTTATTTTCTCATGATATCCAAAACTTTCTTCACATGTTTGACATGCTCTTCTCATGATTTTCTGAATATCAAAATATCATCTAAATAGACAATTAAAAACTCATCAAGAAATTATCTTAAAACATCATTCATAACTCTCATTATTGTAGTTGGAACATTGCAAAGACTGAAATGCATAACTAGCCACTCAAATAATCCTTGTTTGGTTTTAAAAGTAGTCTTCCAAATATCTTCCTCAGCTCTTCTTACTTGATGATATCCACTTCTCAAGTCTAATTTAGTGAAATATTTTTCATTTTTCAACTGATCTAGCAAATCATCTATTCTGGGTAGTGGGTATCGATTCTTTATTGTAATCTTATTCAAAGCTTGATAATCTACACACATGCACTAGGTTCCATCTTTCTTGGGTACCAATACAATTGGTGAACCACATGGCGAAGTCAAGGGACGAATTACACCTTTATCTAATAATTCCTAGACTTGTTTCTTAATTTCTAAACTTTCTAGAATTGACATTCGATACATACTGATGTTTGGGAGTGGACAGTCTTGTTGTAGCTGAATTTCGTGCTGAATTCCCCTTTTTGGTGGCAATCCCTTTGGTTCTTGAAACATGTCTCCATATTGATTGACCACATCAACCAATTCATCTTTCAGCTTCACATCACAGCCTGCAAAAGATTCCTGCCCTGAGTCATTCTTCTCCTTGATCATAAGGAGCACGACACTCTTGTTGGAATTGACCAGTAACTTCATTTCCCCTATGCTTGCCAAAGACAGATTAAGCTTTCTGTGATGGGCTCTCACAATATACTTCACTCTGTCTTTGAAAAAATGGTATTTTTTCTCAAATTGGTGGAAAACGGCTTTCCTGTCATACAGATATGAGCTTCGAACACAATCCCAGAAATATCCAATGGCACAATGTCTAATTCGACTTCATCAATGAAATTGGCAACTATTGCAAACCTGAAAATGCATTTCCATGTGATCTGAAAATTGGCATCCTTGGTTATCCAACACAATGGATACAGTTTATGATGAGGCATGGTTTCCAGATTCAACTTCTTGACCAAGTCTGTAGAAATTAAATTTGCCTGGGATCCACTGTCAAACAGCGTATCAATTTTGGTGTGTTTGGAAATAACTCGGATATGGAACAACTCTATTCTGTTTTCCTCATTTGAAACGTTATTGGAGTTATTTGTTGTGCTGGTGCTTGCCACAACTTCCTCTTTTCTTGTCTTTTCCACGACTTTCCCTTTAGTGACTGTGGCTGCAATCTTCGTTTCATCACCTGAGTTAGAACCCAAGTCTTGTTGTGTAGTAGTGTGTGTCCTTTGTTTCCCTTTATTGTTAGTTTTCCTTAGTCGTAATCCTGGATGAATCTTCCAGCAATGTCCTTCATCATGGCCCACTTTGGAACAATTCTTGCACATGGGTTTCTCCCCTTCTTTCTTAACAGAAGCATTTTTCTTCTGCTTTCCTTTTAATTTCTTCCCCTTTTCACCACTTTGAAATGGCTTCTTCTTACCTTCTTCTTGTACATTTTTCCCTCTTTCTTCGAGGTGTGTAGCTTGAACATAGACCTCATCAAGATTCATGGGACTAAACATAAGAATGGTATGTCGAAGATAGCTATGCAACCCTCTTATGTATTTTAGTAAGGTATCTTGTGACTGTAAGTCTATTCTTAGCATAAGAGCTCTTCTCCTAAAATCTTGAGTATACTCTTGCACATTTTGACCTTTTAACTGTCTGGAAATTTTCCAATTCACGATAGCATTTTGCATATGTGCTAAAGGGTAGAACTGTCTTTTTATAGTAGCAATGAAATTAGACCAAGTAATAGAGATCTTACCATATTTTTTGATCTCGTCTTGAGTCCTTGATTCCCACAATACAAGTGTTGCACCCTCCATTCTCAATGAAGCCAACTAAATTTTGATATCATCCTCTTGAAGGTTTTGAATTCTACAATACACCACGAATTGATGAATCCAGTTATCCATCTTCTCTGCATTCACTTCACTATTGTACATAAACAACTCGAATTTAACATCAAGCTTTAGAAAAGGTGATTTACCTATCCCTTTTGAATAATGATGATGAGTATGAGTAGTGGTGATATTAGTGGAAGTGGGTGAAGATGCTTTCGAAGAAGAAGATGACGAAGATGGTGGAGATGGTGGAGGTTTTCCTCCATTCCCATTACCGCATTTTCCATTACCTCCCCCTAAAGAGCCTTCTCTATTGGGAAGCTTGGAACTTTCTCCTTGCATCCTGCTATTCCACTCTTCATAGAGGACCTTAACCATCTCTGTCATATCAAAGAAAGCCTTTCTAAAGGTCTTCTCATCTTCTATCATGATAGGTTCTCCTTCATGAGACATGATCTCAGGAGACTCAACTGCAACTTCTGCAACTTGAGGATGTATTGGTGTAGAAGACTTCAGAAACATTTCTCTTCTTCCACTTGACCCAGCTTCGAGGCTTTCAACCAGATTTCCTTCACCTTGTAAGCGTGACATAAACTTGCAAACAATTAAATCCTTCTTTCACAAAGAAAATCTAGTAAGCAAAAACCAGTGCTCTGATACCAACTTGATCTGAAATATAGTATATTAGTAATGTTGTGTTAATTCCCCATTCAGAATAAAACCCAAGATGCTTATCATTTTTTTATCAAGTGCTTAAGAATTCAATATTTTTACTTAATTAATTGATTCCCATGAGATTTCCTTATGTAAATGTTAGAAACAATTTAACATAAAACATATGCTGAAGAGAAGCAAAGAACATCAAAATACAACACACAACAAGCACATGATAAAGGAGTTAACCCCTCTTGGGTTACGTCTCCTTGGTCTAGCTTCCAATGGTGTGGGCCTCTCTATTATGCTCAAATTGCAACAAAAGTGTGTTTACAATGCTCAGATGCCTCTAAAAATTGTCTCAATGAGTTGAGAATCCTCAAAAATGGCCATCTAACCTCTTTTTGTATCCAATTTGGATAAGAACTGAAGAAGTTATGACTTCTCCCAGTTCTTCCACTATTTGTTCCACAAATTGCTCCAAAACCGACCAAAAACCCCATTTCCGCTCCAAAATCTGCTAACAGAACGAGAAATTCACCGCACAACGGGCTATATCTTGTTGGCCATATCGCAAATCGCAATCGGCAAGTGTTGCGGGCTCTTACAAAACGAAAAAACATTGTGATTGCGATATTGCGGACCCGCTGAGGATAATTCACTGCAACATATAAAGTCCCGCATCCAAAACCCATCGGTCGTTGCAATTGGTGAATTTCAGTGGGCAAAGGTTTTGTTAACATGAAAACACTATGATTGTGGTATTATGGACCCGCCGGGGCATTAAACTGTGTCATATAAAATTCCCACATCTGGGGTCTTATCGCTCATCGCAATCGGCAATCGGTTGCGAGCTCTTAACACAGCAAAATGTTATGATGTGATATCGCAAACCTACCGGGAAATTAAATTGTAACACAATAAAGTATCGCGTCTGAGCAGTCATCACAATCGGAAATTTATCAGTGGTAACAAATAATAGCGGGGTTTTGGGTGCGATATGCGATTATCACAAATCACAACCCAACCTGCAAGGGGCCGATTCTTGTCCCGCGTCCTTTGTTTTTCCTCGATATGCGATATGCGAGACCCAGTGGCAACCTGCCACTTGGCGTTTCCCCATTCACTGGGACCCTTTCCATGTCATCCAATCCTGCCACATGAACAAGTCAAACTTGAACTTTGACTTGCTCTAACTTCTACTTACGAACTCGGATTTGAGTATCGTTTGCACCGTTGGATTCAGAATGTCGAGCCCTACAATCTGAAGGTGTGTTTGACAAGATTCTGACACTTTGATTTTTTAGCATAATTCTGAGCACCTGGTAACTTAACATCCCTATCTGGGATGATCTTCTTGGGTACATCATGCAATATCACTATTTATTTTATAAAAATATGAGCAATATCAATTACTTGGTGAGTGGATTTAATAGCTACAAAATAAGCTACCTTGCTCAACTTATCAACTACTACCATTATGACATCATGCTTCCTAGATGTCCTTGGAAATCTGGGGATGAACTCCATTGAAATGATTTCCCACTTCCACTGAGGAATGGGGATTGGCTATAGCAATCCCACTGGATGTCTTCATTCCACTTTTATTTACTAGCACTCCAGACACTTTGAAATGTGCTCTTCCATGTCCTTCTTCGTGCCTAGCTAACAATACATTTTTTTCGTAGCAATCATCATTTTCTGATATCCTAGATGACCAAAATATAGCCTTTTATGAAACTCATCAAAAATGAGCTTCTTCAAATCACCCATGCAAGGTATATACCACTTGCCCTACAACTTTAACAGTCCATCCTACATGAGGGAGTAGTTCTTGATCAACATTGCATCTGGCTCTTGCTACAAGCGTTTTATATGTCGATACTACTCATCCTCTCGCATTCCTTATCATGTTGCATTCCCTATTTAATATTTTCTTTAATGTCAATTTTGCATGTATTGATAGCTGTCACATGAGCTACTTGCAGCCTACCGCTAAGTGCATCTGCTACCATATTTTCACTGTCTTTAATATATTTGATTTCAAAATCAAATCACTAATCAAGGCTAGCCACCTTGTCTATCTTGCATTCAAATTGGCATAATCATATACATACCTCAGTCCTCCATGATCTGACATGAAGATAAATTTCCTTCCCAACAAATAGTGCCTCCATTTTTTTAGTGCATTTACTACAACTGCCACTTCTAAGTCATAAATGACATAATTCCGCTCATGCTCATTCAACTTCCTTAATTCATAATAGACCACCTTTCTATTCATATTTTGCTCCAAACACCAACACTTTGAATCCTTACGCTGGCTAGCCAATATTATGAGAATGTAGCCCAGTTTAAAGCCAACTCAATAAGACAGAATCCACACCAAAACTAGTACAACTCTATCCACTTGCCCTCATGAACAAAATCATGGCTCACGAAAAACAATCATGTCACTGAGGATTTGACAAAGTTAAAAAAAATAATACAAGAACAAAAGTATATTCTAACCTTTACCGTGAAAACCTAATACCCCTTTCTTATCTATATAAAAAAATATATGGCTTATATAGAATTTAAAAATAGCGTAAAGATGATAGTGAATAAAGTTATGTTCTTGTGTGCTTTAGCTCTTATTTTTTTAATTTTATATTATATGATTTTAAGATTTCATGTTTATGTAATAATAAAAACAAAGTTTACAAGTTAAACAAGTATCAGAAATAAAATGGAGATGCTCCAGATTTCTGGTTTTTCTTCGCTTAACTCTATTCACGTTCAGATTAATTTAGCCAGGCAACGTATCAACAATATATCACTGTTCGAAACCCTTGTTAAGCAATTACAAAAACATCTAAATTGAAAACCCTTTCTCCCACGTTCATGGTGAGAGAACACAAGAAGCTCTACATAAAATGCGTTATTGCCATCGTAATTCGATAAGGTGGGACCTTTCGTGGTTCGGGCCTTGGAACTTTTGGCACACACCTCTCTCGGCTGTGAACTTATGCCGACCATGTGTTCTATATATATATATAAAATAAAAGAAGTATTATCCTAAATTCATATATGGTTGGAAATACTAATTATTGTTGTATGAGGATTTAGCAAGATCTAAGTCCAGTGATGTATGAAAAGATAAGCGGAGTTAAGTGTAGTCCACATTTTTAGTGTCAGTTAACTTACTCAATTTTATTTTGGGAAAAGTCAAAAACAGAAACTATGTGTGTTTGCATGTTGAAGTTATTTTGAGTATATCCCATGTTGGGTTCATTGTAATCAAGTCAAGTCGAATCAAGAGTATGTGAAAGCTAAAAGCCACAAATCTATGGATAGTTGTATGCGAGAATCAAGTTTTTGTGTGGTCAATAGAAGAGCCGCAACTCGTGTTATTGTGTGTGTGATTTGGTGTCTTTCTTGCTCTGTCTTTCCAACAAATGTAGCGTTGGCTAAACATCTCTCCTGATGATAACAAGATTCTTGTGGTGATCTTTGGGGCTTGGCATGGGTAAGATGTGGTTGCATAATGTGTATGAGCCCATGAACATGACATATATTGGGTAAAGGCCCTCAGGGACAATATTAAAATTTCTATAAAGATTACCAATATTGAAACATAGACACCAAAGGGGCCGAAAGGCTTAGTGGGGGAGGAAGTTATTCCTTTACAAGGATCACTTGAACATAATTTTTCACATGAATAGAGAAGACCGAGAATTTAGATTTTCTTGCTCATTTTTTTCTGAGGACTCAATGTGGTGCCTTTTGAAATAGGGGCTAGGCTCGTTCTTTCACTTTGGAGAAGGGGAAAGTGAGTGATTTTTCTTTCAAAGAAAAGAGGAGTCTCCCTTTTTCTTACATGGAAAACTTGTAGGCGATGTGATGTAAACATAATATATAGTGATGAGTATGAAGGTACTAGAAATGTAAATTATGAGATATATTAAGCAAAATTAGACTGTTGTGATTTCTTTTGCATGGAAAACTTGTAGGGGATGTGATGTAAACATAGTATAGTGTGATGGGTATGAGGGTACTAGAAATGTAAATTATGAGATAAATTAAGCAAAATTAGAGTGCGATGAGGTGAGAGGTATAGTCAAGACTGCATTAGCAAATTATGACAAAAATTGTTATCAACGTTATCCTTATTGCATTAGACTCCATAGAGCACTTCCTGCAAGCATCTTTGCACACCACAAAGTCCTTTTCTGGGTATTCTATCCTTAATATCAGTGCATGTGTGAGAAAATATTTCAATTACTCAAAATTGCTTCACATTCTCGTGTCCATTGGAATTTAATTCCTTTACTTTGCAACATTATGATGGGATGTCCAATCTTTAAGAAATTTTGAATGAACCTATGGTAGTACCCGACTAAACCCATGAGATCTTACTTACTCCATGTTTTGAGGATTAGGCCACCCCATGATGGATTTGATCTTCTCTGGATCCATAACTACGTCGTCTTTGGA
Source organism: Pinus tabuliformis (assembly GCA_031772625.1). Lineage (NCBI taxonomy): Eukaryota > Viridiplantae > Streptophyta > Pinopsida > Pinales > Pinaceae > Pinus > Pinus tabuliformis. The sequence continues at coordinate 1,389,264,187 of CM062819.1, read as the reverse complement.
GACAATGTGTCCCAAATACTAAACCTCTAACTAGAAGAATTCACACTTGTTGAGTTTGGCATAGATCTTGTGCTCTCTCTCAGCAATTGCAATGTTATTGCTAAATGTTTTTCATGCTCCTCCTTGGTTTTTGAACAAACCAATATGTCATTAAAAAAAATCAACACAAACTTGTCCAAATATGGACTGAGAACATTATTCATTAAACACATAAATGTTTCTATGGAATTTATGAGTCCAAACGACACCACCACGAATTCATAATGTCCATACCTCATTCTAAAAGTTGTTTTGTGAATGTCTTTATCTTTATTGCGCATTTGATGGAACCCAGATCTCAAATTGATCGTCGATAATATTGCAACAACCCTCAACTGGTCAAATATATCATTAATTCTCGAAATAGGATACTAGTTCTTTATCGTAGCCTTGTTTAACTGCTTGTAGTCAATGCACAGTCTCAATGTACCATCCTTCTTTACAAATAAAACAGTTGCTCCCCTGGATGATACATTGGGACTGATATATCCTCTCTCCAACATATTTCAATTGCAATCTCAACTCTACCAACTTTTGTACTCATTCAATATGGAGTTTTCGTTATTAGCGCCAATCCTAGTAGTCGTTCAATTGAGAAGTCAATTTCTCTTCTTGGAAGCAGTCTTAGGATCTCTTCGAGGAACACAACACTGAATTTTTTTATTGTTGGGTGCTCTTCCATTCTGACTTTATCGGCCTCTAGTTCATTATTAACTTGAAACAAATACAATTCACACCCCTTCATGCTTGCTTCTATTCAATTGTAGCACATTTATTTGCCTAATCGTCACAAGTTTTCTCTTTCCTTGCAACATCATAATCAACTTTGGTTCTATGAGCTACTGGCCAATCCATGCCAATTAGCATGTCATATGAACCCAATTGTAGCACGTTCAGGTTTGTATTTGTGATCATGTCGTTTATCATGATTAGGCATGACTTCACCATGTCTTCAACTTGCATCTTAGTCCCCGTTGCTAGATGTACTAACCAGGACTTTTCATGGGTTGTCTTTTGTAATACACACTTTTCTACAACTTGTGGACTTACATAACTAAAATTGGATCTAGGGTCAATCAAAATTGAAACAGAATGGTCATTGAGTGTGCCTTCCATTTCGATCATTGAGGCTTGGTGGTCGGCCTACCTGTTGTCCAATGCTACATATATGTGTGGTATGGTTTGAGCCACATAATTTACTATATTTTCCTCCTACACATTATACAATCTTGGGCTATTCTTCTATAGTTGAGGACAGTCTCTCTTCCTGTGGTTTTCTCCACAAATCCAACACTTCATAGGTTTTCCTCCAAAACCCTTGCCTTCCTCTCTTATAGGCTAAGAGAATCGGTCTCTACCAATAGTAATAGATCTATGTTTAAACTCACCCCTAATATGAGTGATAGACTTCACATTCCTTCCTCTAGGATGAGGCCTTGAAACTTTCTACCCTTTTCCTCCAAATCTAGGCTTGCCTTTTGTTTTCCAATCAGTTCGGGACTCAATCTTATGCTTTGACTATTCATACCAATGTTTCATCTTCCATATGGTGTCCTCTAGAGTTTGTGGCTCATAAAACTCTATTATGTCCTTAAATGCTTGTGGAAATCCACTGAGATACCTCTGAATCTTTTCCTTTTCATCCTTAAGCTAATGAACATACCTCAACAACTCCAGGAATCTAGTTGTATATTCATCAGTTGTCAGCTACACTAATTTGTGCTCATAAAATTCCTTGACCTTCTTTTCATAATACCTCTTAGATATGTAAATTTCCATGAAATACCTCTAAAATTTTCTCCATGATAGCTCCTTCTCATTAATATTGTTGACATTCTTCAAGTCTTCCCACTAGATATTAGCTCTGCCATTCAAACTAAAAAATGGCCACTCTTGCTTTCATATTCTAAGAGTAATCATGCACTCTAAAATATTTCTTCACTCCTAGCAACCATTTTTATTCTTCCTCAAACTTTCTCACCTCTCCATCAAATGTAGGAGGTTTTTCCTTCTTAAATTCTTTTGACATCAAATATTTTCTCTCATTTTATGCTAACAGTGTATTTTGGTGGAAACACTAGACAATTGCTTGTGATTTCCTATTCTCCTCTATGGAGTACATAGTGGAGTTTCTCCTCCCACTGTATCCTTGCTTTCTTACCTATATATTTTCTTTAATCTACTACCCTTTACACCATCAGTTTGTAATTCAATTTTTCCAAGTCTTGGTGGACATTTCCTGTCTTTAACTCTCCCTAGCTGGCTAGAACCTAGATCATGCTACCTTTGTCTTCATGAATCTGACAAGATTCACAATATAGTTGCATTTACTTTTGCTTGTTGTTCCTAAGCCATGGCAATCCTTTCGTTGTTCATCTTGTATCTTCTCAACTCAGCCCTTATACTTTTGAGGTTGTTCATTCAGTCATGGGAGTCCTCCTCCATCCTTTTTCCAATTGATTCTTTTTCCTAACACCACTGGCACTTATTACTATTGTCCCTCACGATTATGATGTTCATTCCTTTACTCTCTTGCTAATATTTGGTGTCTTCTTGTGTGTTTTCATACAAACATAATTGTTAGCCAATAAAAATATAATTAAACACATTTATCCATCACCATAGCTTAATTGCAACAAGTCTGTGGATATAAGGTTATTTGAAACACCAAATTTCAAGTTAGCATGCCTACTAGAAAACAAAAAACATATCAGAATCTATTATCTTTGTCGTTTTATAGTTATGATATCAACGCTAACATGCATACAATACTCATTCTGCAATCAACACATAATCAACAGTCAATGTGCTACAACCAACACCCATTTACACATAGTAAACAATGACTAGAAATCACCACACTCTATAACAGAGTTTAAAAATTATCCTTCTATGCACATTCAATCCAAGTGTTAAACTTGGGTGCTCTGATACCACTTTGTAATGCTCCCTACTACCCCCTGGTACTTCTCAATCCTAGTGGGAGATGTTACTTTCAACTAACCCAACCTCCATATTTTCATCATGGAATGGGGTTACAAAAATTTCTTTCCTTCCCAAAGTTGGAAGAATCAAGTTTAGATGATACCATCACATCTAGCTCATCAAGATGTTTTCGATGATATAAATTATATTCTGATCTGATTCTAGGATCAAAAGTTATGCTCATTTGAAGCTAACCCTCTTAAACCCCTTGCCACATCAGCAATTCACATACCACATGGAACCCATGTGGCACTTCCACCTCACACGAGGCCCATCACGGCACCCGCCATGTCATGGTGCTACAACACTACCACGCCATTGCACCACTCAACTAATAATATTGTTCCACTCCCAACTCCCACAGTGTGACAAACATCCTCATGTTAAATAATAAGGATGATTCTTTGTCCCACGGCTTCTGTCTTCTTCATGGCATTTTTCAATCATGCCCCGCCTATGATATGCACTACAAAACATATATGGAGACTCGAAATCTATGGTGAAATCTCTGGGCCATGTCAACTCCTCGTCAACACCATGTAGCACCCCACGCTAGGTGGCACCACAAACCACCATTACACATCTCTTAACTTCCATGTTAACATATGCTTTCACATCATCTTCTTCTTTCAACCTAATTACATCACAATGATGTCAGGGTGATGTCATCCTATCATGTGGCATCTCCACATGATGTCACGTGTCACCTAGAAACTTTCCACTTGGACCTCCAATAAGGTCATTCCTTCTTGCCATATGTCACGTTTGCAACATGTTACATCAACATATTTTCCAAGTGACATGCCCATGTCATCTAGAATCCTACGTGGCATCTGCCAACAAGGAAAATTTTAAGGATGGAAACTTTTCTTGAAGTTTAAAAACATTGGTGAATCTCACTAATCCCTAATATGAAAACTATAAAAAATTTATTGTTATACTTGTAAAAAATTTTAAATTTATAACGATTTTATATATAGTCTCTATATTCTAAAATTTGGGCGAATCATCTTTTATAAACATTGGAAATTGGCGAATCTTTTTTGTGGAAAAATCATTGAAAATTAGCCCACTGGGCGAACATTAGCCCCTAAAATTTTCCATGTTTGCCACTTCATCTTTAGTCATGGGTCCCACCGAGTCTTAACCCATCATGTAATTCAAATATTTAACGTTATAAAGTTTATGGTCAATTGGTGACCATTCCATTTTAATGCATGCATGCCTATCAATTCCTCATATGTACTTTTACCCGTACCCCGAGATGTACCTTTTCCCATATAGAGACAAAGAGGCTTTCCTAGAACACCCTTTGTCAATAGTGCCTATGAACACACATTCAAAGAAACCTCTACCACACCTCCACAATGTGACGAAAATATCGGTGATAGGTGACAAGCATTTTCCCATCCTGCACCTTCTATCAATCACACCCCATTTCATGCCTACCTTCTAGTAACCTCGGCATGGTGCGACGTGAATACAACATGGTAAGTAATAATGATTTTCCTATCCCGCTTGCCTGTTAACTCCATACCCTTTGTAAAATATTGATTTCCTTTATTTTTTTATCAGTCTCATTCAGCTCTAGCACATGCTTGTCACCCTATGACACACAAATTAGGAACTTAAGGATTTTAGGGGCTTTCCCAAGCTTCCTTGGAACCCAATGTTTCTCACAACACCACTCCTTCCATTAATGAGTCCCTCATTTCCATACTAGCAATCAAACATTTCCATGGACATGATCCAACCCAATAAAACTTATAAACATGCCTTTACCAATAAAGGACAAGACAAACAATGGTTAACACTACTTTGCATATTAAGCACAACAACAACATACCACACCCCATAATGGGTGCAACATGATACCATCACACGCAATGATAAAACATGTAATGCAACATAAAAACAATCAATGGATATAAACCAATAAATAACCTTTACCTTGCCAAAATGACATCCACAAATTATAACTTAGTTTTGTAACCAAAAAAATATCAGCAAACCCAAGGGTCTCCAAGCCCCTCAAACCATGAGAGCAATAACATCTACATCTCATTACAGGCAACCAGGAATAACCCAATTGTTGATACAACCATTGTTATAACCCACAACAACATCATTCAACATCCATATTGCAACATAAATACAAGTGAACACACTTATCTATATAGCTTAATGACTGGAAATTGAGGGAGGTACTTCCACTCTCCACCCAACCATAGGTCAACTACACTACAATATTTCTTGTAAATAACCACCCTTGAGCTAGATTTAGAGTCTAAGGAGTAAGTGCTAAAGGGAATTTCAAATCAATGCCAATCAATCTGATCATAGGAGTATGTGCAAATGCATCACCTTGATAGTCAAATTCCTGGTGAAAAACAAGTAAGAGGTAAGGCTCACTCTATTTTCGATACCAAACCACATCTGTTTTCACTCCTAGTTATTCAACCTCTAGAAGTTAGTATATGGGAGGATCGCAAGGTTCGTATGGCATGTGTTGATGATCCAGGATGTTCTACCAATAGTATAGGGCATCCCCGGTGTGATGTCCCAATTAAACCTCACACCGTTTAGGATAGGAGCCTCATCTGATTTGTGGGCCCAGTTGCCACCATGTGTGTGTGTGACTCTTGGCTTTCAACTACAGAGAACTAAATGTGAGACCAAGCGTAAAATTCCTAAAGAATGAGGACGAGATCAACCCTCAATTTATGGCTTGCAGAACATAACACAAGAAAGTAACAACTAAATAATGAAAAGGAGCATGTCTTAAGAAAATTTCAAAGAGCTAAGACTAACTATTACATACACAAATAGGGAAATGATAGAAACCAACTGAAATTAGTTTACAATTAATTACCAGTATTTTATGGAATGAAAGAGCATAGATTCAAAGTAAACATACAAGTTCCATGCAACAAATTAGTTTATTAACTTGTAACCAATATGTAAACACACATGCATAAACAAAAAAAGCATTGGATACCCATTACGAGTGTCATTAACGTGCATGGAATTCAATGAAATTACTGAAAATATTCTCATTAAATGTTGGTAAATTCAAGCACATGCTTTGAAAACCTCTTAAAATCCAATAGTGGAATGAGAGCAGCTCATATCATCTACAAAGCACAAACCCAAGCCTCACAATCACTCAACCTATCAACTACCAAGAGCAAAAGCACTCAAAGCCTAGAATATTAGAACTATGCTACAAAAATAAAAATCCCAAAAGCCTCTAAAAAATGAGACATGAGGGGTATTTATACAAGTGGATCTAGGTGATTGTTTAGTTCTCCCATGACCTTTCAAATTCGCTCATGGTCCATTTGACTCATAAAACTCTCTACATTCCAAGTGACTCTTGGATGACACTTGTTATTAATCATTGACATGAAATATTACAATATAAGAAAAGAAATGAAATAGGCTTTAAGGCTTCAATATGCAAATCATTATGGCTGGAAACTCTCCTAATATTTTTTCCTTCCAAATGGTACTTGGTCTACCTTGTTGAGGGTTTATAACATCAACGAGCACAAGATCTTAATGATACTCCTGCACAACAATCAAAAGAGCTTATTAATTTGTCCATCAAGGATCACTTTAACAATGCTTAGGTTCATATTTAAATGTTCCCATAATGTTGTTGCACAAATAGATAACCCTAATCAATTGAAATCATAAAAAAAATAGGAGAGGAAGGTGATTGTTGCAACAACTAAGGCACAAACTCCAGTCAATGCCTCATTATATTTGGTGATTTTCAGAGGAATGTTTGATTTCTAAAATTTTTGCATTACCAATTTGCACATTCTTATGAGTAAAGTATTTAGGATTCATGACACTCTCATGCATAGATCAATCTTTATGTAATTGTGGAAATTTCTCTCTTTTATAAATAGAAAAAAATAATATTCCTAATAAAACAAGACATAATAGATTCAATGCCATAGTGAGTGAATTCATGTAAGCAAGTGGGCTTCCAACCATCTTTATTCCTCCAAGAAAGAAACCAATAATTAGGGCACAACATAAAATTTTCCAACATAGTAAAATGTAAAATGCTTCAACCTAATAAACTATGAAAAATAATAATTATAATCTCTCCATGTTTCATGAATTAGAACCATGGAGCGTTCAGCCAAGATCATTAAAAATTCAAAGCTTTGGCAAAATACAAGGGGCATCCCCTACATAAGGTTGAATAGGTTAGTCGCCATCATTTTCTCCACTTAAAATCTCGAACATAATTAACATTCTCCATCTACAAATTTTTGTATAAGTGGCTAGAATACTCCCCTTTGAATATATTCATCTTTTGGGTCACATAGAACCAAATAGCATAAACTCTACTATCTTCTTCTCATGATGGTTATATGGGCCTTTTTTGGAACCTAGGAGAACCTACCCTTTCTCCCCATCTCTTTTGCTTTCAAATATGTGACTAGAGCAAATGTAAATATTTAAACAAAGGAACACAAATGGGCTTTTTAAATATGATCTATTGTTTTGAAGTCCTCATATACATTAGGGGAATTTTGAGGTCTAAAATGGGCCTCCTATGAAAATTATAAAATAATAGTGGAAATAATAAAATAAGATTAGATCACATCATCAAATTTTAGAGGGAAAAAAGAAAAAGTACTTTTTCAACTCGTATTTTCAACTTATCTCCCTATGGGTTTACTCAAATTTCGAGTGGGAAAACTAGATGGATACATAATTTGATTCATCATCCAAGGAGTACCCATATTACATACTTTCGATGGACTCTACTACATGAAAAATGAGAAATACATAACAAAAACATTATTGCAATCACGTTTTTCATGTATTTCTCATTTTCATGTAGTAGGGTCCATCAAAAGTATGCAACATGGGTACTCCTTGGATGAGGAATTAAATTTTGCATCCAACGAGTACTCCCACTCAAAATTTGAGTAAAACCTTAGGGAGATAAGTTGAAAATACAAGTTGAAAAATTAGTTTTATTATTTTATTATTTTTTAATCTTTTTATTTTTTTACCCCAAAAATGGTGAATCATCCCCCATGGTTGACATCATCATCTTGAATCCTATTGGTTCTTATAAAGTTTATTTTTGTTGTACATTTTTCTTAGGAGGCCCATTTTAGACCTCAAAAGTTCTCTAATGATGGGCTGTTAGTGATGTTGCACAATATTCTAGGACAAGAACAACAACTCGATTCACAATTAGATTACCTAATAAAGCTCTAATTGCACGTTGTCCCATCTTTCTCTATGAGGCCAAAATCTTCATACAAAGGATGTAGATAGTGAAACGTGACAACAAAAGGTGGAATGTTAGGATTGATGCCCAATCGATTGTTTTCTTGAGAGAGTGATTGTGCTAGGTGATGAGCCCTAGTATCACAACAAGATTGTCGAGACTCCCAAGGCTACTAACTTTAATTACCAACTCGGGGCTTGTACAAACTTAAGACATGATAGTGTTATATGCACAGTAGGTCAAGGTCTACTCATGTCGCCTCCAGTCAATGAATTAGATCAGGGCATACATAGACCACTCCTTTTACTAGCTTTCAAAAATAACTTGCATGAAAAGATAAGAGCCTACCCTAATTGCAAGAAGGTAACCATTATCTTATTTGTAGAAATGAAGGTGTCATTCATCAAATGTAAATACTAACTGCAATTGCATAAAGGTAAAGGATTGTACTAATTGTGAATATGAAATATGCTAGTCTACTTGCAGATGGAAGTTAATATTCTACTTCCTAAATGTAAATCATTACTCTACTTGCATAATGTGAAAAATTGCTTGAAAAAGGAAACTTGATCTAAATCGTTTCCCTTATTATCACTGAGTTCAAGATAATTTAGCTTCAGTAACAGAGCCTATACACATTACATAAGAGAACAATATTTGTGATTCAAATGTGGAAATTTATCTACTAATTCTAATTGTTGTTTTGTACTTATAGTGAAGGAAGGATGGGTCTAAAGTGGTCCTTGGTCCTCCCCAACCATGGATTCAAATTCTGGAGTTCATTATTCAATCCCAAGATACAAAAATCAAGCTCTTAAAGAAAATTTGGTCAAGTTCAGACAGTGCTACAACATGCTACATGATTGTTATAGGATTGCTACAAGATTGACCTATTATTCTACAAGATTGGATCTGAGAGCATCCTAAGGGTAGGCAAGGTGTTCTGAAGGTGGGAGAAGGTAGATGAGGGTGTACGAATGATATGTGAGTCATTTTGATAAACTTAGCACCCCTCAGAGACCCATCTGCACAAAAGTATATGCTCACAGTGTCTGTTGGGTCGTGTTATATTCTTTCCACATAGTTAATAGGGGGTTTGAAGGGCACTCGTAACCCCACTTTATGGAGTCCGGGGTAGCGCCCCAGAAAATTTTGGTTTTGGACCCTATGTTAGGTTGGGAGGACCCACCTATGGTTTTGTGCATGATTTTCGCACATGTTTTTGGACGCGATGGTTTTTTGGTCCATGGTATTGGACACGATGGTTTTCGGTCCATGGTATTGGATGCGATGGTTTTCGGTCTGTGGTATTGGATGCTTCGGCATGCATAAATATGTATTGTAACATTGAAAGGAACATAATGAAAAATCAAGCTAGTAGTCCCAGTTTTGGGATCCAGTGGGAAAATCTCCGTGTATATGTGTTTTATGTGTTATGCTCTCGCATTGTTTATTTTTCTATGTTTTAGAATTCATATGTAGGTAATTTCTATACGGGGTTAAAACCTACATTTGGTATCAGAGCCAGGTTTGGCTTCAAGGGGATGCCTTTGTTGCTGAAGGGTTTCTCTCGGGCCTGTGGTAGACCCTGTTCAGTGGGAGATCTGCGAGATCGATTCTAGTGGTGAAAGAAGATGGCGAGTAGTGGAAAGATAAAGATCGAGAAATTTAATGGTCAGAGTTTTGAGTTGTGGAAACTCAAGATGGAGGATCTGTTGGTGGATAAAGACCAGTCGATCGCGGTAGATCCGGGTAGTAAACCAACGGGAGTGTCCGATGAAGAATGGAAGAAGTTGGATCGGAAGGCAAAGAGCACAATACTTTGTGTGTCTCAGATTCAGTATTGTTGAATGTATCATGGGAAGCTACGGCGAAGGCTTTGTGGGACAAGTTAGGGACTTTGTACCAATCTAAGTCTCTGGTGAATAAACTGTTCCTGCGGAAAAAGCTGTATAACCTGAGGATGAAAGATGGAGACTCGGTGACAAAGCATTTGAATGCATTTAATACTGTGGTAAGTCAGTTAGCATCTATTGATATTAAAATTTTAGATGAAGATAAGTGCATCAGTTTGTTGTGTTCTCTACCAGATTCGTGGGATAGTCTGGTTATTGCAATAGGTAGTAATGCAACTACCTTGCATTTTGATGAAATAGTCTCATCCTTGCTGACGGAGGAGATGAGACGGAAAAATATGGAGAGCCAAAATGGTGATGCCTGTCTGTACGAGGGTGGACCCAAAACAGACACAAAAATAAGTCATCGAGTGGGAGATTTAAATCTAAAGGGAGATCTAAATCTCCAGGAAAACCTGTAAGGGTGGTGTGCTGGAAATGTGGAAAGGAAGGGCACTACAAAAGGGACTGTAAATCTAAAGCTGTTGACAAAGGAAAGGGATCTGATGAGGCTCCTTCTGCAGAGGCGAAAACCACCTCAGATGAAGGTGGGGATGTGTACTTGGCTTCTTCAAGTACACATGTAGATCATGAGGCATGGTTGATTGACTCAGGTGCATCCTTTCACTTCACTCCCCATAGAGAGTGGTTCTGCGAGTATGAGAAATATGATGGTGGTGATGTCTTCTTGGGGGATGACAGGAAGGCTAGAATCATTGGTCGCGAAAAAGTAAAGTTGAAGTTGCAAGGTGGAAGGGTTAGAACACTTCCGAGTGTTCTACATATTCCTGCATTGGCCAGAAATCTGATTTCTGTAAGCAAGTTGGATGATGCAGGTGTAAAAACAGTGTTCGAGAAGGATACCTGCAAGATGGTTCGGGGAGCATTGGTATTGATGCGGGGAGTTTGGATTGGAACTCTGTACAAGATGCAAGATAGCATTGTTATTGATGGGTGCAATAGTTCTGTGGTTCCTGAAAGTGGAGCAGAAAATCTAGTGGTCTCTAGAGAGAAGACCATGCTGTGGCATCAAAGGCTTGGACATATTGGAGAAAAAGGCCTTCGGATACTTCATGGTAAAGGTATGAATAATAGCTCTCTGTATTTTGATTTCTGTGAAAAATGTGTATATGGGAAGCAGAATCGGGTGAGTTTCCCCTCTGGTAGTAAGAGGGAAAAACAAATATTAGAAGTTGTGCACAGTGATGTGTTTGGACCTATGAAGGTTCCATCACTAGGTAAGTCTGTGTACTATGTATCATTTATAGATGACTTCTCAAGGAATACATGGATATATTTCCTTAAGAAGAAATCTAAAGTCTTTGACAGGTTTAAAGAATCTAAAGCTCTGGTGGAAAACCAAACATAGAAGAAGATAAAGGTGTTGAGGACAGATAATGGTGGAGAGTTTTGCAGTAAGGAATTTGAAGAATTCTGTAAGAAGTGTGGTATATCACGGCAGAAGACTAATCCATATACACCTCAATAAAATGGAGTTGCAGAAAGAATGAATAAGACGTTGATGGAAAGGGCAAGAAGCATGCTCAGTGGTACCAGGTTAGGACAGGAATTCTGGGCAGAGGCGATGGATACTGCATGCTACCTGGTCAACATGTCACCTTCATCAACATTGGAGGATAAGACTCCACAGGAGGTATGGATTGGTAAGAAACCCTCTTTTTCACATCTAAGGGTATTTGGATGTGATGCATATGTACATGTTCCAAAGGAGAAATGAACCAAGTTGGATAGTAAATCTGAAAAGTGCATCTTTATTGGGTATAAGGATGGTTTAAAGGGTTATAAGCTTTGGAACCCAGTCACATGGAAGGTTGTGTACAGCTGAGATGTGGTGTTCAGAGAGGTGAAAGATGTTATTAAACATGAAGTCCAACGAAAGGAACTTGAGAAGATAGAGTTTGAGCTAAAGGAGGAAGAATCAGACTCTACGGCAGAGGAGGAATCAGAAGATGAAGAGCCACAAACTCCGATTGTGAGAAGATCAGTTCGAGAAAGAAGGCAGCCTGAAAGGTATAGTCCATCTACTTTCTATTCAAATTTTGCTTTATCTATTACTAACGATGATCCCAGAACTATGAAGGAAGCAGTAGATTTCGATGATGGAAAACTCTGGAAAGAGGCCATGGTTGATGAAATGGCATCTTTGCATAAAAATGAGGCTTGGGATCTGGTGGAGTTACCGGCTGGAAGGAAACCCATTGGCAGCAAATGGGTGTTCAAAAAGAAGACAAATGCAGAAGGAAAAGTGGAGAAATACAAAGCTCGGTTGGTAGAAAAAGGTTATTCCTAGGTGTTGGGAATTGATTTTGGTGATATTTTTTCTCCTGTTGCCAAGGTAACTTCTATTAGATTACTTTTGTTGCTGTTGCTTTTGATTTTGAGGTAGAACAGATGGATGTGAAGACAACATTTCTTCATGGAGATCTGGAAGAGGAAATCTACATGAAGAAACCTAAAGGCTTTGCAGCGAAGGGTAAGAAAGAACTGGTATGCAAGTTAAAGAAGTCTCTGTATGAGTTAAAACAGTCACCAAGGATGTGGTATCAGAAATTTGATACATTTATACGGGGACTTGGCTTCACCAGAAGCAAAGTAGATCACTATGTGTATTTTAAATTAATTGGTGACCGTGTTATTTATCTGGTCTTGTATGTGGATGATATGTTGTTGTTTGGAAATGACAAAGAAATTATCCAGGATTTGAAGACCCAATTGTCCTCCAAATTCGACATGAAAGATCTTGGTGCTGCAAACTATATTTTGGGCATGGAAATTAAAAGAGATCGAGCAAAGAGGAAGCTCTGGTTAAACTAGAGGAAGTATGTCGAGACAATACTGCAGAGGTTTAATATGCAAGATAGTAAACTGGTGAAGGTTCCTATTCCTGTAGGTGTGAGGTTATCTGTTGAACAATGTCCAAAGACATAAGAAGAGGAAGAGGACATGTCCCATGTTCCATATGCAAGTGCAGTCAGTAGCCTGATGCATGCAATGGTCTATACTAGACCAAACATTACACATGCAGTGGGAGTATTGAGCAGGTTTATGTCAAAACCAGGAAAGGAGCATTGGACAACAGTGAAGCGGATTTTCAGGTATTTGCGTGGCACTAGTGATTATGGTTTGTGCTACCAAGGAAGACCAAGATTGGACAGAGTGTTGGATATTCATGGCTTTGTTGATGCAGACTGGGTTGGAGATCTGGATTAGAGAAGATCTACAAGTGGGTATGTGTTTAACCTATTTGGAGGTGCAGTCAGTTGGATGAGTAAGAAACAATCTGTAGTGGAACTATCAACTATAGAGGTAGAATACATGGCAACCACTCATGCGAGCAAGAAAGTAGTTTGGTTGTAGAGATTGTGTTCAAGTATGGGGTTAGTATAGGAAGCTATAAGGATAGACTGTGACAACCAAAGTGAAATTTTCTTGGCAAAGAACCCTGCATATCATTCAAAGACAAAGCACGTTGATGTTTAGTATCACTTTGTGAGAGATATGATAGAAGAAAAATGGTGTTGCTGGTAAAAGTGGACACTTTGAAGAATATTGCAGATGCATTGACAAAATTTGTGAGCTTCGAGAAGTTCTCTTGGTGTAGAGAGGCAATGGGCATTTCAGGGCTGGGAAAATGACTAAGCTCTCTTGTGGCCCCCTATGGAAAGAAAACGACAAGTGGGAGAATGTTGGGTTGTGTTATATTCTTTCCATGTAGTTAACAGGGGGTTTGAAGGGCACCCGTAACCCCACTTTATGGGGTCTGAGGCAGTGCCCCGGAAAATTTTGGTTTTGGACCCTATGTTAGGTTGGCTGGACCCACCTATGGTTTTGTGCATGATTTTCGCACATGTTTTTTGCATGCGATGGTTTTTTGGTCCATGGTATTAGACGCGATGGTTTTCGATCCATGGTATTGGACACGATGGTTTTCGGTCCATGGTATTGGATGCTTCAACATGTATAAATATGTATTGTAACATTGAAAGGAACATAATGAAAAATCAAGCTGGTAGTCCTGGTTTTGGGATCCAGTGGGAAAATCTCTGTGTATATGTGTTTTATGTGTTATTCTCTCACATTGTTTATTTTTCTGTGTTTTAGAATTCATATGCAAGTAATTTCTGTACAGGGTTAAAACCTACAATGTCCCCTAATGACCCTGAAAAGATGATCTCAGTGGCAGAATTTGAGAACAGCATGAGGTGCCAAGAAGGAGGATGGTGATGAAAAACTGGAATTAGGATGAGTGTGTCAATCCCTGTAAGTCACTGGTAGTACCTACAGACTAACAATCAACCCCTTCTTACTCTTGGAAAGAACATAAATCTAATGATCAAATTACAACAAAAAAAATCAAGATGGAAAGGATGAGTTGAATTTTATTTCAATAAGAGTTACTCTATCCTACAACATGCATATAATCCATGTGAAAAGACATGATCTTAACTTCTAGGATGCAGAAACAGAGTATGCAAGAGAACTATAAACCAAAGCCTAGCAACTTTCAAAGGAAAACAAACACATATTTTTGGCTTGTTGTTGTAGACTCCTCAACCACACTTCCCACAAGAGAGGTGGTAATCAGGCCTACAACCACAATTTTTTGCAATCTAACTTTTTCCTAAACAAGGAAAGAAATACCAATATTCAAAAAATGATACAATAAAATACATAAGAGAGATTAGAGCCTCTAGGTTGGGCCGTAACCCAAGGGTCTCAACCCCCCAAAGTTATCCCAGATGTTGACCAACAGTGAACCTTTCACTAATCGGAAATGGAGTTCAAATACACCATATCATAATGTAAATAGTAGTCCCAAGAACTTGGCTCTCAATAGTTCTTCCTAGCTCCAAAATTTCCAATCCTAATGAACCCTTAGGCCTATTTATTTAAAATATGACTGATGGGAAACTCCCTTGGAAGCAGGACTAGTTCCCTCCAAAACCTCAAAAGCAGTGGATCTATTTCCCTTAGATCCTCTCATGCACTTGATTTCATCAGCTACCAATGGACCTCAATCTATAGATGAGTGTAGATGAGTGATTATACGGACCACTTTGATTCAAAGGAGAGTAAATGTAGGTGACAAGCTTCCTACACTTCCTCTAGTTACCTCCAATGTGCCTCTGCATCATAAATGTACTCAAAAAAATTATTTTTCCTACACATAAACCACTTTAGGCCACTAAGTATGAAAAGCACCCTTTAGTATTCCTACTAAGCACATTATAGCCAAAAAATGTAAATTATGTGAGGAAAGAAGATTTTTATAGGCTAGAGAATAACAAATGGGCCTTAAAATATACCTATTGATGGGACCCATCATCACCCCTACTGAAAGTGTTTCTCATTCTCTAAGAAACTTACTCATTAATGTGTAGTTCATGCATGGCCCTGGTGGCCTATATGACATTCCAAGGCATCTCAGATGGTGTGCCCCCTATGGATAGAATCATGCATTTTCCTCTATGGCTTCCCACTCCCTTTGTTCCTTCGCTTGATCTCTTCTCTCTTGTAGACCCAATAACAAGGGAGGACTAAGTTTTATCCTTTGGAAATCCTACAAGCTCTCATTCCCCAACAACCTAAAGGTATCCTCAAAATGGAGGATGGCTTGTTCCATTTTCCATGTAGTGAGGGGCCAATTGGGGATCAGTAGAGATGATGTTGTGCTTGCTTATGATAGCCTTGGGGGCTTATTAACCTTGAAATGATGTCTAGGGGCTCACTTTCTTCTTTGGCCACAACCTTCCTTACATCATCAGCCCTTTTTTCTTCATAGGTCAACTAAGAGGCTAGTTCCATCTATTGTACATCCCCCATTCTTGAGTTGGGGTCCCAAAATTTCATGTCTGTGAGGATCATGTTATGCATATAAAATTGAGCCAATTTGGCTCTATCATCAATGCTCACTTGCTAGCAGAAGTCAATGAACCTCCTATAATCCTTAAATGGTATAGATCCATGTTGTTCTAATGTTTTAATTTGGAATTGCAACCATTGTTCTTTAAGGAAGATGGCATAGGATTTTGATGGCTTCCATGGAAAAACTTTCCATGGTAGCAAGTTGTGCCTCCATTCCCTGTAGTTTCTCTCTCAGCCTCTTGTTATCTAACTGCAACTGCTCCTTCATGACCGATTGCTTTAGCCTCAAGTCAATCAATTCCTTACCCATTTGTTGCACCTTTTCCTCCATGAGGCCAACATCCTATACTTTCTTGGATTTTTCAATTTGCATCCACGAGTGAGTTTTGCCTCTCTCTTTTTATAACTCAAAGAAGAGGTGAATTGAAAATTTGGTAGGTATAATTATCTATCCCTCAATAAATGTGTAATAGGATCAAAGATCATGTTGTGGAGTGGGATCTTGGAGTCCTTGTGCTTGAGTGGTTTTTATCCCTTCATGTATCACTTTTTCTTCATCCTGTAGAAGTTGTGTTCTTTCTTGTAGCAATTTTGTTCCTTCCTATAGAATCTTTATTTTCTTTTGACTTAGTTACCAGAGAATCCACTGTAAGAACCATTTTCTGCCAATGTTTCAAATCCCAACCGAGATCCATCATCAAGACAACTTGAATGTTTGATAGAAGAAGAGCTTAATTGAGAGAAGGTCTGCAACTCTTCTTGCTATCTTCGCTCTAGTTTTTTCGAGTAAAATGATTTCACTCCAGGTATCCCCTCCGTACAGGGAAATGATTCTAGATTTAAGACCTTTGTGGTTTATTTCTTTTGACTTAGTTATCGTAGAATCCATAGTAAGAACCATTTTCTGCCAACGTTTCAAATCCCAACCGGGATCCATCATCAGGACAACTTGAATGTTTGATAGAAGAAGAGCTTAATTGAGAGAAGGTCTACAGCTCTTCTTGCTATCTTCGCTCTATTTTTTTTGAGTAAAATGATTTCACTCCAGGTATCCCCTTCGTATAGGGAAATGATTCTAGATTTAAGACCTCTATGGTTTATTTCTTTTGACTTAGTTACTAGAGAATCCACAGTAAGAACCATTTTCTGCCTTGAGTTGCTTGGTTATGTTTTCCCTATTGGTTGGCCTTATCATGGGTGTCAAAGGTTGTTTACCCTTGGATTTAGGGGAGGTGACCTCCTTAATTTTCCCTTCACCAGGTCCCAATTCTTTCTCTTGGTGGCTAGCTGATTCATCAATTTTGATTGGGATTGTTGAGGGAGGTTGAGGCTTCCCTTGCTTGATTCTGATGCTCTTCTTCTTTTGAAGTATAAGGGGGGCTACTTGGGATTCCTTTTCTTGGGATTGACAAGTATATTAAGTGTGGCCAAGGTAGCATCCACCTCTTGTTCTATGTTTCTTGGTGAGAGGCTTAGTTGTTGCTTTTGCTTCCTCTTCTTTCTAGGCCTAGAAGGTTCTTCATGGGTGTCCTCTTCTACCTTTTGCTTCCCTTTTTTTTCTTTCCTTTCTTCTCCAACTCTTCCTCCAACCTCTTATGTATTTTCCTCAGCTTCTTCCTCCTCCTCTTCTATCTCTTCTTCTTCTTGCCTACCTCCAACACTAGATTTTGGTGTCTCTTCTTGTTGTGTTGTGGTGAGGGCTTGTGTTTCAATGAAGGCCTCCCTATCCATGTCCACAAAGTCAGTCCACAATACAGGGCTCTTGATTTTTCTTAAGGCATTCATGACAATGAGACTAATGAGGCCATTATGGGAAATGCACTAGTGTTTTCCTTCCCTCACTCTCTGGCTCATTTTGATTGTGGACTGAAGGAGGAAATTTGGAACAATGAGTCTGCTTGGAATTGGTAACTCTGTCTGGAACCTCAGCTCATAGAGTAGTCTAAATTAATAGGCATACACAAAAATCAACTTCCCTTCATGGGATATGTACTTAAGGATTCTATAGGCCACTTCATCCCAAGGGTAGGGGAGGTTTTCCCTTCTTACTCCATTTTTGTCTTCAATGGGCTTCTCTTCAGGGAGGAAGAAGTTTTTCTTGGTTGTGATGCCTATTTTCTTATCTTCCTTTCCCCATCAAACTCCTAAGGGTATGGTGGTCACTTTGTTGATGAGTTTTGCATTCAAGTGAATGGAAAGTCCCCTAACAACAATGGTGACACTGTCCTCTCCCTGAGAATGGAAGGCCATGGAAAATTCATGGGTTACCTCATCATCATACCCCTTCAATTTTTCAAAGAACCCCATCCACTGGTGGCTTAGGAAAATGTATCTAACAGGAGGATGTTTATGGATTCTATTGGTGTCTGTGGGCTCTCTTCGATTGAAACCTCCCCCCATGGCTCCTACTGCTGCCTTCTTAAGTTATTCCAAAGAGAATTTTTTTTGAAGGATTTTTCCCTGAGCAGTTTAGGGTGTCAAGGTAGGGTAGGGAGGTTGATGCCTCTTTTTAGTCAGAGAGAGAGAAGAATTATATCCCCTGCTTCAAGAAAACTACCCTTGCTCCCACTTTTCCTTTCTTATGTAAGAAAACAAATTTTCCAAAGAAATTTAACTCTACAAGGGTTTGCTACAGGATGCATGTAGCATGCATAATTCACTCAACAATTGCATGGAAAATGAGGATAAAATGCCACTTACCCCTCTTGGGATGATTTATTTATGTTTGTGGGAGTTTGGAGGAAGGTCCTCGTTGGTTTGGACCATTTTTCTCCTCTTGGCCCGATCCTGTAGCAACTCCTCTGCAATCCTATAGCAATTTTGGTATTCCTATTGCAACTATGTCCAATCTTATAACACATGTAAATCAACTTTGTATCACCCTAGTTAACCCTTGGTAGTAACTAGCTCAACCTTTGATGCCTCAATGAGCCCCTCTAACTGTTTTGAGAATGAGCATCGATACAACTAAAGTCGATCCTCATCCTTTTATTCCTTTTTGTGGTAGTGGTCTCGGTGTGCTTGGTGATTTTTTCCCTACACATATTTCCCTTTTTAGCCATTATCCCCACTCCTCATAATTATCACCCTCTCCACTATGAATTTTCCACGTTGCATGGGTGGATGAGTATACTGCATTTCTACTATTTGAATGTGGCCAAGTTTATTGACCACCACCATCCCATAAAATCTCTTTCGTCACTCATTAAAAACATTTTTTAACCACTATGCACATAGGGGAAGAGGTTATGGGTGTCATACCCTTGATATCGAGTTTCTTTATATGCATGCATGCTTCTGTTGAACCAGTGGTTGATTAAATGCTCTTTAAAGGTGTTGTCTTCCATAATTTTTCATGTGCACAGGTCCTCATTTAAAGAAAACAATTTGATGATGCTTCTTGATAGGTATTTAACTGATGAAGTCTCTCTTTCATTTTGGTTCTTCTAGTGTTCGATCTATTATTTTTGGAGTGAGTTACTGACCTTGCAACTACCTCTCAAGGATGGTGTGGCTTATTCAAATCTCAAGGATGGCTTCTTGATGCTTAAGGTGGTCAAATATTCATTCTGGAACATCCAATGTTCTTTGCTTCTGGTTCTATAGGGTTTGTGCAGGTTTTTATGGGATTGGTATATTTCCTATAGCAATCACACAACCCCTTCCAAAAATACAACTATATTCATGAAATGCACCTATTGGCTTGGATAATTCATGGTGAGCTTATAGACAAGGATTGGAAATTTTGATGATGATGGAAGCTTGTGAAGAAAGGGTGAAAATGGGGTATTTTTATGAACAAAGGTGGAATTTTGGGAAGGAAATTGGTTAAATGGAGTGGGTGAGAGGTGAAGGAGGCTTGATGAACCTATCCTGACATTTCCCTAAGGAAAACATGATTTTTGACCCCTTTCCCTAAGCAGATCTCAATCTTGTAGCACTTTTGGTTGATCTTGTAGCAGTTCAAGGAAATCCTGTAGCATTGCAGGATCAAGGTAGAATCGAGTGTAGTTGCTTGCTTGGTGATGAAGGGATGTAGGGATATGGGTGACATGATGGAGGAAATGTAGGGGCTAGGTTGGGAAATGGAGAAATGGGATGTGGACTCTTTTCCTTCAATTGTTGTCACTTTGACTATCTGGAATCCTACAAAAGAAAAGTGTTAGTAGAATTGATGTAAGGACTCCTTCACCTCTGTGTGCTCCCCTCTCTCTTCTCCCTTTCTTTCCCTTTTTTTCTCTTTTTTCTTTTTTTCGTTTTTTCTTTTTTTTTTTTGAGACCTGCAGGTTGCCTCCCAAGAGGATTTTAATCTGTAGGCCTGCCCTAAGTGCCTCAAAGGAGGTATTCACCTGGGGATATTTTTATTCTTTTATTCTTTCTTTTTCTCTCTTGGCTTGCTTGAGGGAGGTTTTCAACCCTAGACTTGGCCTTAGGTGCCTCATGGAGGTTTTCACCTAGGCCTTTTATTTTTTTTTCTTTTTTTCTTCTTTTCTCTCTCTTTTTCTTCTTCTGTTGATTAGAGGCTAGATGAACTGAGGGTTTTGAGGCCCCCAATCACATTCATCTCCTTACTTATCGAACCAGTAAACTCCTATTTTGATAGAGGCTTCTTATAAAACTTCAACTGATAGCCATTAACAAGTAGTGGAATTACTTCCTCATCGATTTTTCTTATTTGGACAAACCCATTATCATAACATTTTTCCACTAGATAGGGGCCCAACCACCTTGTCATTAACTTCCCTTTGAAATCATTGAACCTTGAACCATACAGGACGGCCCAGTCACCCTCTTTAAAATATCTTTCCTAATGTGTTTATCATGCCAAATCTTCCTCTGTAGCTGGACTACCTTAGTGTGTAGGAGAGCCTGTAATCTGAGCTCATCCAAACCATTAAGTTGTAGCAGCCTTTCCTGATGATATGTAGTGAGGTCTAAGTCTAAATGAGATTCCATCCTTAGGGTATTATATTCAAAGTCAATGGACAACACGACCTTCATTCCATAGAACAACTCGAATGGGGTAAATCCAGTGGTGGTTTTCCATGTGGTGTTGTAGGCCCAAGTGGCCTCTACAAGTTGGTCTGTCCAATCCTTTCTAATTCTGTTAACAACCTTGATCAAAATGTTGTCCAAGGCTTTGTTTATGACCTCCACTTACCCATTTTCCTACATGCAATAGGTAGTGGATTTCTTCTGCTTGATGTGGTGCTACTCCATGATTCCTTCAACCAAATTTGAGGTGAACTATGTCCCTTAGTCAACGACCAACTCCCTTGGAAAACAAAACTTGTAGAAGATGTTCTCCCTCAGAAATTCAACCACTCTTTGCTTAGTTGTTGCCTGTACTACCTTTTCTTCAGCCCATTTAGTCAAGTAATTAGTGCACACAATGATGTACTTCTTTTGTCCTAATGGTGGATCAATAGGCCTGATGAAGTCCATGCCCCATTTCTCAAATGGCTCCAGAGTCCCATGAGGTTATAGGGGAGTTTCATCCTTGGGTGTGGGCTTGCCCATCCTCTGACATTGATCACACCTAGCGGTGTACCTTCTTGCATCTTGATGTAGAGTATACTAGTAGTAACAAACTTGTATAACTTTGAGGGTTGTCCTCTTAGCACCAAATTGGCCGCCACAAGGTCCATCATGGCATGCTAAGAGGATGTTAAAGACCTCCTCTTACCTCACACATCTTCTCAAAATCTTATTTGGTCCCAACTTTAAAATATTTCCCGCAATCTAAGTGAAATGGACACTCTTTCTAACAATAGTTATCTTCTCCTTCGAGGATAGATTAGGAGGGAACCTCCTAGCAACCAAGTAATTTTCTATATCAACAAACCAAGGAGATAGCACTGAGATGGAAAAGAGGTGTTCATTTGGAAGTTGATCATCTACCATCTCCTCATTTCCTATAGTAAGGTTAGTCTTGACAAAAAATATGCAACCACATTCTCTTTCCTTGGTTTTTGAACAATAGTTAAATCAAATTATTGCAATAGTAACAACCATCTAATGATTCTGGCATTGAAATCAGGTTTATTCACTAAATAATTTATGGTTGCATGAGGAGTGTGAACAAAAGTTTGATATACAGTTATATAGTGCCTAAAATTATTCAAAGAGTGCACCACATCCAGGAGTTCTTTTTCAGTGATTGTATAATTAAGTTTAGTGTTAGAAAGGTTCTTACTAATGAAATATATAACATTGGGAAGATTATATTACACTTGCCCTAAGGTTTCTCCTACAACTTTATCTAATGCATTTGTATGGATATGGAAATGCAATGCCTAATTGGGACCCCTAAGTATGGGTGCAGTAATTAACTTATCCTTCAGTACTTCTAAGGCCTCTTAAAATTTGTCTATCCAACAGAAGTCTAAGTCTTTGGCCAGTAATCCATACAAAGGTGAAGCCAATTTACTAAAGTCCTTAATGAACCTTCTATAATACCCAGCTAATCCAAGGAATTCTCTAACATCCCTTTGTTTTTTAGGGGTAGGAACCCTTTTAATGATATAAATTTTGTCGGGGTCAACTTGTATCCCTTCCTTAGATATGGAATGGCCTAAGACATTCCCTGCATTCATAAAAAAATCACATTTATCTAGACTTAATGAAAGATTCATCTCAATGCATTTATTTAAGACTTTGCAAATATTAGAAATAGCTTCCCGCCAATCACATCCATAAGCAATGAAGTCATCCATGTATATCTCAATAGTGTCATGAACAAGGTCAACAAAGATACTTAGGAATTCCCCCTGGAAGGTAGCAGGAGCATTACACAAATTGAATGGGAGGAATCTATATTCAAAGGTACCCCAAGGACATGTGAATGTGGTCTTGTCTTGGTCCTTAGGGATGATATGTATTTTGTTGTACCCACTAAATCCATCTAGGAAGGAAAATAATCTCTTCCCTGCAAGTCCATCTAGAACTTAGTCAATGAAAAGTAGAGGAAAATTGCCCTTATGTGTAGCCTTGTTAAGCTCTCTATAATCAACACAAATCCTCCACCTCTCATTCTTCTTGGGGACTACGACAAGAAGGGATACCCACTCACTGTCTAAGATGGGGTATATGAACCCTGCATTCAGTAGTTTTTGCACTTCTTCTTTTACAATGTCCCTAAGGGAGGGATTCATCCTCCTTTGGGGTTAGCACATAGGTTTGCATCCTTAATTTGTTTAAATATGGTGAGTACAAATTGAATTATGCACACCTTTCATTTCCTTATAGTCCCAAGAAAAAACATCAAGGTGTTGCCTCAGCAAAGTGCATAATTTCTCTTCTTTCTTGGTTGGAAGAGAGGGGTTGATCTTTCGAGTTATGGATGGGATAATTTCCACAACCTTGGCATTATATATATCAAGGTCAACAAAGAAAATATCATTCTATGGATTGGCCTCATATGTTCCAGGTATTCTTCCACCATTTCATCAATTTGTATGACAGTGGGAGGTTGATTTTGTAAGATATGGTCAATAAGGTCATCTTCATCAAGTTGCCTACCTCCTACATTAGTTTTTAGTGCACAAACTGGGTAGAGGGATGTTTGATAAAAGTATCCTTCTTCCGCGTCCTCTATCCATAAGGGCATGTCATCATCAATAGAAGGTTGATCATGGGGATATAGTATGAGATACTTTGAGCGATGCCCATTCTTGGTGGTCATGTTCCTAGCCCTACAACTAATGTAGGCATCAGCAGTGGCAAACCAAGGTATTAATCGTAGGATAAGAGGGTAACCATTAAACTTGTTTTTGGGCTGGAGGACAAGGAAATTTGTGGGATACCCCTAGGGGTCAATAGACACCATCACATCCTCAATAACTCCTTCAGGGGATAATGTGGACATGTTTGCAAGTTGTAGTATTGTGGTGGTTTTTCTCAAAGCTCCTTGGAGGTTGAGATTGAGCATGGTTTATTTGGTCATAACATTAATTGCAGCCCCAAGGTCAATCAAGGTATTAGGGACAATAATGATATTGATTTTCACATCCACCACTGGGCTACTAGGATCTAAGTACTTTGGGGAAATCAACCTCCCAAGCACTGGATCAAATAGTTGCCTAACAACATTGATAGTTGGGGTATCTCTTCTTCTTCTCTCGGTCATTTTAAAACATTCTTCCTTAATAATATTGTTGTAAATGGGGACATATTTGATGGCCTGCAGAAGGGGTATTTTAACACACAAGTTCTTCAATTCTCCTATAATTTTAGCCTCTTTCAAGGTGTGTGTGGTGCAGGTAAATTATAATTGCAGACATAAAAATTCCTCTAGCCCGAGAGAGCGGGTCTAGCCACAAACAAACAATCTATGGAATATCTCCTTAAGCTAGAATCAAATAAGAGGACCTACCTCTTAGTACGTTATTCCGCTTGGTGACGATCTTCCTTCCTTTCTCCAGCTATATTTTGTTTCCTTCCTTCGAGCACCTGAAACAAGTAAACAACAACAAACAACAAACGTGATAACATACAAATTACATTCATCCTACTTAATAAGTTAAGAAACATTAAGCCATGAATATGTAAGATGACATTTCATGCAGGAAATCAATTGATAGTTGCATATATATTAGTTCAAGAAGAGATTACAACCGATGTCTTGATGTTGTCATCCTCCTTCGACATATCCGGGTTCCCACACACTTCTGCTAGCATCTCATGGATAGCCCCAACAAAGGTAGTCTCAAGGCTCTTCCCTTTAGTCTTCACACCAAACCAAACTCACAACTCTCCCTTAAAAACAAACTAGAGAGCTACAAACTATGGGTAACTTGTTGATTACTCCAAAATCAAAACTCCAACCAGAACTTAATTAGAACTAGCTTGTGCTTGGGAAGAAGAGAGGTTTATATAGCTTGGATGGAGGGGAGATGGTTCCTCTTCTCATAGGAGAAGGCCTTATCCCTTGGATTAGTTCCATCCTAATACGGGAAAGGAGCCCAAACTAACCTCCTCGACTCCATCCGACCTAACAATTTACCAAACTTCC
Source organism: Pinus tabuliformis (assembly GCA_031772625.1). Lineage (NCBI taxonomy): Eukaryota > Viridiplantae > Streptophyta > Pinopsida > Pinales > Pinaceae > Pinus > Pinus tabuliformis. The sequence continues at coordinate 1,389,239,103 of CM062819.1, read as the reverse complement.
GTTACGAATTTTCTAGAGCTGGAAGCTTCAGCTCCATATTTAAAAAACCTTCCAAAAGAGGATTAGTGTGACTGAGAAAGGGCTCAGTCGATCTGATCGGTGCTAGGGACAATTGTAATCCCTGCATATCGGCGTGAGGAGGACATGGGTCATTAACTTTGGTCTTATAAACTAGGATAAATAGAATATTTTTTAGAAATGATGCAAAAGGGAATTGTTCTGCTCATGAAGAGGGAAATAATGGTAGTTTCTTCATGATAGGAAAGCATGTAGGGTTTACTATAGAGGTCTTTCAGGATCACGGGACGAGGAGTACAAGGACAATGGCAAAATGTTGTGTAACAGATGCCCCCTAAAGCATGAAGGTCGAACTAGAGTGAGGGGTGAAATGCTTTACAAGCATAAGCAGGGAACCAGAGTCCGTCATCGAAAAACCTGCAAGTAAGCATAGAACATATACATCACTGAAAACACTAAATAATAATACATGAATCATGGTATGGATGCAGCCATCTAGAGAATGATCATGTAAGTGGATCCAAGGAATGGGCGCAGCCTGGTGAGCTCCAGTATTGTAGCAATAATGCTACAACTCCTGGGGCTTCCTGTCTCTCATTTTATCAACCCGGTAGTTCGTACAAACTTGGAAGCGACGGTGCTGTATGCACAAGTACTAGCTCTTGTCGCAGTTGTCACTTGGTCAGCTGGCACAAGTCCGCTAGGGCTCAAGCCAACTTCTATAGGCTCACAGAAGAAGCTTTATCAATGATGGACGAAAGCTAGCTCAAAGGAGACTAATCTACTTGACAAAAATGAACTGAAAGCAAATCAAAGCATGTGAACCTAGGAAACCCTAATTTAACTAGTCTAACCTCTATAATGCAAAGAATGTGAAGGAAACTTCTACCAATGCTGTTGTTACCTCTAATAAGTGAAAATGCATGGATCTAAGCTGCTTGCATCATAAAATACATGTTTTTGTATTTTTCCTTTAAGTGTGTGGAATGATTGTGATTGTGTGCTAATTAGGGTTTGGTTGTGCAGATGGAATGGAGAAGGAAGGAGAACGTGGGACAGGTTGGGAAGGCTAGGAGAGGTCCCTAGGGATCCTTATCATCCATCCACAGAGGTTCCTCGCATTCAGAAGCTCGGCAACCGAGTGAGTGGCCTCCTACAGGAAGTCTGCAGGGGATCCTACAGGATACTCTGGTTTCTACAGGATGTCTACAAACGGCTACAGGATGACCTACCGTGAGTGTTTGGCGTGATGGAGGAGTGATGAATGGTAGGGGGAGATGTGTAAGGTAGGAATGAGGCTGGTGATGGCTGTAGAAGTGGAGGAATAGGATAGGAAGTGAATGTAGGGAGTAGGTTGGAAGATAGAGGGCTAGGTCAACAAAAGGCTAGGAAATGAAGTTATGTGAGGAGTGGAAGACTTTGGGAGATAACAAAGCGGGGTAAAGGTCGAGGAGATGTGTTGCATGCGTGATCAAGATGGAGAATGAAGTAATGGACGAGAGAGGGCAGTGCAAATGGAACAAATGCTTGTGACTGTTACCAAACCGAAAATGCATTAACCTAAACTACCTGTGCTTGTAAATTCAATGAACAGCAATCCAAAACGCGAAGGAGAATGTGCATGAAGCTGTGGTAAAGGAGTGTGGTGCAGGTGTGAATGACAAGGAAGCATCTAACATAACGTGACTGTGTTTGCAGCAATCATGAAATAAAGAAATGCGTGTTTTTGGTGGTTAGTCATGGACTGCACCCCAATCCCAAATGAGACGGTAGTGAGCCTTAACAACCCTTTTTGTTGGAGCTCCAATGGACTATATCTATCCTCTGCTACACTAAACAACTGTAAACAAACTCACCATAAGCAAATCCTATCTAACTCATGAAAAAGACCAACTTAACAACCTGTAATTCGAATTGCATGTGCAAATGAAAAGCTCAAAGTGCTGAAATGAAATGGAAACAACACTACAGCAGAGGGGATCTATGGCTCTCAGGTTGGGCCCTAACCTGAGAGCTATAGTCTCCTTAAGAAAACTCAAAACTAGATCACAAACTGCCTTCTTTATTCATAATCTGATGTCATGCCAAATTGGCTTACAAAAAGGAACGAAAACTGAACTGTGCTCCAAAATTACAATAGCAATACGAGAGTTTCAACAACCTATCCAAGGCTAAGGCCTCTACACTTATACAAAAACGATGATCCAACAAGTGTCCTTGATTTTAGGAGCTCGGCTGTCCAACTAGAGTTTAACTGCTGATCCTGTAGGACGGTCATAACTGTTGTTCCTGTAGAGCAGTTTATAACTGTTGTTCCTGTAGAACAGCTGGCTGCTTCTAAGCTCGGAGGGGAGATGGATTGGAGCTCGGAGTTCTTGGTGGGAATCACGAGGAATGTCCCAAGACCGTGGACATCCTCTCCTAAAAACCAGCAGTGCCACCTCATTGTCTCTTTATCTCCTTTTTCGTTGTCTCTTGCTCCCTTTTAATGCCAAAACCTGGAATCATAATGCATTAGTCACGTAGATAAAGTGCCTACCCTTCTTCCTACAAACAACATGAATAAACTAAGAAATGCATGCATAAGCAATAAAAAATGAATGGTTTGAGCAAGTAGAATAGGCCAAAATGAGCCCAAATTGTACCAAAATTGGGGCTCATCATCACCCCCCAGCTGAACCATTTGCTCATCCTTGAGCAATTTTGCCCCGACTCCTTGTCCTTGGCCGAGAGCTGGGGCCCAGAACCTGCTCCTTCTTCTCTACTTTTGGGGCCTCTGTTTTCTCTGCCTCAGGTGGAGACGAGGGTGGTGCTTCTTCCCCCTTTTTCATTTCCTTGAGCCGGGCTTCAGAAGGCGACTGGCCTATTTTTCGCGTCCAGGAAGTGACTTTTGGGCTTCCCTTCTCAGGGGTGGCCTGTGTTTTAGAGGGAGTTCTTGTACTGGGTGAAGTAGGGATGTCTCCTGAAGTGGGTTGGCTGCTGGGTGGAGGCTGTGACTTGTCTGTTTTCATTCTCTGACTCCTCCTTGCTTCGGACGGTAGAGGGATCTCCCTCTCTCTCTTTTCTTTGGGTTTTGCCGGTGTGCTGAGGGCAGCCAGTACCGCTGCCGCCTCCTTTTCGAGGATGCTAGCCTTCTCTTTCTTGTGCTTTGCTCTCTCAGAGCTCCTTGTAGAGGGTCCCTCCTCCTTTGGTTTCGGGCTTCCTGCAGAAGACCCTTCCTTGACCGGTTTTGGGCTCCCTGTAGGAGCATCTTCCTTAGCTCTTGGGCTTCCTGTAGGAGCCTTTTCTTTTAGCACGTCTGGGCTTCCTGCAAGAGCTTTTCCTTTTTCTTTCGGGCTTCCTGTAGAAGCTTTTTCCTTTAGCAGTTTTGGGCTTCCTGTAGAAGCCTTTTCTTGAATTTTTGGGCTTCCTGTAGAAGCCTTTGTCTTTGTTTCCAGACTTCCTGTAGAAGTCTGTTCTTTAGTGATTTTCGGGCTTCCTGTAGAAGACCCTACTTTGTCCACTTTCGGCCCTCCTGTAGAAGACTCTTTCTTTACGCTCTGTGGGTCTCTTGTAGAAGATCCCTTCTCTGTTTTTGAGCCTCCTGTAGAAGCCTTCGTCTGCTTTCCTGTAGGCGTTGTTCTGGGGCTTCCTGTAGAAGCCTGCGTTTGTTTCCCTGTAGATGCAACTGTCACCACCTTTTCTTGCTTGGCTGCATGGATTTTGCTTTTGGCTTTGACTGCAGGAGCTGACGAGGTGCTTGGGCTGACAGGGACCACCTCCGCTTTGTCCATTCTGCTCTTCATCCTCTGTTCTCTTGCTATCAAAACAAGTGTGTCACCCTCCTCTTCGTCTTCCTTTTCTTCTTGCTTCCTCTTTTGTTCCTTCCTCTGCACCGTGGCAGGGGTCTTCTGACCTGGTTCCCTCTTTTCTTTGGCCACTGCCTCTTTGTCTTCACTGCTGGAGGAGCCACTATCTTCGACCAGCATTTTGATGTCCCCATCTCGTGTTAGATTTCTAAATGACTCCCAGGAGAGGGGAACTTTATAGGAGTGCAGTGCATCCTCTACAAGCAACTTGATCAGCCCATGGTGTGCCACCTGATCTGGGACGCCACCCTTCAGCTTCGTAGCACATTCCATTAAAGATTGCAACAGGAAATAAGGAATGCTTAATTTCTTTTCTACAGGAAGCTCACTTCGGTGCCTTAACTCGTTCAGCAATCGGAAATGGTACCCGTAGACGATGCTATAGCGCCCCTCACATGTAATATATTTCATAATCTGCAAGCTGACCTCGTTCCAAGGTGATGTCAAACTATTCCTTCGTACTCCATTCTTATCTTCAGAGAATTCTTCCTCAGGTGGAAAGAATTCCTTCTTCGCTTGCTGGCTCTGTTTTCGTTCTTCTTTATCCCACGGGAGACCCATAGGAAGCTCAGTGATTCTACTGATGGACTGCGGGGTTATCTTGAGGCTTAGGCCTCTGAAATTGACTGTGGCCAGCACCTTGGATTTTGGCCTCAGGGCCTGCAAGAATTCCTCGGCCACTTCCTCATCGTACCCCTGCAACTTATCACAAAAAGACATCCACTGTGCTTGTGTAAAGAGCTCCACCACTGCCTGATTTCTCCTCAATGTGGTTGAATCAGTGGGCTCTCGTCTGATAAACCCACCAGGCATGATGAGCACGGTGGTTTTGACCACAGGTGGTAAATATAAAGGGAATTCGGTCTTATAGACAGAGCATGCAATGAATTCACAAAACCACAGTCTAATTATACCTCTATCCTGTAGAAGCGATAGTATGGGCACGGCAATCCAATATCTTTTATGACCAGACTGTGAATAATGACCTTGCCACCTTTGAAAACCAATTGCGGAAGGAGTTTCAGGGTTACCTCTTTTCCGCCACCTTTTTTACGTGAAGACTTCACCTTCCTGTAGAGACTGCTTTCCTGTAGATACTGCTTCCTGTAGGACTGTGTTCCTGTAGAAACTGTTCCTGTAGGAGCAGTGCGCAGACTTCGGGGGGAGCTATAGTTGGACAGCGGTCGAGAGGTGCCTTACCAGTGTTCAGGTAGCCGAGAGCTTGGCGTATCAACATGCAGAGGTAATCAGAGGAGCTACTCAAGTTTTGAAGTGAGGTTGATGGATATACACGCTTAATCGAGCCGATTAGATTTTGAATCGATGCAGCTCGTGGCGCGGGGGTGAGCTGTCCCCGCCGGACCGTTGGGTGACGTCACCCATCATCCGCCTGCACATTCGCTTGCTGCCGCATTCATTCCCACAGATCTGCCGCCGCCCTTTTTGGTTAAACTCGTTTCACGGTTGACGGGACTAATCTTCACGTGCGTGCTACGTGTGTCTTTTGTCGTGGCTGCCACCTCATCATCTGACTATCCTTTCACTAGTCGATGTGGCCAGTCAACTGGCCTTACGGCCGCTCAACCATTCACCTTTATGCCATGCAAAACAAATCAAAGTAATATCCATGCAATTTGATGGAGAGAAGGATTAGAACACTTACCTGCGCGCGGCTGCACATGATTTCCAGTTTGTGGACGATGGATTTACCTGCTGCACGCGGCTTACACAGACCCAGAGGCACATGGCTACCGGTTGCTGACGCTGGAGTGGATGGTTTCGCGTTCATGCGCCCGTGTTTTATCTCGGATGGCGGTGCTGTGGGCGGTATTCACTCGAGCAGGTTGAACTGTTACAGGATCCCCGCGAGGGGTCTTGTCACAGTCCTTTCTCCTTGGGTACATGCTGCATGCTGGCGGTTCTGGCTTCTCGATCACGATCCCAGCGCTTCTGATGCATAACGTGGATGTGGTATGGCTCTCGGTGCTTGTTTTTTCTTTGACAGATGTTTTTTCACGAGAACTCATTGCTTTGTTGTGCTGCTGCAGGGATCCTGGTTGCATGGCGACGAGGATGGTGGAGCAAGATAATAGCAATGTTCAGGGGTGCCATCAGTGGCATGCATGCGTTCAATCCACTCCTCAGTCGCTAGATCTTCACTTGAAACACATTTCGGCCGTCGCAACCTTCTACAGGAATTTTCCTGTAGAACACAGAGCTTCCTGTAGAAATTTTGCACTTTCCTGTAGAAGATCCGCGTCTTCCTGTAGGAAGACTGTCTGTTCCTGTAGAAAACTGTATCTTCCTGTAGAAGATCCAAATCATGATAAAAATTGCACATACCTTGAAAAGCATTGTTATTCTTGGAGGAGGTGTTGATGACATCCTTTGATAGCATGATGAAGGCCCCTGGCTTGGAGTGGAGAGGCTTCTTCTCCTCCATAGAACATCTGCATGCAAAACTTTTATTGTGCTTATTGTTTTTTTCTCTCTTTTTTTTTTTTTGAAAAGATAGCAGGGGCACCCCAAAGAGGTTTTCACCCTTGCTACCTGCCCTGAGCGCCTCAAAGAGGTTTTCACTCAAGGATCCTTTTTTTTTAACTTTCTTCTTTTTTTTGAAAGACAATAGGAGCGCCTCAATGAGGTTTTCACCCCTACTGCCTGCCTTGGGCGCCTCAGAGAGGTTTTCACCCAAGGATCTTTATTTTTTCTCTCTTTTTTCTCTTTTTTTTTTTTTTTTTTTTTTTTTCTCTTCAGGGTATGCCCAAAGTGGAGGCAGAACCCTTCTCTATGACCAAAACAGATTTCTCCATAGTGCTGATAAACTCTTGTCTTGAGAGAGGTCTTCTGTAGATCTTCAATCGGTGCCCATTGACAAGCATGGGAATGGCTTCCTCATCAATGGTTCGAATGAGGACAGATCCATTGTCATGGCACTGTTCCACTACATATGGTCCTAGCCATCTGGTTCTCAACTTACCCTTGAAATCTTTGAATCTGGAGTCATACAACAAAGTCCAATCTCCCGGCTGGAACTGCTTGTCATGGAGATGTTGATCATGCCACACCTTTCTCTGAAGTTGAACCACTTCTGAGTGAAGGAGGGCCTGCATGCGGTGCTCATCCAGTCCATTCAGCTGCAATAACCTTTCTTGCTGTGCATGGCTGAGATCTAGGTCCAGCTGAGCTGCCATCCTCAAAGTGTTATACTCAAACTCAATGGACAGCAAAGCTTTCTTCCCATAGACCAGCTCATAAGGTGTGAAGCCGGTGGTGGTCTTCCAGGTGGTGTTGTAAGCCCATGTGGCCTCAACCAGGCGATCTGCCCAGTCCTTTCTGCTGCTGCTCACCACTTTGGTCAAGATCCCTTCTAATGCTCTATTGGTGACTTCCACCTGCCCATTTGCTTGAGGGTGATAGGGGGTGGAAGTCCTGTGCTTGATCTTGTGATGAGCTAGAAGATCTTCAATCAAGTTGGATGTGAACTGGCTCCCCTAATCGGTCACCAGCTCTCTTGGGTAGCCAAACTTGTAGAAGATGTTCTCTCTTAAGAACTCGACCACCTTCTCTTCTGTTGCTGCTTTGATTGCTTTAGTCTCTGCCCACTTTGTCAAGTAGTCAGTACACACAATGATGTAGGACCTCTGCCTCGAAGAGGGATTGATTGGACCCACAAAGTCCATGCCCCACTTCTCAAATGGCTCAAGAGTCACTTGAGGTTGGAGAGGCATCTCATCCCTTTGGGTTGGTTTCCCCATCCTTTGGCATTGGTCACACTGGCTGACATATCTTCTGACATCTTGATGAAGTGTGGGCCAATAGTAGCCTGCCTGCAGGATCTTGAAGGCAGTTCTCTTTGCTGCAAAATGTCCTCCACAAGGCCCATCATGACAGGTGAGGAGGATGTCAAAGACTTCCTCTTCCCTTACACAACGCCTTAAGATCTGATCAGGGCCAAGCTTGAACAGGTTGCCCCCGATCCAAGTGAATGAGGCACTTTTTCTGATGATTTTGCTCTTCTCTTTTGAAGAGAGGTGCGGAGGGAACTGAGCTGAAACAAGGTAGTTTGCTATATCAGCAAACCATGGAGAGAGTACTGAGATAGCAAACAGATGCTCATCAGGCATCTGGTTATCCACCGTCCCATCTTCACCTGCAGACAAATCCAATCTAGATAAAAAGTCAGCAACAACATTCTCTCTACCTGGTTTATCAACAATGGTTAGATCAAACTGCTGCAATAAAAGTAACCATCTAATAATACGAGCATTCACATCTGGTTTATTCATCAAATATCTAATAGCAGCATGGTCAGTATGTACAAATGTTTGATACCCGGTAATGTAATGACGGAACTTGTTTAGTGCATGGACTACAGCTAAGAACTCTTTCTCGGTTACAGTGTAATTCAGCTCTGCTTTGGACAAGTTTTTGCTGACAAAGTAAATGGCATATGGAAGTTTTTGCTCAACTTGTCCTAAGGCTGCACCTATGGCTTTGTTCGAGGCATCAGTGTGGATGTGGAAAGGTAGGGCCCAGTTTGGACCTCTCAAGATTGGTGCTGACACCAACTTGTCCTTTAACTCATTCAAACTCCTCTGACAATCGTCAGTCCACTTAAACTCCACATCTTTTGCCAACAGACCAAACAATGGTGAGGCTAACTTGCTGAAGTCCTTAATGAATCTCCGGTAGTATCCTGCTAATCCCAGGAAACTCCGGACATCCCTTACTTTTTGAGGAGGTGGAACCCTCTTGATGAGAGCAATTTTGTTAGGATCCACCTGCAATCCTTGGGAAGAAATGGTATGGCCTAGCACAGTCCCTTCAGTCATTAGGAATTCACATTTTTCAGGGCTGAGGGACAAGTTCATCTTGGTGCATTTGGCTAGGACTTTTCCCAGGTTGGACAATGCTTCCTGGAAGTTGGTCCCATAAGGAGTAAAGTCATCCATGTATATTTCCACTGCATCATGGACCAACTCCGAGAAGATGCTCAAGACAGCTCTCTGAAAAGTAGCAGGAGCATTGCATAGCCCAAAGGGAAGGACTCGGTAGGCAAAGGTACCCCAAGGACAAGTGAAGGTGGTCTTATCTTGGTCTTCCGGGCTGATTTGGATTTGATTGTACCCGCTAAACCCATCCAGGAAAGAGAAGAACTTCTTTCCTGCCAGTCCATCCAACACTTGATCTATGAAAGGTAGAGGGAATGGTCTTTTTTGGTAGCTTTGTTCAGCTCACGGTAATCTACACAGATCCTCCACTTCCCATTCTTCTTGGGAACCAACACTAGAGGGGACACCCATTCACTATCTGAGATGGGGTAGATGAATCCGGCATCCAACAGTTTCTGCAATCCTTCCTTGACAATGTCCTTAAGGGCTGGATTCATTCTCCTCTGGGGTTGCCTAACTGGTTTACAATCCTCTTTGATGTATATATGATGGGTACAGACCGAGGGATGGACTCCTTTCATCTCCTTATAGCTCCAGGCAAAAGCATCTAAGTGGCTGGCCAATAGGCTACACAACTCCTTCTCCTGGGAAGGAGATAGGGAGGAGCTGATCTTTAATGCTCTCTCAGGGCCGAACTCCACACTCTTAACTCTGGGAGTGACAGGGTTGGTTGTACAAAGATCCACTAAGGTGCTAGCTTGGGCATCCTCCACCAACTTCTCTAAAGATAGTGCACTGGAAGGTGGATTCTGGATCAGGGTCTCAATCAAATCATCCTCGGTTGGGGGATTTCTTCTAGTGGTATCTAGGGTACACAGAGGTGCTAAATACACCTCGTCTTCTTCTCCTTCCTCCAACCAGAGTGGTAAATCATGCTCTAAAGAAGGTTGGGCAGGAGGGTATAGGACTAGTTGCTTGGACATGGGACCATTTTTGATGGTCATGTTTCCTGCCCGACAACTTATGTAAGCATCTGCAGTAGCTAACCAAGGCCTTCCCAAGATGAGAGGATATCCAGTAAGCTTGGCCTTTGGTTGCAGAACCAGGAAGTCTGCAGGGTATTCCCAAGAATCGATAGAGACCAAGACATCCTCCACAATCCCTTCGGGAGTCACAGTGGAGCGATCTGCTAATTGCAGTACTGTCGAGGTCTTCCTCAAGGAATCCTGAAGATTGAGTTTAAGCATGGTATCCCTGGTCATCACATTGATGGCCGCCCCCAGATCAATCAAGGTGTGGGGGATAATGGTGCCATTGATGTGAACATCTACTACAGGACTTCCAGGATCTAGGTACTTTGGGCAGATGACTTGTCCTAGCATAAGGTCAGACAGTTGTCCTATGACATTGATAGTTGAGGCATCTTTCTTCCGTCTGCTTGGGTGTTTGAAACACTTCTCCTTAACCAGCTTGTTATATATTGGCACATCCTTGATGGCTTGGAGAAGTGGGATTTTTACACACAACTGCTTGAGCTCACCCAAAAGCTCATCTTCTTCTGGGTTAGGTTGTGTGGTGGCTGTTAGTCTCTCAGGAAAGGGTGGAATAGGCTTTGGTTCACTCTCCTGATGGTTTTCCTCATCCTCTGGGGGAGGAGGTTGGCGATCTGGAAGAGTCTTTCCAGATCTAAGATTGATCTCCTGGATCTCCACAGCATAGGTAGGGCATGAGGTCTCCCCAGTATATACCTGCTGAGCTTGTCTATTGTTGGGGTTCGGGTTCGGTTGAGCAGGCATTTGAGGTTGCCTTGGAGGAGCAGGAGGTAATGGTTGTGGCTGAACTGGAGGTGGAGGCAGAATGGCGGGAGGAGTGTTGTACTGGGGCCTCCACCCCGACTGAGGTGCACTCCACTGAGGCTGTGACTGGGCATGTGAGTGATATGAGTGAGTAGTGGGTTGAGTAGGATACTGAGGTGGATAAGACCATGGAGGAGGCATGGACCAAGAAGGATGAGCAGGGGGACCCCAGGAAGGCATAGGAGTCGATTGGTTGGGGTTGTAATAGGCTTGTGGTGCCCCTTGCATTCCCTGCTGATAGGGTCTAGATCCTTGTGGTCTCCTTTGGTTGATGAAGTAGAGAGGTTCAGTGGGGGCTTCAGTCCCTTGGTACATGGCTTTAAACCCAGGTAAGGTGGGACACTGATTGGTAGGATGGTCCTCCTCACAAACAAAACACACTTCAACCGAATGCAATGGGCATTCGTTCTTAGGATGTCTTCTTGTGCACCTAGGGCAGAAGACAGCCAGGGCTCTCTCAGCTTCTTCTTTCTTCTGCTGGATCCTGAATGTGTCCAGCTGCATGGCAATGGTCTGTCTCACCTCACTCTTAAGATCTTCTAATTGGTTTGTAAACTCATGTTTGGAGAAAGGGACACCAGTGGAGAGGAGATTTCCTCTACCTCGTTTCCTAGCTGCCCTAGAATGATTTCTAAACACAGTTTTGATGTCCTCATAAGGCAGTTGGTAAATGTCCCCCCCAGCTAACATGTGAAGGGTATCTAAGAGTTCTTCAGGTACTCCTCGGAGCAGAACCAACTTAAGGGATTCAGGGTCAAGTGTGCACCTGGCCCGCTTGTAACTAAGTTGGAACCTTTCCTCATAATCCTCTAAAGACTCATCGTTTCCCATGGTCATCCGAAAGATTTCCCCTTTCGTTTCCTTGGACCTACAATAATCCCGGTACTTGGTGTTGAAGGCTTGCTGCATCTGAGCCCATGTGGTGATACTATTCCCAGGCAAACCCATGAACCAGCGTAATGCTGCATCCTTGAGAGTGGAAGGGAAAAGTTTTAGCTTTTGTTCATCTTCAGTATAGTCATAGGTTCTACAGAGGACAGCAAACTCAAATAGGAAGGTATCAGGATCCTCAGTGGTCAGTCCATGGAAGTGAGGCAAAGCAGAGGGGTTAATGTTTTTCATTTTCATCTCTCCATTGGTCTCTCGGACGGGGAAAGCTCCTTCTATTCTCTCATCTTCTCTATTGTCAGCCATAGCTTCGGATGGAGTGGTCTCTAACTCTTCTTCTTCTATAGGATTTTGGTATGTCTCGGGATGTTCACCTATAGTTTCCTCTGGATCACTGTCGCCACCGAAGAGTGAAGGGTGACTAAGTGATGTGGTGGGGGTGTTAGGTAGGAATTTGCCTAATCTATCTCGGTTCCTACGAGGCATGAAATGGAAAGGACTTTTCTTTTTTTTGAGTGCTTTTGCTTTTTCTTTGGTACCTGCAAAACTGAAACAAAGTGATCTACAACTAACTATATTGCTCAAATGAAATTGCAGAATTAGAAAGCTAATCTAGGAAAGCGAGAAATACTAGTCTATGAAAGCAGGAAATGCTAATCTATGAAAGCAGGAAATACTAAGCTATGAAAGCAGGAAATACTAAGCTATGAAAGCAGGAAATGCTAATCTATGAAAGCAGGAAATACTAAGCTACTTTTGCAGAATGGAAATGAAATAAACTACTGAGCAGAAGTAAGAGTACGAAAGTAGAAGAAAAGCAACAATTACTAATACTCTGACGCTTCCCCAGCAACGGCACCAAAAAGATGGTGAGCTCCAGTATTGTAGCAATAATGCTACAACTCCTGGGGCTTCCTGTCTCTCATTTTATCAACCCGGTAGTTCGTACAAACTTGGAAGCGACGGTGCTGTATGCACAAGTACTAGCTCTTGTCGCAGCTGTCACTTGGTCAGCTGGCACAAGTCCGCTAGGGCTCAAGCCAACTTCTATAGGCTCACAGAAGAAGCTTTATCAATGATGGATGAAAGCTAGCTCAAAGGAGACTAATCTACTTGACAAAAATGAACTGAAAGCAAATCAAAGCATGTGAACCTAGGAAACCCTAATTTAACTAGTCTAACCTCTATAATGCAAAGAATGTGAAGGAAACTTCTACCAATGCTGCTGTTACCTCTAATAAGTGAAAATGCATGGATCTAAGCTGCTTGCATCATAAAAGACATGTTTTTGTATTTTTCCTTTAAGTGTGTGGAATGATTGTGATTGTGTGCTAATTAGGGTTTGGTTGTGCAGATGGAATGGAGAAGGAAGGAGAACGTGGGACAGGTTGGGAAGGCTAGGAGAGGTCCCTAGGGATCCTTATCATCCATCCACAGAGGTTCCTCGCATTCAGAAGCTCGGCAACCGAGTGAGTGGCCTCCTACAGGAAGTCTGCAGGGGATCCTACAGGATACTCTGGTTTCTACAGGATGTCTACAAACGGCTACAGGATGACCTACCGTGAGTGTTTGGCGTGATGGAGGAGTGATGAAATGGTAGGGGGAGATGTGTAAGGTAGGAATGAGGCTGGTGATGGCTGTAGAAGTGGAGGAATAGGATAGGAAGTGAATGTAGGGAGTAGGTTGGAAGATAGAGGGCTAGGTCAACAAAAGGCTAGGAAATGAAGTTACGTGAGGAGTGGAAGACTTTGGGAGATAACAGAGCGGGGTAAAGGTCGAGGAGATGTGTTGCATGCGTGATCAAGATGGAGAATGAAGTAATGGACGAGAGAGGGCAGTGCAAATGGAACAAATGCTTGTGACTGTTACCAAACCGAAAATGCATTAACCTAAACTACCTTTGCTTGTAAATTCAATGAAAAGCAATCCAAAACGTGAAGGAGAATGTGCATGAAGCTGTGGTAAAGGAGTGTGGTGCAGGTGTGAATGACAAGGAAGCATCTAACATAACATGACTGTGTTTGCAGCAATCATGAAATAAAGAAATGCGTGTTTTTGGTGGTTAGTCATGGACTGCACCCCAATCCCAAATGAGACGGCAGTGAGCCTTAACAACCCTTTTTGTTGGAGCTCCAATGGACTATATCTATCCTCTGCTACACTAAACAACTGTAAACAAACTCACCATAAGCAAATCCTATCTAACTCATGAAAAAGACCAACTTAACAACCTGTAATTCGAATTGCATGTGCAAATGAAAAGCTCAAAGTGCTGAAATGAAATGGAAACAACACTACAGCAGAGGGGATCTATGGCTCTCAGGTTGGGCCCTAACCTGAGAGCTATAGTCTCCTTAAGAAAACTCAAAACTAGATCACAAACTGCCTTCTTTATTCATAATCTGATGTCATGCCAAATTGGCTTACAAAAAGGAACGAAAACTGAACTGTGCTCCAAAATTACAATAGCAATACGAGAGTTTCAACAACCTATCCAAGGCTAAGGCCTCTACACTTATACAAAAACGATGATCCAACAAGTGTCCTTGATTTTAGGAGCTCGGCTGTCCAACTAGAGTTTAACTGCTGATCCTGTAGGACGGTCATAACTGTTGTTCCTGTAGAGCAGTTTATAACTGTTGTTCCTGTAGAACAGCTGGCTGCTTCTAAGCTCGGAGGGGAGATGGATTGGAGCTCGGAGTTCTTGGTGGGAATCACGAGGAATGTCCCAAGACCGTGGACATCCTCTCCTAAAAACCAGCAGTGCCACCTCATTGTCTCTTTATCTCCTTTTTCATTGTCTCTTGCTCCCTTTTAATGGCAAAACCTGGAATCATAATGCATTAGTCACGTAGATAAAGTGCCTACCCTTCTTCCTACAAACAACATGAATAAACTAAGAAATGCATGCATAAGCAATAAAAAATGAATGGTTTGAGCAAGTAGAATAGGCCAAAATGAGCCCAAATTGTACCAAAATTGGGGCTCATCACAGCGATCCAGCAGAAAGTATCATAATGAAACCAAGGTATGGTTGCAGCCACCCAATAATGAGAAGGACGACATATAACAATTCATGGTATGGTCGCAGCCATCCATCTGAAAGAGACATGTATATCAGCACAATTATGTCACATCACCTCGCAACCTGGACTTTTGTAATTTGAGTCCAGGGTCTTGCACTCCAACACGACCCGATCAAAGTACAAATTCTAACATGTGAATGAATGTATTGAAGTGAAACATGCTAGAAAACTGCTTGATTACTAGTCAATGATGTGAACTGTTAACAAGCATGAGAGAAACCACCAATAATGACAATGGTCCTCAAGGTACTAGCAGCACAATTCACTGAATGTGATTAAAGGAACTGAAGTTGAACACCCATGAAATCACCCGATCGGAAGCCAATGATGTGAACTTGTCGTCGAGTGCGAAGAACTTGTCGTTAGGGCATGCAGGCTCTAAGGTACTAGAAGGGAGTCTCTGAGCTAACTTCCTAGATAATGAGCTGAAGTTGACAGGAAGTGACTGTGTCAAAGGAGGGCCATGATGTATCCCACATCATCGACACGAGACCAAAGGATGCAAACGATTTTAGATGATACAGAGAATCAGGAGTAAGTGTAACTGCAGAAGGACTAACTCTTGAACATATCGGCAACATGATTCCAGAGTTTGGCAGCTGTTGGATCCATAGGATCATTGTTCATGATGACGTGACAGAGATAAAATAGAAGGAAAAAATGAGTGGCCCAACCTGGGAAGGTCAAATGAAAAGGAGGATATCCCAACCCAACGCAAAGCAGAAAGTGTCATGTTCAAGAGTAAGTTGTCAACACGACTAATAAAATTTCCAATTTTTCCCCCACCATTTTTGGCAGGTACCCAAATTATTTTTTAATCACAAGCTTGAAGGGGATAGCATGTGCTTGTACTGTGAGTCCATCCTTCGGATGAATTTGACCTAGTAAGTTTAATGAGCCCTAGGAAGGAGAAGCTCATTTTCGTCATGGTGACGAATCCAATGTCGTTTAATATTTTAACGAGTCTGACAAAGGTGGAACTCGGTATCTTTTTCATGTTTAGAGAGTTTGAAAAATACATGGAAAAGAAAACTCCACATGGTCCCTTTTCATACGGTTGTGTCTCTCGAGCCCGAAAAGGTAGAAAATGATACTTGAGAGAATCGCTTAACCATTTTAGTCAAGGAGTATATTTTTCGTAAATAATGCATCCCAACCCGAAAAAGGGGTAAACGTATATTGGGTGAATAGCATTTCGCAGCCTTTAACGAGTTCAAAACGACAAGAGCTCAGCAATATTTTCGTGTTTAAAGAGTCGGAAAAGATCTTGAAAGAGACCCCCCATTTTATTCTCTTTTACGAGTCAAAAAGGGAAAAATACTTGGCGATATTTTCATTTTTTACGAGTCAGAAAAGAGCTTAAAGGTGACTTGTCGTGGAGGAATGAGTGGTATAAAGGGTAGCAACTGGTTCCAGCAATGGTAGAACTGCTCAAAACATGTAATGGTCAAGAGGTTGGCTAATAAAACCACTCATCGTTGTGGTCCCTCAAGAAAGAGTAAAAAAACCAAGTGAAAGCGAATGATTGGCCAAAGAGATGGTGGCTATGCAATGGAGAAAAAAAACCAAGGCTCATCTGATGGGAGAGGTTGATAAAAACGACAATCATGAGATGTAAATTGGGCATGGGTTCATTTTTACACAAGCTTGAACCATGGAGAACTTTGCTTGGAGTCGGTTTCATGTTTACACAAGCTTGAAATGAAAAACTATGCTTGCTATAAGATTGCATGCCCCCAACATAATGACTCAATTGAGGTACATGACCCCAAGCTTCATTTCAGTCAACTAGGTGGATGGAATGAAGGTTCACTTTCGAGACCTTGGAAAGACTCAACCGATTTGGAAAAGGGAGTTGATTCATTTTTAATGAGGTTGACACAGTAAAAGAACTATCCTTGAGACCTTTGTTTCATTTTTTAACGAGGTTGTCACAAGACAAGGAACTATCCTCATATCCTTTGTTTAATTTTTTAATGAGGTTGACACAAGACCAGGAATTATCGTCATACATTTGTTCATGAACCATAGGAGAACATGGCTCCCAAGAGGTCTTCACTAGACAGAAGAACCATGCTCTGGGAGGAATACATGTCATTTGGTACCAAATACAGATTGGGTTCCAAAGCCCCCAGTACATAATGTACTATACCATCTATGTGATCATCAGCAGACACAGAGACGGAACGGGTATACACATAATTGACCTATGGTAGGGAAGGTGTTGTTGGAAAATAAGATCCGATAGGGGACAATGGTTTCAAAGGAAGTGCCTGGTGACCAATGAATGACAGTTGATCAATGGTCACAATTCTCCCTTCGTGCGGAAAACAAACCACACGAAAAAGAAAAGAAATAAGAGCTCCCATGACATAAACATAGTCACGCCCGAGGAGAAGATTGAAATCTAAAGGGCCTTGGACTACCATCACATCTATATAGACAGTCTTCCCTTCCAAAGTAATAGGGAACTTCAGAAGGACCCCTAAGGGTTGACTGGTTCCTCTTTTGAAAGCCAACAGATTCTAGGTGACAGGCACAAGCTCTGGGGAACCCAAATCTTGCCTAGTAGTAGAAGACATGATGCTAGCAGATGCGCCTTCATCTAATATAGTGCCATGTACTACCATATTATAGGCTTGTACTGTGATCTAGAAAGGCACATAAGATGGGAGGCGGAAAGCAGTCAATTGACTCAAATCAAAAGAGACGACAGAACTACTTGGTGGGGGTATTATATAATTTCCCCCATGCTCTGCAAGAATAGAAGAAAGACACTCCTGAACAACTGGGATGGGAGGGTCACTCTTTGATACATGAGAATCTAAGGAGATGAGAAGAACATGAGCAACATGATCACTACTCTCTTCGGGAACAGATTGAACAACTGAAGGTGGAGCCAAGTCAACACCCTTTTCGACCAATGGCTGGTCGGGAACAGACACAAGAGATTCATGCTCAGAAAGAGTAGGATGGGCAAGATATGAATCCACGTCAATCTCTTTACCAACTAGGAGAGGGTTAGAAGAAAGCCTCTGATAATGAACAGGAAGTTGGGGTTGAGGAGCTGTAAGGTTTTCCAAAATTTGGAAGCTTTATCCATAAGAGTACAAAGGTGAAGAAGATTCTCTCCTTCACATAACCTACAGGGGAATCTAATCTTCCCTTTCTTCTTATCATTGTTAGCTGAAGGTGTAGCATCGACATGATCTCCAGAGGTCGATGGGGATGGTCGATCCAGATTTTAAGACCATACCTCTAAGACTCTGGGAATGCTAGGACAGACTCAAAGGAGATGGACACCCTTACATAGCCTGCAAGGGAATTTTAACTTCCGAGGAGGATCAGAAGGTTTGTCTACAAGAGGTGTATTTGGAGAAATAGTTGCACGGGTAGCCTCTCACTTATTTGACTTCTTCTTATTCTTAGTCTCCTGGTTACTAGATTTGAAAGTTTCACCTGGCGAAGTAGAAGAGGAGGGTGAAGAAATGTGGGAAGAAGATGAGGAGTAAACCTTAGAATCATCTTGACATGATTCGAATGAAGGAGACATTTGGATAGGAGTCGAGACGCTCGGGACCACCGACGTCGAAAACAACCAGACAGGTAGACCAATGGTTAACCTAGGAAGGGACAACGTCACCATATAAGGAGCACCAACATTTCAAAAAGAAGGAAAAGGAACAAGATTCCCTTCCGAGGGGAATCCTTGACTGGTGGACTCTGGAAATGTTGCCATTGGAATCGACCCTAAATAATTACTAAGGAAGATAAATTTTACCATGAATATTTCGTGGGAGGTTAATTTTAGAACACTGAAACAAAACTTTACAATTCATGTTTTAAGAGTCGAGAAAAGGATGAAAGATGACTCTAGTCGCTTTCGGAGTTAACGAGCTCGAAAGGACAAGTTCTCAATGATATTTTAAATTTAACGAGTCAAAAAGACCAAAATGAGTGCTCGGGATAATCTAGGCAAAAGGATTACCATGTAACCGTGAACTGCAGAATACCTCCTGGCGAACCGAGAACTACGGGTAGGAAGTCTCCCCGAATGTTGTGTTCGGTGTATCACGTTTACAAGGTGGTAGACTCGGCTTCCTATGGATAAAGGATTGCAACCTATCAGGGTCTTCATTTATATACATGACAGTACGGGGAGCATAAGTCCGTACTAGTGTTGTCTAATGCTGAAGCGAACGACAGCTGCTAGGTTTAAAGACGTCGGGACACGTCTCTAGCCTAGACCACTGAATGTGAGCATTAAGTTTCAATGCTTCCTTAGGTTAATTCAATAAATTTTAATGGTTTATCTTGAATTAGGTTTCAATTACAAGGCCCTACCATTTTCATCTGAAAAAACTCCTACATGCAGCTATATGAGAAAAGAGATCTTTCTCTTCGATGAAAGTTATCACTAATCGAGAGATAGAGAACACAAAATTAATGCAACAACCAAAGAATGAAATCTTTCTCTAACAGATCTCCTAAATGCACTTAATCTTCCCTTAAAAACAAAAGAAGTTTCATTTCATTTCCAATGCTTATGATGATGCAATTCTAGCTTCTTAATGACACTACTAATGCAATATTTTCACTTAAGTAAACTAGAATGATGTTCTTCTTTTCATAAAATGCAAAATGAATCTTTCACATAAAGCACTTTTAATGAAAATTTTCACAACTTTTGAACAAACAAGCATCAATCAAATCCAAATCATGATAAATTAAACTAAAAACAACTTCTTCCCTGAATCGAACAAACCAAACACATAAATCCTTCAATCAACAAACCAAGCAATGTAATCTATGCTTGGAACGAGAAAAGAGACACACGAAATAAGAGAATGAACGAGACTTGTTCACTCATTCAATTGAAAATGAAGCAATGAATATGTTGCGACTGAAAGATGGATTAAATGAAGTGGAAAATCAGAAACTTGACATAATGAGTAAATAAAAAAATCAATGGTAATTGACCTAGATTCCCTAGGGTCATGGAAACCATCCAAAAAACTTAAAAAATCAAGCAATGAAACTTCAAGCCAAGCAATCAATCGAAACTAGCAAGAAAAGAATCCTAGTCACTTCTGGGTGGAAGAAGAGAGTCTGAGGGTCAAGACACACTAGCACTGGAATGGGAGAAATTATAATTTTTTCCTTAACTCAGAGACCGGCAAGACTACCTAACTGACAACTAGCAACGATCGACACGACCGGCATGACTGGCCAGACTACAACTAGCGCTGATGGGCTGATCGGCACGACTGGCTAGGCTACAAGTAGCAATAATCAAGGGATTGAAAGAAGAAAATAAAAAAGAACTTCACACAGGTCCAGACTTAACACATCAGAGGGTGGGCTAAACCAAACAAGCACACAAACCAATCTAATGACGATTTCTAGTCAGGGAGAACACAGGAAAAATGAGCTAAGAGGCAGAAATTAAGAGGGAAAGACACACTGGTTATGATCTAGGGGAAACCCTGATCTTCACCTACAGGAATTGGCATGGCTTCCTAACTAACAACACGCACCAAAACGGGGTCAACGCGACCTTTTTTTAGAAACTCACGCTGATCAGCGTGACCATCAGAAAAATAAACGCACTGACCAAGGATTCAAGGAAAAAAATAAAAAAATTCAAAGGATAAGAACAGACTTGCCACTATAAAGTTCAGGCTCTAATCAGTAAACCAAGCAAAGAAGAGAACACTAAAGGGAAATGGTGATACTATAAAAGTTCACACAAAACCATAAAATGACAATCAATAAAACAGAAGGATTGGCTCCCCAGTGGAGTCACCAATTTGTGGTGCAGGTAAATTCTAAGTGCGGACACAAAAAATTTCTCTATCCCGAGAGAGTGGGTCTAGCCACAAACAAACAATCTATGGAAGATATCCTTAAGCTAGAATCAAACGAGAGGGCCTACCTCTTAGTACGCTATTACGCTTGGTGACGATCTTGCTTCCTTGCTCCAGCTATATTTCATTTCCTTCCTTTGAACACTTGAAACAATTAAACAACAGCAAACAATAAACATGATAACATAAAAATTGCATTCAGCCTACTTAATAAGTCAAGAAACATTAAGCCATGAATATGTAAGATTACATTTCATGTAGGAAATCAATCTATAGGTGCATCTATATTAGTTCAAGAAGAGATTGCAACCAATGTCTTGATGTTGTCGTTCTCCTCTGACATATCCAAGTTCCAACACACTTCTACTAGCATCTCATGGATAGCCCCAACAACGGTAGTCTCAAGGCTCTTCCCTTTAGTCTTCGCACCAAACCAAACTCACAATTCTCCCTTAAACACAAACTATAGGGCTAGAAACTATGGGTAACTTGCTGATTACTCCAAAATCAAAACTCCAACCAGAACTTAATTATAACTAGCTTGTGCTTGGGAAGAAGAGAGGTTTATATAGCTTGGATGGAGGGTATATGGTTCCTCTTCTCATGGGAGAATGACTTATATCTTGGATTAGTTCCATCTTAATAGGGGAAAGGATCCCAAACTGACCTCTTCGACTCCATCCAGACTAACCATTTATGAGACTTCCGTTTTGAAGCTTCTAGAGCTAGAAGTTTTGGCTCCATATTTGAAAAAATTTCCAAAATAGGATCGGCATGACTAAGAAATGGCTCAATCGATCCAATCGGCACTAGGGACACTTGCAATCCCTGCATATCGGCACGAGGAGGACACGGGTCATTAGCGTCGGTCTTGTAAATTGGGATAAACATAAGATTTTTTGGAAATGATGCAAAATGGAATTGTTATGCTCATGAAGAGGGACAAAATAGGATTTTCTTCATGATAGGAAAGCATGTAGGGTTTACTATAGAGGTCTTCCAAGATCATGGGATGGGAAGTCCAGGGACAGTGACAAAATTTTGTGTAATAGTGTGTTGTTTATGTTGGACCAACCCTTTAGGATATGGAGGTGTATTGTCTTGACGGGTACTATCTTCCTTCTCTTCTTCAAGTTCTTCAAGTGGAGAATATAGGTGGGAATTTGGAAGTACCTTCCCATATCGAAGGTTAATCTCCTGGATTTCCACAGAATAAGCAAGATAAGATGTCTCCCCACTATAAAGCTATTGTGTCTGCTTATTTTTCAGGTTCAATTTGGGTTGGGCAGGCATTTGAGGTTACTTAGGTGGGTTGTGGTGAGGGATTTATGGTTGAGGTTGAGGAGGAGGCATTGAGGCAAGAGGTTGGACTCCCTGAGGCCTCCATCCCTGTGAGGGATTGCCCCATTGAGGAGGTTGAGAATGATATGGCTAGAAAGGTGGCTTGATAGGATGATGGGGATATTGAGGAGTATAGGACCAAGGAGAGTGCATAGACCAAGATGGATGATTTGGGGGGTACTAAGGCTGGAAAGGTGCATTATGGTTTGAATTGTAAGAAGGATATTGTGCACTTGGCATGCCTCATTTATAAGGTCAAGGACCTTTGGGCCTTCTCTAGTTGATGAAACAGAGCTACTTCAGGCCATTCTTAGCTCCCTTGTACACAGCCTTTAGGCCTGGAAGGGAGCGGCACTTTTCTGTTGCATGGTTCTCCTCACAAACAGAGCATACCTCTATGGTGTTCAATGAGAATTCATTTTTTGGATTCCTCATAGTGCATCTAGTTAAAAATATGGCTAGTTCCCTTTCTAATTCCTCTTGCTTCCTTTTGATCTGCATAGTATCCATCTACAAAGAAAAGGTATGAAAATTTTCACTCTTAAAGTATTCCAACATAATCCATATCTCATGTTTGATAGTTGATGTAGAAGGAGATGAGTTGGCGAGACCTTGACTGCACCTACCCTTTTTTCTAGCATCCCTAGAATGATTCTTGAATATTGTCTTGATGTCAGCATAGGTCAACTGGTAAATGTCTCCTCTAGGCAGCATATTGAGGGTCTCCATTACATCCTCCCTGATCCCTCAGAGAAGTACTAGCTTGAGTGACTCAAGGTCAAGGGTACAATTATCCCTCCTATAGTTGAGTTGGAATATTTCCTCATAGTCCTCTAAGGATTCATCTGGCCCTAGGGTCATCCTAAATATTTCCTCTTTTGTCTCTTTAGACCTACAATAGTCCCTATACTTATCATTAAAGGTTTGTTGAATTTGTTCCTAGGTGGTGATATTTCCTCTAGGTAAAATCATAAACCAATGCAAGGTTGCATCCTTGAGGGTGGAGGGAAACAGATTCATCTTCTGTTCACTAGAGGCATAGTCATAGGTCTTACAAACTACATCAAACTCGAACATAAATGTGCCAGGGTCCTAAGATGCTATGCCATGGAAATGTGGAAGGGAATTCGGGATTATATTCTTCATTCTGGCCTCCCCATTAGTCTCTCGAATAGGAAAGAACTCATTTTTCCTTTTTTCATCCATGGTTTAGGTAGGTGATATGGGATCTTCCTCCCCTCTAGGTTCCTCAAGAATTTCAGGTTGCTCACCTAGAGGATTTTCTAGCTCCCCTGTAGTCAAGGAGATAATCTCACAGTCACCAAAGAAGAAGTATGGTTGACTCCTTGATGGGGTGGGGTTTTTAAATAGAAATTTCCCTTGGTTATCCCTACTCCTACGAGGCATGAAAGAACTAGTTTTATTTTTCTATATTTTCTTTTCTCTTTTTCTTTTTGTCTTTTTCAAATCAGGAATGATAATGCAGAATAAATGATATAAAAGAAAGAAAGGAAACCTCTAAGTAGAAACAACACCTACTTGGACACCTCCTCGACAACGGTGCCAAAAATTGATGAGCCCTAGTATCACAACAATATTTTTCATACTCCCAATGATACTAGCTTTAATTATAAACATGGGATTCATACAAAATTAAGAGGTGACAATGCTCTATGCATAGTAAGTCAAGCTCCATGTATGTCATCTTCAGTCAATGTGTAACACCCTCCTCCCACATTCACCCAAATTAACTAATTCGTTGGGGTAAACATGTGATAAGAGGCTACTATAATCTGATTCAAGTCCCCATGTATAGTTAAGGAAGTGGACCTGACACAACACAACCAATCTGACCTTCTACACATACCACAGAACCTACATCAGCCAACCAACCCTTCTAGGTGATCAACCCATGTGACAACTTGACACTTCACTGCCCTAGAGCCTCAGTCACTCCCATGACATGGGAATGCATGTGAATGGGGCCCTCCAGTCACTCTCATAGCATGGCCATGCAAGTGACTAGGGTATTTTTCAACTATTTCTAAGCTTGCAGTCCTGGATTTTATGCCACTTTTTCAGGGCCATGATTCAGGCCACTGCCCGGCAATCCATGAAAATTTCAGGGATGAAAAGTAACATAAAAATAATGATGAAAATGCAAGTACTTGAACAAATACTTGGTTGGACCCCTACTAGCTGTGACAGGAATTCCGTCAAACATGTCACAAATATGCATTCTGTAGGCCAAAATAACAGATCAGAGCATAGGGGTCTCATACTTATCTGAGAATCACTAAGAATCATTGATGCCATATCACGTTAGCTGCATTATCATTTATTAGGTCATATATTCATTGTACAATCATTTACAAATCAAAACATGATGAGAGCCATACATCATCACTGTCATAAGACATGATCATAACCAGCATATAATCAACAAAAATAACAAGGACACATTAGCCATAAATGCCTCATATGAATCAGTAATGAATGATTATGCCAACCAAGTTCGGGACTTCCACATACCACCTGACCATAGATTGGCTGAATCAAATCTTTCTTTCAACCAATCACCCTCGTGTCATATTCCAAGCATGAATGTGGAACATAACCAAAATCAACCAGGGATTCCCGAGGCTCCACAACCACACCCTCAACAATAGAACTAGGCTTTATCACAATCCCCCATCAGATCACTAGGATATAAATAATAAACATAGAATACCATGCTTTACCGCAATCCTCACCACATCACTAGGCCAAAAACAAGCATGGATGCCACTGGATCTCTCCACCTACACCATGAGGAATTTTTTTGTCCCAACCTCTCAGCTTTACTTTGTATCCTGCCATTACTGGACAAGTTATTCCTAGGCCTATGAGGTCTCCACCCTTTGGGCTTTACCGTGTACCCCATCCCGAGATTCATAGGCCCAATCAAGGGTACTCACCATTGAGCTTTACCATGTATCTCATCATTCACCAGTCAAGGGATTCATAAGCTCAATCGAGGTGTTCACATTCAGGCTTTAACATGTATCCCATCTCGGGATTCCTAGACCTCGTGAATAACCCTGGGACCACCCCACTCAGCTTTGAGTCCATCCATAAATCCATCTCAACCACATACAAAAGAACCCACCACATCATGGATATCCGAAAATGGCAAGGCTAGGCAAAAAACACTATCACACCTAGAAAAACGCATGTTAATGACAGCAAGAGGACTAAGAACACACATGCATAACCATGAATGTTAAGTCTAGTAAGGAAATCACACATGCAAATCGATACTTGTAAATAATCTCGATGTAGCTGATAGATCTTGCTCTTCCTTGCTTATATTTGCTTCCTCTTGCCTTCTTTACTTTTCTTGATCTGATGTTGAAGTGTCCAAGAGTCTGAGAGAGAGAAAATAGAGAGAGATCTCCAAAAATGAACTAAAAAAAGTTTGTGAACTGATCCTCAGAAGCCATTTTATTAATGAGGCCTCTATTTTCTTCATTTTCCATTATTTTGCTTCATTTTGTCCTCACATGCAACATGTGACGTTTTGCCTTCCTTTTCTCCTAATTTCCTTTATTTTCATAAATAAAATGCCAATTAATGCCATTTTTCCTTTCCAAAGCCTTTTCCATTGCCTTTGCTAATTTCCTTAGCCATAATAAACCAAATGAATACCCACACTAGGATGTATTTCCCAACATTCAACTTGGAATAAGTGTCCCATAACCATGGTTATTATTTTTCCTTTATTAACTTTTATTACATGGAATTCTCACCAGGGCTATTATGGAACCCTCCCCCTTGGGGGAACACTCCTCGGTGTTCAATGTCACGTACAACCAATAAGAATGCTGAAAGAAAAACATACTTCCCATGGAGCTTTATAACTTAGCTCGATGCAGTATTTACAATTATCGACTTGCTGAGAAGAAAACCAACATGACAACATAACTACATGATGCTTATGCTGCTTATTGGAGCTTTATAACACATCTCATGGCAATATTTACATCCATATACATATGTACATATACCAAAACATCACATCAAACATATACCTAAAACATATATCAAGGACATTCACTCAACCAACGAATAAAGAAGGATGCATAGCCCACATCTAATCCTCCATCTCCCATGTAGCTTCATCGGGCCTAAAGTGCTTCCACTGCACTTTAACCTACTCGATTGCTTGGTTCTGGAGCATGAGCTTCTTTTTCTGCATTATACACTGTGGTTCCGGTTGGAATTCTCTTTTTGCCTCCACCTGCAATACAGACCAACCAAGCACATGATCATCATCTTTAACATACTTCTTAAGCAATAACACATGGAAAACATCATGGACTTTCATTGTTGGAGGTAGTGCAATTCCATAGGCTACTAGTTCGATCCTTTCAAGCATCTTGAAAGGTTCACAAAACTAAGGTGCTAGCTTGGCACATGATCCAATCCTCAAGGAACTCTTCTTGGGCTTGATACGCAAGTACACCTATTCCCCAACCTGAAACTCCTTAAACAACTTGTTTCTATCTGCATATATTTTATGCCTATCATGTGCTTCCTTTAGATTCTTCTTGATTACCTACATTTCTTGTTCCATCTCTACCAACATATTTGGTCCAATCAGTGCCCTGTTCACTAGATCACTCCAAATAATGGGAGTATTGCAACTCCACCCATAGAGTGCCTCAAACTGACTAATCCTTAAATACTATTGGTAACCATTAATATTAAAACTCAACCAATAGAAGATACTCCTCCCATCTCCTTTGTTGGTGCATCATAAACATCCTCAACGTATCCTCCAATATCTAGTTGACCCTCTTTGTCTGTCCATATGTCTGTGGATGATAAGTTGCGTTGAAGGCCATCATTGCACCCAAACCTACAAACAACTCTTTATAGAATCTAGAAGTGAACTTAGCATCCATGTCTGACACAATCTTCTTCGGAACACCATGCAATATGACCACATCTCTAATGAATACTTGTGCTACATCACTAATTGAATGCATAGTCTTCACTGTAATGAAGTGTGCTACCTTAGTCAACATGTACACCACAACCATGATGGAATCATGTTGTCTATACGTCCTTGGAAAATCTGTAATGAAATCCATGGAAATAACCTACCATTTCTACTTTGGAATCGGAATTGGCTTTAGTAGTCTACCTAGATACCTACACTCTACCTTTACCTACTGACAGTCCAAACATCTAGCACAAACTATGCCACATCCTTCTTCAGATTCAGCCGATAACAAAACTTCTTTACTATTGGAAATGTATTTTGGTAGCTTGGGTAACCTGAATATAGTTACACATGAAACTCCCTCAGGATAATCTCCTTGAGCTCACTTTTTTCTAACACATATATCTTGTCCCTAAATCTGATCAATCCATCTGCTGAGAGATGATATTCCACATCCTGTGCACCTGTACCACTACGTGTACCTGTACATGTACTTTGTTGTAACATGTACCTGAGCTCCATGTACCTATTATCCTATTGACCTACGTGTAAGATCCGATCTTGTAGATCTATATCATAAGAACTCATAGCTGCAATGTGATTTAGTTGTACCCACCTGCTAAGAGCATATGCAACCCTTTTCTGTTTATCGTTGATGTACCTGATCTCAAAGTCAAACTCACTAATCATGGACAACCATCTAGCTTGCCTGTCATTCAAATTTGGTTGGTAAAATAGGTAACTCAACCCACTGCGATCAATCATCAATACAAACCTCCTACCAAGAATATAAATGCCTCCACATCTTCAACGCATGAGTGATCATTTCTAACTCAATATCATGAGTCGGATAGTTCTGCTCGTGCTCATTCAGCTTTCATGATTCGTAGCATACCACCTATCCCTCCTACACAAGGAATCATCCAAGTCCTCTCTTGTAAGCATATGTACATACCACAAACTCTTTTTCTGAATCTTCTATCTTTAACACTGGAGCCTTTCTCAACAATTTCTTTAACTTCTCAAAACTTGCTCCACATTCCTCTGTCTATTCAAATTTCTTACCTTGCCTCTGCAGTGATGTAATAGGATATGTAGTCCAGGAGAAGTTCCTGATGAACCTCCTATAATAACCTGTTAACCCCATAAATGATCTTACCTCTTCCAAATTTATAGGAATTTCCCACTCCATGATAGCCCTTATCTTCTATGGATCTATGACTATGCCTTCCTTGGAGACCACATGCCCCAAGTAATGTACATTTGTCTAAAAGAAACTACATTTACTGAGCTTAGCATATAATTGATGCTCTCTCAACATTCTCAACATTGTTGCTAAATGCCCTGCATGTTCTTCGTCATTCTTATAATATATCAAAATGTCATCAATGAATACAATAACAAACTTGTCTATATAAGGACACAACACAATATTCATTAAGCACATAAAGGTATTTGGAGCATTAGTCAAACCAAATGGAACGACAACAAACTCATCATGCCCATACCTGGTCCGAAAAGTTGTCGTGTAGATATCCTCTTCTTTAATGCGTACCTAATGATATCTGTATCTTAGATCAATCTTTGAGAATAATGTTTCTCCCTTCAACTGATCGAACAAGTCATCAATCCTTGGCAACGGATACCTTTTCTTGACGATCACCTTGTTCAACTACCTGTAATCAATCCATAACCTGAGAGTACCATCTTTCTTCTTCACAAACAATATCGTTGCACCCCAAGGGAATAAACTTGGCCTAGTGTATCCCTTTTCAATCATTTCCTTCAACTGCAACTTCAACTCTACTAACTTTGGAGTACTCATCCTATAAAGTGGCTTTGATATTGGTGCTTCCCCTGGTACCAACTCAATAGAAAATTCCACTTCTCTGTGAGGCGGAAACTCTGAAATTTTTGTTGGAAACACATCCTAAAACTGTTGTAAAACCAGGTACCTTCTCAATACCTTTGCATCCTCATCCTCCTTACCTTTGTCACTAGAGATATGTACTACAAATAATACACACCATTTTCTAGGACTATGCTTTTCCTGCATAGTTTTCACCATCCTAATTGATGTTTTCTTCTTCTTACCCTATAATATTCTTTGCTCTCCATTGTCATCCAATCACTCAATGGCTTTGTCATAATAATCCACCTTGGTCTTATGCAGATATAGCCAGTCCATACTCAGCAACATGTTGTATGATCCTAATGGTAATACATTCAAATATGTTGATGTAGGCTTACCATTTAGTTCAAATGCACAAGTTCTTACCCAATGATGAACTCTCTTCTTTGTACCTATAGCCAACTGTACTAACCAAGATTCTACATAGACTTCTTTATTCAAACCACATTTATCCAACAAGTCAGGGTTAACATAACTATAATTAGATCCAGGTTCAATCAAAATAGAAAAAACTTGATCTCAAAGCTTAATGTCAATCTCAATGATAGATGTTGATGATCTGCCTGCCTGTTATCTAGCACTGCATACATACGAGGAATGCTCTGCCATACATTCCCAACGGTCTATGGCTCTCGTGCACTGTAAATCTGAGGCCTAACACCCTGATATTGCGGACAATCTCTCTTGATATGCTCTTTACCACATATCCAACACTCCAACCATCTGGTACCATCACCTTTATTCTGTTTTTGTGACCCATGTCCCTATCTAGCTAATTGAACTTCTTGTAAGGTGCAACATTCTGTTTCTCTTTTGCATTCTGAGGCCTTGTTCTTTTCGGCTTCCATTTACCTTTAGATTTGTCTTTCCCTTTCCAACCTTGCTAATATTGTGTCTTACGTTTTGACTGCTCATAATATTGCTTCAATTTCCCAATTATAACTTCCTCCGATGACCAAGGTTCATCATAATCAATCTGATACTTGAATACTAATGGAAATCCACTGACAAATTTCTAAAGTTTAGACTTTTCATCTTTAAGATATGGTACATACCTCAATAGCTCTAATAACTTGGTCATATACTCCTCATCTGTTATCGATCCCATTTTTAGCTCATAGAATTTCTTGGATTTGTTGACGTAGTACCTCTCCGTCAAGTACTTCTTCTTGAAGATTCTCTTGAATTCATGTCAAATCAAAAAAAAAATCCTAATGTCTCTGACCCGCTTCACATCATCCCACCAGATGTTTGCTTTACTTTTCAGGCTAAAGATAACTATTTTTCCCTTCATATTATCTACGTAATTATGCAAATCAAAGAACCTTTTATCCCAAGTAACCAAGCCTCTGCATCCTCAAGCTTCTTCAAATATCAATCAAAGGTAGGTGGCTTCACTCTATTAAACTCATCCAGAAAATATCCCTTGTCACTCCTGTAAGGATGATAATGACAATGATCATAGTGTCTATCATAACTAGAACTAGAATAATAATTGTATCCATCACCTCTCTGATCCAGAGTATCCAAGAACCTGCCATATCTAATCGTGTCATCCCTATATGACCTGTTCCCACCATGAGATCTACTACCATATACCCCATCAGTCCCATCCTCCTGTCCATAGTTGATCTGGAGTGGTCCCTGTCTCTGCAATTCTGACAAACTCTGAAGAATTACTACATTGACTTCTGCTTATTTCTCTTGTGCTTGCATTATTCTGTTATTATCTGCCTTGCAACTCCTTAATTCTTTCTTCAAGGTTATCAATGTGTCTGCTAAGTCATAAGAATTTCCAACATCACATTGCTCATCTGATCCACAGGGAGAGTCTCGGGAACTGTAGTCTACCATATTGCTAGTCATCTTGTTGTTTTCTTCCTACAAAGCATACCATGTCAACTAAACCAAAATATAAACATAATCAACATACCTCTATATAGTTTGGGGAGGATATCTCATCTGCAAGATCAACCAGATTAGCACAATACATGTATAAACATAATCATAACAGCTTATAGATATCATCCTAACCATAGTCCAGTCATCAATGCATGACCATAACAACCACACATAATGACCTCATGCATGACAACGAAATGTATGCATAATAAACATATGGATGACATGCATGCATATGTGATACATACAAACACTGACATGCATAACTAGTGCATAACATAACCAACCTATACTCATGATAAACACATCCAACAATACATCATCCACTTTCACATGGCACATAAACCACAAGTATAAGTAACACATGTGCAACCTACATGAATGCATGACCAACACACACCATCCACTTTCACATGGCACATAAACCACAAGTATAAGTAACACATATGCAACCTACATGAATGCATGACCAACACACACCTCACATTCAGTTCAAGGGGTGAACCATCTTTGATACCACTTTGTACTATCAGATAACACCCAAAGAGAACATAAGTCGGACACCTCCCAAGGAGACTGGAACCATGCTCTCATACCACTCTGTAACACCCTCCTCCCACATTTACCCAAGTTCACCGACCCACTGGAGTAAACATGTGATGAGATCCTACTACAATATGATTCAACTCCCCATGTACAATTAAAGAAGTGAAACTGACACAACACAACTTAATCTGACCTTCTGCACATACCACAGAACCTATAGGATCCAACCAACCCTTCCAGGTGATAAACCCCTGTGACAACTTGACACTTGACTACCCTAAACCCTCAGTCTCTCCCATGACATGGGCATGCATGCGACTGGGACCCTCCAGTCACTCTCACAGCATGGGCATCCAAGCAACGAGGGTCTTTTTTAACTAGTTATGAGCCTGCGATCCTGGATTCTGTGCCACTTTTTCAAGGCCAGGACTCAGGTCGCTGCCTAGAACTCCATGAAACTTTCAAGAATGAAAATTAACATCAAAACAATGATGTATATGCAAATACTTGAACAAAGACTTGGCTAGACCCCTACTAGCCATGATAGGCATTTCGTCAAACATGTCACAAATATGCATTCTACAGGTCATAACAACATATTTGAGCATAAGGGTCTCATACTTATCTGAGAATCACTAGGAACCATTGATCCCATATCACATTTTCTCATAAAATACCAAGGAGAAATAGTTATTATTAATGAATGATTAGGCCAACCAGGTTCAGGACTTCCATGTACCACCCAACCATAGATTGGTTGAACAAAATATTTCTTTCAGCCAATCACCCCTGTGCCATATTCCAAGCATGAATGTGGAACTTATAACCAAAATCAACTAGGCCTTCCCGAGGCTAAACCACCTCACCCTCAACAATAGAACTGGGCTTTACCGCAATCCCCGTCAGATCACTAGGCCATAAACAATAAACATACAATAGTGGGCTTTACCACAATCCTCACGGGATCACTAGGCCAAAAACAAGCATGGATGTCACCGAATCTCTCCACCTACACCGTGAGGGATTTTTCTATCCCAACCTCTTGGCTTTATCGTGTATCTCGCCATTACCAATCAAGGGATTCCTAGGCCTACGAGGTCTCCACCCTCTGAGCTTTACCATGTACCCCATCCTAGGATTCCTATGCCTAACAAGGGTACTCACCACTAATCTTTACCGTGTATCCCTCCATTCACAGGTCAAGGGATTCCTGCGCTCAATCGAGGTGTTCACATTCATTCTTTACCGTGTACCCCATCTGGGATTCCTAGGCCTTGTGAATAATCATGGGACCACCCCACTCAGCTTCGAGTCCATACGGCAATCCAGATCACACATACAAAAGAACCCACCACACCATGGCTATCCAGAAATGGGAAGGCTAGGCTGAAAAACACTTTCACACCTGGAAAAACCCATGCCCATGATAGCAAAAGAACCAAGAACAAACATGCATAACCATGCATGCTAAATCTAGCAATGAAATCACACACACAAATCGATACCTACAAATAATCCCACTATAGCTGCTAGATCCTGCTCTTCCTTGCTTGATCTTTTCTTCCTCTTTCCTTCTTTTCTTTTCTTGATCCAATGCTAAAGTGCTCCAAGAAAATCTTAACTCTTCAAGGGTGTGAGAGAGAGAGAGAATAAAGAGAGATCTCCAAAAATGAACTAGAAAAAGTATGTGAACTAATCCTCATAAGCATTTTTATTAATGAGGCCTCTATTTTCTTCATTTTCCATTATTTTCCTTCATTTTCTCCTCGCATGCAACCTATGACCTTTCACTTTCCTTTTCTCCTAACTTCCTTTATTTTCATAAATAAAATGCCAATTAATGCAATTTTTCCTTTCCAAATCCTTTTTCGTTGCCTTTGCCAAATTCATTAGCCATAATAAACTAAATGAACACCCACACTAGGATGTATTTCCCAACATTTATCTTGGAATAAGTGTCCCATAACCGTGGTTATTATTTTGCCTTTATTAATTTTTATTACATGGAATTTTCACCAGGGTTACACAATGAATCAGATCAGGGCATACAAAGACCACTCCTTTTACTAGCTTTCAAAAAGAACTTACATGAAAAGAAAAGAGTCTACTCTAATTGCAAGAAGGTAAACATTATCCTATTCGCAAAAATGAAGGTGTCATTCATCAAATGTAAAGAATAACTACAATTGCATGAAGGTAAAGGATTGTACTAATTGCAGAGATGAAATATGCTAGTCTACTTGCAGATGGAATTTAAGATTCTACTTGTTGAATGTGAATCATTATTCTACTTGTAGAATGTGAAAAATTGCTTGAAAAAGGAAACTTGATCTAAAGCGTATGACTAGAAAATCAAAGAACAGAAGTTCAAAAATTAGGTCTAATCTACTTGCATTGAAGATTTTCTCTTGTTATCACTAAGTTCAAGATAATTTAGCTTCAATAACAAAGTCATTACACATTGCATAAGAGAACTATAGTTGTGATTCAAATGTGGAAATATGTCTACTAATTCTAATTGTTGTTTTATACATGTAGTGAAGGAAGGATGGGTCTAAAGTGGTCCTTGGTCCTCCCCAACCATGGATTCAAAGTATGGAGGTCATTATTCAATCCCAAGATACAAAAAGCAAGCTCTTAAAGAAAATTTGGTCAATTTTGGACAGTGCTATAGGATGTTACAAGACTGTGATGGGATTTCTACAGGATGCTACTTGATTGCCCTGTTTTTCTACAGGATTGGATCTGAGAGCATCCTAAGGGTAGGTAAGGTGTTCACAAGGTGTGAGAATGTAGATGAGGGTGTATGAAGGATATGTGATGCCTTTTTCCAAACTTATCACCCCTCATAGGCCCATTTTGCACAAAAGTACATGATTACGGTGTCCCCAAATGACCCTGAAAAGATGATCTCGGTCGTTGAATTTGAGAACAACATGAGCTGCCAAGAATGTTGAAAAACACAGCAAGAAATTCCAATTTGATTTTTCCTTGATTAAGCTGATAAAATTCAAATTTCCACATCAGTGGACAACTTGGATGCAGTTAACTTGTGTGACATTTCTTATATCACCCAGTTTACTCAATAAATTCATGTTGGAGAAGTTAGAGTTAAGTTAAGCATGTGTGATTGCTAATTTGTAGCAATCAAGGTCATTTATTTCAATTTGTTTTTGGTTAAATTAGTTACAACTATTGGAGGAACTGGTGGAGGGTCAATTGTGCAATGAGACTTCAGTCTAACTCAGTGATCATCTATTTAACTGATCTATCAGCCCAAAATATCTAGTGCATGCAGAGAATTTGAGTTCCCAAGTTATTGTGGAGATTTCAATCCAGTGTAACATTAGTTGTATATTAGTATTGAGTGTACAGGTGTTGCATCCAGTCAGATGATCAACCTTGGGAATTGCACAATTAATTTGAGGAATTTCCTAAATAATAGGGGCCTAATTTCTCAAGGAATTGTGCAAGGAAATAGGGGCTCAAGCAGAGGTAGAAATTGGCTAATTCTAGGTCAGAGCTTCTCAGTGAGCAGAGAGATTAGTTATTCACGTGAAGGTTGTGCTCAGTTGAGAAAATAAATTGTAATACATCTCTATTCATCATATTAATGCAAATAAACATTGGGGTTTATAGTAGATTTCTTTACCCTGGAAAAATATTGTGTGCATGTGTGTTATTTCTCATTGCAAGTTTGTGATTGATGTTCTAAATTCTGAATTGAATTCCACAAAGTAGTAGAGTAGGTTTGTGTCTTGTGATTTTGATTAAAATTTCATGATCAGTTCCAAATATACACCACAATTTATGCATGGTATCAGAGCAACATTCACATTAGAATAGGAATTTCGAAGTTGTTTCTTAGCAGGTTCGAATTTGTAGTTCATTGTAGCAAGATCTCTTCAGAGTTGGGATAATGGAATTTAATGGATTGAGATTAGAGTGTGCCTTGGAAGGCAGCTCAAATTTCATTGCATGGAAGGATTGCATGGCTTGCTATAATACATCAAGAGAGATGTTGCAAAACCAGCGAAATCTGATGCCCATAACCTAGCCCAATGGAAGAAAGATGTAGCCAAGGCGAGGAGAATAATGTTGGAGGGAGTGCGAGACCACATTGTCACAAATATCCATGGGAAAGAAACTTCGTATGCAATGTAGCAGGAACAAATAGATTCATTCCAAAATAGCAGCGGCCATAGGAAACTGGTGCTCAAGGATAAACTTTGAAATATCAAGATGCGGAAGAATGACACTATTCCACAATATCTGAGAATGTTCAGACAAGTTTGTGATGAACTTGTAGGAGTTGGTGTTACTATTTCAGATGATGAATTGGTAAGCCTAGCCCTTATAGGCCTTCCCAAGGGTTTGTATAACTACCAAGATTCAGTGAATGGGAGGGAGAAAACTACCAAATTGGGAATGCTTATGGTCTAATTTGGTACAGGAGGAAATAAGGTGGAATACCAGATATGGAACTTCATCCAAGGGTGAGGATGAAGAAAACTTTACATTGGTTGAAAAGGGAAATAGGGGAAAAGGGAATAAATCTCAAACCAAACCAAAATCCAGCCAAGGGGGGAAGAAGAAAGATTTGTCCAAAATAAAAAAAAATTCAATTGTCATGAATTCGGCCACTATGCCATGAAATGTCCACACAAAAATTCAAGCAAGAAGACCTTAGGAGGAGCAGTAGATGAAGATTTGGCTTCACAATTCGAGCTTGACTTCACCCTTATCACATGCATGGCCAGCAAAGTGATGGGGAGTGTGTGGTACTTGGACTCTAGTGCCTCGTTCCACATGAAAGGGTTTAGATACTTTTTCAGTGACCTATAGGAGAAAGATCTCTAGATGCACATAGATCTTAGGGACGACATAAGGTACAATGTGACTGGGATTAGTACATTCACCTTTCAGAGGGAGTTAGGCTCCCCTCTCAGACTCAAGGATGTCACACTTGTTCCAAGCCTAAAGAAGAATATCATCTATGTTGCAGTTTTGGATGACCGCGGTTATGATGTGATCTTCGTCAAAGGGAAAGCATTCTTAAGACACATGGCCACGAGACAGGTGAAGTAGATGTTGGGTGTGGAGCCTGATTATCTTCTTTATTCAGAGGTATCACCGCATTGGACCCCAATTTGTAATGTGGCGGAAACGCCGCCTGTAATATTTGCGCTGCAAGGGGGGTCTAGGGGGTGGCGGCTGTGATCTTTGAGAGCTCCCCCCTAGAGGGGGATCAGGGGCAGCGCCCCCGAAGCTAAAAATAGATGTAAATTTTCCTTGTATAATGTTGTAATTTCATAGTCAATCTGGGTCGTTCATTAGGTGGAGATTTGACAGTATAAGTCATGTTTAATGTAGAGTTTTTTGCCCTAGAAGGCAACCCCTCGCTATATATGAGGGAATTGTATTACATCTATGTAGATTTGTATTTTGAATGAGAAAGAGAGAGGAGATTGTGTGAGAGCGAAGAGGGAATTACAGTGGATCTATTGTAGGTTATATCTCTTCATTTGGCTGGATAATATAAAAGGAAGGACTCGTTGTTTCCCGTGGACATAGCCCAAATTGGGTGAACCACATATATCTGTGTCTCTCTTGTTTTGTGTGTTTTCTGTGTTAATATTTCTGCAATATATTTTATGTGCTCCATTGCTCTGTAATATATAATTTTATAACAACTGGTATAAGAGCCAAAGGTATATTTGGTTGATAAACTCGCAGGAGAGAAGGGTTCCTGGTTCAAGTGGGCGCAATGGCAGAAGATGGTAGGTTTAGGGTCGAAAAATTTAACATCCAAACTACCAGCTATGGAAGATGCAGATGGAAGATTATTTGTACCAGAAAGATCTGTGCCAATCATTGAGCAAAAAGAAAAATAAGCCGACGAGTATGACAAACACAGAATGGGATATTCTCGACAGAAAGGCACTTGGAACAATACGGCTGTCCCTAACGACGACAGTAACCTTTAATATTTCAGAGGGTTTAATGTCGACATTGACCAAACTATATGAAAAACCCTCAGCCTCAAATAAGGTATTTATTATGAAGCGTTTATTTAGTATGAAGATGTCAAAAGGTGGATCTGTCGCTGATCATGTAAATGAATTTAATACAGTTACCAGTCAATTAAGTTCTATAGGGGTAACTTTTGATGATGAAGTTAGGGCTCTGTTATTTCTGTGCTCATTGCCAGAAATTTGGAATGGTTTAGTTATGGCCATTAGTAACTCTGTCTTTGTATCTAGTACTTTAAAGTTTGATGATGTTGTCAGTGCAATCCTTAGCGAGGAAATGCAACGGAAAAGCTCCGATGAGACATCAGGAAATGCCTTGACTGCAGAAACTAGAGGAAGAAAAATGGAAAGAGGAAAGAGCCCAGGATATCGCAGTAAGTCAACAAAAGATAGATCCAAGTCCAAATCGGGGATAGTGTGCTGGAAATGCGGGAAGAAAGGACACCTGAAGAAAGACTGCAAGTCTCGGAAGGGAAAAGAAGGAGACGCACAACAAGAAAACAATCATGAAGAAAATGTGATAGGTGATGTGTTACAAGATGCTTTGATTCTTTCATTAGAAAATATTATTGATGCCTGGGTGGTAGATTCATGGGCCTCATTCCATGCCACACCTGCTAGGAAACATTTTCATGATTATGTTCAAGGAGATTTTGGACAGGTTTGATTGCGTGATGATAAACCCTGTAAAATCATTGGAATGGGTACAATTTTCATAAAAAAACGGAATGGAAATCAATGGATATTGAAGGAGGTAAGGCATGTTCCAGATCTGAAGAAAAATCCAATTTCAACAGGGAAATTGGGAGGTGAAGGCTGTGTGACTACTTTTACAGATAAAACCTGGAAGGTCACTAAAGGAACCCTGGTAATAGAAAAAGGAGAAAATTTTGGTACATTGTATTTATGTAATGGTATTTCTAATTTTGTTAATTATTTAACCTCTACATAAGAAGGTATGTCATTGTGGCATCATAGGCTTGGGCACATGAGAGAGAAGGGGATGCATCACTTAAGAAATTTGTTGCCAGGTTTGAAGCATGTTGATTTAAAATTCTGTGAGAATTGTATTTATGGAAAACAGAAGAGAGTCAAATTCCTCGAAGTTGGGAAAGAAAAGAAGAGCGAAACATTAGAGCTTGTGCATACAAATGTATGGACACCTGCTCAGGTATCATCTCTTGGTGGCTCTCATTATTATGTTACTTTTATTCATGATGCAACTAGAAAAACCTGGATTTATTGTATTCAAAATAAATCTGATGTATTTGATACTTTCAAGAAATGGAAAAGTTTGGTTGAAAATGAGACAGGAAAAAGGTTGAAGTGTCTCAGATGAGACAATGGAGGTGAATATTGTAGCAAAGAGTTTGATAGGTATTGTTCAGAGAATGGAATTCGCAGAGAAAAGATAGCTCCAGGAACACCACAAGAAAATGGTGTGTTAGAAAGGATGAACAGGACAATCATGGAGCGTGCAATATGCATGAAATTGCATGTAGGATTGCCTTTACAATTTTGGGAAGATGTTGTAGATACTATTGTTTATCTAATAAATAGAGGGCCTTCAAGTTCCTTAGATGGTGGTATTCCAAAGGAGGCATGGATGTAGAAATTTTGAATAATATGACACTTATTCACAGAGATTATCCTGATTATACACTATTGCGGAATACATGCATAATACATAACCTCCTCTACGTTGATCATCAATTTTGCGGAATTAAAACAATGAAAAATAAATCGTATGCGCACATTAACACAGTATGTAACCTGGGGAAAGCATACAGTGGAAAACCCCACACTATCTGTATATTATAATGATTGAGAACATGTAACAATACATAGTACAATACTCCTCACAAGTACTCAGTACTATCTCCACCTGTTACACACAAAACTAGCTCAGATCTGAATCAATCACAGGTTCAAATCTCCTCCACTGCTTTGCCTGCCTCCACTGTGCAATCCTGCATGAGAATAATGATGAATGGCTGAAGAAAACTCGTATTTCCTTGGTTGAACCATGCAATCCTCATTGGCATTACTCAATCCCATTGATTGTGCAAGATCGCATGCACAACTATAGTCACAACTGATAGCAATATCCACCTCTAACACCTGTCTCCACTGAATTGTCCATGCACTGAGTTAACTGATGTATGCTTTAGTTGCTTTATGAGTTAATAATTAGTGAATTAATTAATAATTAATTCACATCACTCATCACTAGTGTATTCTGCAGTTAGACTAAATACAACTAGTTTAACCAAGTCAAACTGAACACAACTCCATCAACTCCTCAATCAACTCCACCAAACTCAATCACTTGAGTTCTAACTGAAGTCCATCATGCAATAGCTCAACTGACCCATAAGAAAAGCGTATTTCCTTCTGGCAGCTGCATGTGCTACATCTATAACTAAAACTGAAGTTCTCCAAGAGGATAAGATAATGTTTATAGTCCAAATATTATTAAGAGCTAATAATATTCGACTGTTCTATTTTTAGCCTGGCAGTCTAAAAATAGACTCCGCCCATATGTCTAAAAATAGGAGTCCATCTATTTTTACCAACATGACCAATCATCCACAAATAGCATCCTGCAACTCATAGACCATGATCCATATGTCTAAAAATAGACATAGTCTAAAAATAGACTTTGCGCCAAAAATAGCCTGCGAGCCCACTTAGTGAAGGTGACTCCTTTCCACTAAGCTCCATCATCTTGTTGCATTTTCAACACTCCCTCTCAACAAGATATGGATTATCAGCAACCCCTATCCTACAACTCTGGAATGTTCTTCATGCAACACATTTTCTCGGACCCTTGCTCCAACAACACTTGGAACAAAAACACTCCCAACTGACCACTCTGTTGGGCTAGGAACATACTTTGATGCTGAAGCTCTACCTATTGCTGACAAGTGCTCCCTCTCTGACATCTGTTCTACTGCAACATCTCCATGCATCTCGCACCATTGCACACTTCTTTGTGCCACCTAACACTGTGCAAAACACTTGTGCCTCTCGTATTGCTGCAGCCTGCTAGCTATGCGCTGTCCTGGGATTCCCTACACTGTCGCTCTCTCTGCCACTCCATCCGCATCTGTCTCTACCCAATCAGTCAATTCCTACCACTCCACATCGAGGCTCCCGTAGCAAGGTCTCATCCAAGAGGTTGGGTACCTCAAGGATCCTGCCGCTCCTCCTTGGGACGATCACTCTATATCACCCCACCTCCTTCTTGGAGGTATGGCTGCACGTGATCCCTCAGCCCACCTAGCTCGAAGTTTCCCCCTACTGGAGGTCTCTGCATGAGTAGATATCTCTACTCGATCTCCTCTCAACTTCCCTTGTTGTGACTACTCCACAACCTCCTGAAGCTGCTGCACCAATCGTGGCTCCTCCACAATAGTCTGAGACTTCTTCTGGCTCTGCATGTTGAGAGGTAATATACGCTCCCTCTCAACCACCAAGCCTCCATCAGTTGCCTCGCTACTCAAGGCTTTGCATGCATCTTGAACCTCAAGAGCATACAGGTTCTTGACCCGTGAACCAATCTGCTTCCCTTACTGAAGACTACATCACAGCCTCTATCTTCCAGCATCATGATCGACACCAAGTTTCTCTTCAGTCCTGGTACATACTTGACATCGGTCAAGGTAAGGCAAGCTCCATGCTCGCTCTGAAAAATAACCGTGCCTACACCTGAGACACTATACTTCTCATCATTACCCATCGCTATGAGTATCTGGAGATCTTTCTCCTCCAAGGTACTGAACAAACTTTTGTCACCCGTCATGTGGAAAGAAGCTCCACTATCAAGAAACCAACCACTTCCCACCATGGATGAAACCATGCATGCGAAGAGTGTGAAATCCAACTCAAATTGTGAAGCAAGTGCCTCACCTTCAGATCCTTCCCCGGATCCCTTCTTGGATTTCTTCTTTGGGAAATTAGTATCATAATGGCCCAAATCATGACAGCGAAAGCATCTCACCTTCGACTTGTCAACCTTCTTCCCATCTTTGGAAGAAATGGATTTAGAAAGAGAACCCTTCTCCTTCCCCTTCTTTGCTTTGGCAGCCAAAGCACAATTTTCTTCATCAGATTCCTTTGATGAAGATCTGTCCCTAGTATTCTGCCTGATCTCCTCTTGCACAAGATCCGACCAAAGTCTCTCCCATCCTGGCAATTTCTCCTGACCATTAACAGAGTCCTGATAGGAATGCCAACTCTTCGAAAGACCAAGGAGAGCCAAGCTCACCAAGTCCTCATCATCGACAGTCACCCCCACACTTCCCAGCTCATCCCGACATTGGGTGAACTTCGTGAGATACCTGGGCATACTGTCTCCATTCTCACACTTAATGTTTCTGAGTTTATCCTTGAGCGCCAACTTCCTCTGGTCGCTCTTGCTTTGGAATAGATCTGTCAACACTTTCCACATCAAGTATGGATAATCCTTTCCATGTAGGCTGGATACAATGTGATCCTTCACGCCCTCCAACAGAATCCTTCAACACTTTGTTGTCTTCTTTTGCCAAACCTCAACGTGAGCAGCATCAGTAGGCTTTGGGACCTCAGCTTCTATGAACTCCTTCAGCCCATTTTCATCTAAAAATGCCTCCATCCTGTCTTTCCATGCAATATAATTTGAGCTGCCTTCAAGATCATACTCCAATCGCAATCCGTTGCAAGACATTTCAACTTCGACACCAAGAAAACACTGCTATAAATTCGAATTCCACCAGCTCAAAACTCAACCACTTCTGATCTAAAATTCGTGAGAACAAAGTGTTTCTCGTACAGAGATTGACTGTATGGGCTTTTATCGGATATCTCACCTTCCAAAGGAAGGATGAATCCAGAGGCTACCTAGCCCGATTACAGGCTCTGCCTGAAGAAATAAAATGTAAACACTTTCTGAATAATAGATCTGATGAT
The DNA here is from genome assembly GCA_031772625.1 of Pinus tabuliformis. Classification (NCBI taxonomy): domain Eukaryota; kingdom Viridiplantae; phylum Streptophyta; class Pinopsida; order Pinales; family Pinaceae; genus Pinus; species Pinus tabuliformis. The sequence goes on along the minus strand of CM062819.1, from coordinate 1,389,196,975 downwards.
CAACTACTCTGATACCATGTAGAAATTTTGAATAATATGACACTTATTCACAGAGATTATCCCGATTATACACTATTGCGGAATACATGCATAATACATAACCTCCTCTACGTTGATCATCAATTTTGCGGAATTAAAACAATGAAACATCAATCGCATGCGCACATTAACACAGTATGTAACCCAGGGAAAGCATATAGCTGAAAACCCCACACTATATGTATATTATAATGATTGAGAACATGTAACAATACATAGTACAATACTCCTCACAAGTACTCAGTACTATCTCCACTTGTTACACACAAAACTAGCTCAGATCTGAATTAATCACAGGTTCAAATCTCCTCCACTGCTTTCCCTGCCTCCACTGCGCAATCCTGCATGAGAATAATGATGAATGGCTGAAGCAAACTCATATTTCCGTGGCTGAACCATGCAATCCTCATTGGCATTACTCAATCCCATTGATTGTTCAAGATCTCATGCACAACTATAGTCACAACTAATAGCAATCTCCACCTCTAACACCTATCTCCACTGAACTTTCCATGCACTGAGTTAACCGATGTATTCTTTAGTTGCTTTATGAGTTAATAATTAGTGAATTAATTAATAATTAATTCACATCACTCATCACTAGTGTATTCTGCAGTTAGACTAAATACAACTAGTTTAACCAAGTCAAACTGAACACAACTCCATCAACTCCTCAATCAACTCCACCAAACTCAATCACTTGAGTTCTAACTGAAGTCCATCATGCAATAGCTCAACTGACCCATAAGAAAAGCGTATTTCCTTCTGGCAGCTGCATGTGCTATATCTGTAACTCAAACTGAAGTGCTCCAAGAGGATAAGATAATGTTTATAGTCCAAATATTATTAAGAGCTAATAATATTCGACTGTTCTATTTTTAGCCTGGCAGTCTAAAAATAGACTCCGCCCATATGTCTAAAACTAGAAGTCCATATATTTTTACCAACATGACCAATCATCCACAAATATCATCCTGCAACTCATAGACCATGATCCATATGTCTAAAAATAGACTTTGCACCAAAAATAGCCTGCGGGCCCACTTAGTGAAGGCGACTCCTTTCCACTAAGCTCCATCATCTTGTTACATTTTCAACAATGGACAGGTAAAAAGGTAAACTACTCATTTTTAAAGACTTTTGGTTGTGAATCCTTTGTCCACATTATTAAAGAAAATAGAACAAATCTTGAGGCAAAATCAACGAAATGTACCTTTATTGGATATGGTGTTAATGATTTTGGTTATCACTTTTACGATTATAAAAAACACAAAATCATTAGGAGCAAAGATGTCATATTCAATGAAAAGGTTTTGTATAAGGATCAGATGCAGGAAAAGAAACAGGGAAAAGAATACAGAGAATACACAGTGCTTGATGAGATCACAGAAAAAGTGGAGGTGCTTGAAAACCATAATGATTAACAGCCAAAACAACAACAGCAACAAGCACCTCAAACACTTGAAAGTGGTGTTAGAATATCTACCAAGATAAATAGACCCCCTGAACGATACTCTCCTTCATTCTATTATGTATTGTTGATTGATTCTGGTGAATCAGAATGTTATGAAGAAGCAGTGCAGGTAGAAACCAGGAAGAAGTGGGAGCAAGCCATGAAAGAAGAGATGGACTCCTTAGCACATAACCAGACTTGGGACTTAGTCAGGTTGCCTGCAGGTAAAACAACATTACAGAATAAATGGGTTTACAGGTTGAAGGAAGAAGATGGAGGTAGAAAAAGGTATAAAGCTAAACTTCTGGTGAAGGGGTTTGCACAAGAAAAGGGTATAGACTTTGATGAGACATTTTCTCCTGTTGTTAAAATGACTTCAATCAAAACTATTTTAAGTCTAGTAGCAGCTGAAGATTTGCATCTTGAGTAGTTAGATGTAAAAACAACCATTCTCCATGGGTATTTGGAGGAAGAGATATATATGTAGCAGCCACAAGGATATGAGGTAAAATGGAAAGAAAAACTAGGGTGAAAGTTGAAGAAGAGCTTGTATGGCTTAAAACAGGCTCCAAGGAAGTGGTATCTAAAATTTGACAGGATTATGTCTGAACAAGGTTATACTAGATGTCACTCTCATCATTGTGTTTATCTCAAAAGGAAAAATGATGGCAGCTATATTATATTGTTATTGTATGTAGATGACATGCTTGTTTCATGTTCTAATATGCAAGAAATAAATGTGCTCAAAAGAAAATTGGCAAACTCATTAGCAATGAAGGATTTGGGTGCTGTAGAACAAATCCTTGGTATGAGAATAACTAGAGACAGGAAGAATCAAAATTTAACATTGTCTCAGAGTGAGTACATAGAAAAGGTGTTGAAAAGATTTAATATGAAAAATGAAAAACCAGTTAGTATACCTTTGGCTAGCCATTTCAAACTAAGCAAGTGTTACACAGTATTTTGTCACCGACCCCGCATCCCCTGATCCCGAGTAGAGTTGGTGCCTGAATGGCATCTGTTCTGTGTCATACATCAAAATATGTGTCCACATCTTCCATATCACTCAAGAAGATTAACCATGCTCATTAATCCTTAATTTGACCCTTTTTACCTATGTTTCAATATTGTCGCAGGACATCAGTATCCTGTCTGCGACGATGGACCAAAGTGAACAAGAACCTTGCAACACCATCACAAGAGTACATATTTTCTCTATGACAGTTGGATTTTAGGGATCGTTGCAGGACATCAGTATCCTACCTATGACAATAGCCTAGAATGCATTAACGCCTTGTGACGTCATCTTCGAGTCTTAGTGTTTGACCTGCGACGACCCATATATGGAAAATTAGTTCAAACAGAATGCTTCTGGGTGGTTCTGGAGCTGGTTGTTGGGTCAAGGAATTTCACCTCTCTCTATTTGAGATGGTAGTTCCGCCTTTTGAGTAACCTCCCTTGAAGATAAGCTTCCTCTCCCCTCATTTATGGAGGCTCCTCCTCTTATAAAAGCATCCTCCATGACTATGATCAGCTAGTTCAGAGTTCTAAGAGTGCTAGTTGAGTGTTGGTGTGCTAGTTCTTAGCTTGTTGGATTGATAGCTTACAGTTTGGATTGCCTTTCATGTTGTGAGAGTGTAAATGGTTTTGTAAGAAGGAAGCCTTGTTGTGATTGCCTTAGTTCCATACTTGTGCTTTTGGGTGAGAGAGTCATCAGTCTTTCTGGGAAACCTTTGAGAGTGAATGCTTATGGAGACATACTGATCAGACCCTTCAAGGAAGCTTGTGACGTCAAGGCGTGGTTGTAAGTTTTAGTATTGTTCATATTAATGCAATCAATGGTTATTTCCTATATCATGTATGAAATGTATATTGATAGTGTATGGTTCCTTGACTCTATAAGTAGATAGTTCATTGTTGTGCTCTATTATGTGTTTTTTCGTTTTCTTATGTTGTTTCAGGTGCATCATTCATTAAGGGGAAGAAAGCGATAGCTTAATCCGACGTGACGAAGACTTCATCAAACACCGGGATAAGGTAGGCCTCTTCAAGGAAAACTATTTAAGGAATTAGCTATTGTCTTTGTCTTGCTATGACTAGACCCACTCTAGGGCTAGAGGGGTTGTCTCTGTCCGCAAATGGAACTTACCTACATCACAAGTTGACGACTCCGCTGGGGAGTCCTTTGTGTGTTGTCTCTTGTTTTTGCTCTTGATTTGTTTTTTATTGAATTACATAGTGTCTCCTTGTTTGGGACTAAACCATCAGTGTTCTGGATCACTTGAGTAGCTCTAATAGTCCACCTCACTGTCTGACTGATAAGACTGGTGTCTTTCAGCTGTTTTTGCCTTGTTTTCCTTATCTATTGAGTTCGTCGTTGTTTAATTCCTAAAATCTTTGACGAATCACTCTTGTCCTCTTTCTCCAAGCTACACGTCGTGTATATCCCGTCATACAGCTACGACGATTCCTGAAATCAAACCGTCACTGAGAACAGGTGTACCTTTGCGACGACATTGCTTAGTTGCTAGTGTAGTGCTTGCGACGATTTGGCGATCGTCCTAGGTTGTCAGTTTTACCCCTTCAATGATTCCTATAGGGTTGCTTTTTACAGCCCTGCCTCCTGAATAGGCCAATGTAACTTGTCCTTTATTGTCTCTTACATCTTATTAAGCTTGCTTTGACTATGTTTGCTAAGGCGTATCCTTCTTAGATCCATTTATATGAGTTTTGGTGTTTGGGCTGTGTGACCTAAGTATTTTAGGATTTCATCAAGAATTCACTTGTTTTGGGTTTCTTGTCCTTCCAAAGTTCTACACTACATCCACAACAGTCTTGTTGATTTGTTTGAAGTTGTTTTCTTGCTATTTTCCCGTCTTCTTGGTTGATCCGTAGTAATTGGTCATCAAACTAGCTTGTTGTGTTGATTTGATTTCCATTCACTATTGAAGCATAGATTACATTTTCCTTTTGATCAGTCAAGTGGTGCATTAGCTTGTTTTCTATTTATTCCAAAAATCAAAAACAATTGCGCTCATAGAATATACGAAAATTAAAGCATTTTTCATTAGTAGATTCTTCATGATTAGGAATTGAAAAGCGAAATTTGAATCTTTCATTTTTTTCTATCATAGTGTTTGTGAGATAAGCGGAAATCGATGCATTGTGTTTCCTATTGATTGGATTACTTGCTTGCACTATTGTTCTTGCATTTGCTTATTTGGAAATGAACTCCTTACCCTCATTTAAGTAGTCATTCATCGAAAGGAATGGTTTCTGCTCATCTAGTTGCATTCTAGGAGTGTTAAAGATACATTCGATAAGGCCTTGAAATCGAAACTTAATTCAAGATTAATTGTTAAAATCTATTGAGTGAACTTAAAAACGCATTGGAACCTAACACTCACATATCTAGAGGTCTAGGCTAGAGACGTGCTCTGGCATTGTTAAACCTAGTTGCTATTGTTTTCACTAAGGTTGGGTGATTCCTCCTTTTGTGATTCAATACGTACTAGTACAGATTTGTGCTCCCCGTACCGTCATGTATATATTGGGAGACCCCACTAGGTTATCATCCTATTATCCATAGGAAGCCAAGTTTGCTACCTTCCGAGTCATAACACACTGAACACAGCATTCAAGAAGATTGATTTTCGTATGGAAAGTCCTTGGTCATTTCTCTTTCATTTTATTACCAAAGTGTATATGCAGTTTTACGATTTGTCTGGTAAACCTCTTGCCTAGAATTCCAGAGTAGTCACTTTCGTTCCTTTTCGACTCTTTAAAATTAGCAGGATCATCTTAGCACTTTTCCTTTCAAGCCCATTAAACTTCGAAGGCAACTCGAGTCATCTTTAGCCTCTTTTCTTAACTCTTTAAACAAGAAAGGCGAAGATTTGTTCCAGCATCATAAAATTTATTTTCCACGATAACATTTTACCTATTAATCTTGGTTGCATTGTGATAGATTTTTTGCAACCTTATTGATTTTCTCCTAGACCTTTTGAGCTAAGCCGTCCTAGCATACTCACTAATCCCATCCTCTTTACCAAGCGATAGAGACTCTGCATCTCATGTCTCTTCTGAGGTATCCACTGTTGGTGGTACCCTTCCCATTGTCCCAAGTGTTCAACCTCTTGACTCTTGAGCTCTGGGAGAATAACCTTTTGATTTCGATTGGGCTTCTCTCTGCGAGTATTTAGACAAAAACCTCCCATCTACTCCTCCTGGTGTTTCGGTTACAATGGCTTCTTCCGAAATGGATGAGATGAGTCCCATTAGCAGCAAAGAGAACCTTGTGTCAATCGGAGAACTTCCTCTTCCCCTGGAAGGTTTCCCTTTTAGCACTCCTCTTGATGTGTCATTACCATTGCGCTATCGTGCCTTGTCTAACATCATGAGTTCCACATTTCTACATCGGAGTTTTGTGTGGTCTCGTACTATAACCCCGAATTTAGGGTCTTTCACTGCTTCAACTTCCACACCTTAGACTCAGGTCATATCAGTCATGTATGTTCCGTCAATGCCCACTGTTCGTGTGGCTTCTACAGCTCCTTCCATTAGTGCAGTTACTGCGTCCTCAATGGTTACTACTGTTGTTGGGCCCTCTTTTGAGCCCGCTAATAGTGGTCCCTCATCCTTGGTGTACAGAGTTATTCACCCTACAAGTAATATACCACTTTCTTCCAGTTCCATTCCGGCAGGGTGGTCATATGAGCAATACATGTTTGCTCTTCAAAACCCGAATCATAACCCTCTGGGCTCCCAACCACCCTCCTATCCGCATAACCCGTTGCACTATTATGATCCTCGAGGGGCTCATATTTATCACACTGGGTCTCTCCCTCTGGATCCCACAGTTGAAGTTTTCGTTCCGCTCTCGATTACCTACAATCACACCACTTATCATGGCTCGTAAAGCCTACCTTTACAATGGCATCCTTCCAGTTTCCAAGGGCAACCTTCCGACCTACAAGGACAACCTTTCACTACCATAGGTGCCTCTTTTTTTTATTTAGGGTAACCTTCTGGTCAACCAGGTCAGCCTCAATTCCAGCCAAGCCAACCGGTTGTCTAGCAAGGTCAGCCTTCTAGACAGCTAGGTCAGCCTTTGTTTCAATCAAGCCAACCCATTATCCAGCAAGGTCAACCCTCTAGTCAAGCTGGACAGCCTCAGATCAAGCAAGGCCAGCCTACTGTCCAGCAAGGTCAACCCTCTGGTCAAATGGGCCAGCCTCAGATCCAGCAAGGCCAGCCTGCTGTCTAGCTAGGTCAACCCTCTGTTCAAATGGGCTAGCCTCAGTTTCAGCAAGGTCAACCTATTACCCAACAAGTTCAACCTTCTGGGCAAATAGGTCAACCTCAGTACCAACAAGGCCAGCCTTCTAGCCAGTTGGGTCAACCTCAGTACCAACAAGGCCAGCCTTCTAGCCAGGTCAACCTCAGTACCAACAAGGCCAGCGTTTTGGCTAGTTGGGTCAACCCTAGTTTCAACAAGGACATCAGTCCAGTAAAATCAATCCACCTCTCAGTCAATCAGGCATTCAGACACTAGCTGTTTCTCAAGCCCCACCCAGTTTCCAGACTCAAGTTGGACTCCAAACTCAAGTTGGATTTCAAGCCCAACTTGTTTATCAAATACAGCCTAGGCCTCAAGCGCAATTTGGATCTCAACCACAATACGGTCTCCAAGTAATTCAGCAACCCCAAGGGCAACCTCAAGGTGCTTCGTATCAAAATTATCAGCAACCACAGGTCAATTCTTATCAAAAAATTTCAACAGCCCTATGCTGCCCCTGTTGGTCAAGCTGGTAACCAATGGTTTGCTGGCGGTCAAAATCTGGGACAACAACCAGATTATGTCATTAACCTACCTAATTATAACCCTTATGGACAAAATCCGAGGGGAAAACAAGGCTCTGGGTGGAACCCTAATGCTGGCCCTTATCAGAGGCCTATGATGTCCTTTAATCCTAATTACCTTTTCTAACAACCTTGGAACTGCCCGAGCTGTCCAAGCTGACGAATGATCCAATCCTTCATAATCCATATTAGCCACCAGTTCCGACCAAAATTCCCAGTGATTGTCCTAAATTTGATGGTAAATCTGGAGAGGACCCTCAAGCGCATGTCATGACTTATCACCTCTGGTGTTCATCTAACTCATGGCTTGATGATTCTATCTGCCTCCGTCTTTTTCAAAGGACTCTCACTGGTTCCGCTGCGAAATGGTATATTGAGCTCGCTCATGGAACTTTCCAAGACTTCAATTTGCTTGCGATGGCATTTCTTACCCATTTTCAGTTACCGATTCGTTATGAAACGGGAACACATATCCTTACTTCTCTAAAACAGGACACAGCTACTCACATCTCCGATCATATTCATGAATGGAGAAGGCAGTGCCATTTGATTAAGTTTTGGATCCCTGATTAGCTTCTGACTGACTAGTTTACTACCTCTTTTGTCGGTCTGATAGCTCGAGATATTGCTATGGGGGCATGTGTTACTGAAGAGCAAGCTATTGCGCATGCTCAGTATCTAGATTTGGTTTATTCCCAATCTGGTATGCTGTATGATGTCTTACATGATGCTCCACGACCTGGAACTTCTAAAGCTCCATCGACAGTGTTATTGGTTCCATTGCTTCATCTTCCTGAAAGTCTTCCATGACCCCTGCGAAGCAAAAACCTACCGCTCCTAGTGAAAATGCTTCTCAGGCCACAACTAATACTAGTAAAACCTCCGAAGTCAATGTCGTCCAGTCCACCGCGGTAGATAAAGCTTCGAAAGGTAAGAAGAAGGGGAAAGGAAAAAATAAGGTTGATCCACTGAAGCAGGACCCTCCTAAGCCTCCGGCCGATGATGGTGCTAAACAAAAACCTAAGTATCCTTGTCTTATCTATGACGAGGATCACTACACTAAAGATTGTCCTAGATGGTCTGAAGTTAGCCGTTTGCTTAAGGAGACTCTAGGGACTCCTGTTGTACTTAAAGAGCCTTTTCCCTCTCAACAAACTTAAATGGTGGTCGATCAACCTCAATCCTCTTCCACTTTTGGCTCCCAAGTTTTTATGGCTGGGACTATCCCTATCCATGTGAGTACTTGAGCGAAATAATATAAACCGTCTGCCGGCAAGGAACCTGAAGTCCCTTCAAACGTTCCTTCATCCAATTCTGGCCCTCTTCATATTGAACGACCTAGCACTAAGTCTGTCATTTGACCTTCTACTAAGGGAGTCCTCCTAAAATCTTCTTTTAACCCCAATGCTCGTGTCACCCAGCACTATAGTATTGTTGAATACTTAGCCCAAGCTCCTTCGGCTATGTCTGCTTTGGAAGTTCTCCAGAGTTTTCCCCCCCAACGGAAGCCTCTACTATTAGCCATTAGTGGCATCGACTTGGCTGATTCGGAATTAATTACATTCGATCTTGAGAACCATGTGCCATGATTGCCTCATCAAATTGCTTTTCTCATTCAAGTCATCATTAACTCAAAGAATATTCATCGTACGGTTATTGATGAGGGCGCCTCCACTTGCATCATGTCTATTTCTTGTTGGAAGGCCATCGGCTCCCCGTCTTTGAGTCAATCTCCTAATAATTTGGAAGCCTTTGATGGAAGAGATTCTTGTCCATTTGGTATTCTCCCATGCTTGCCTATCACCCTAGAAGGGAAGACAGTCGAGGTCAAACGACCAATTGTTGAGAACAATGAATTATTATTATCATTAATAGCATTTAACCAACCGGGTAACCATATGCTCTTACCTGCATCGAATGATGGACCACTTGTTGAAGATAGGAGTATATCGAAACCATATAACGTCTTACCATGAGCAGATTGTATCCACTGAGCAAATATGGGCTCGATCAAGATTTGTTTTTCTAGAGTACCGAAAGCAAGCATAACATCATTATGGATATAAAGTCCCAAGGTATGGAAACCTAGTAATAAACTAACCCAACTAAGATGAGATATTATAGCTTCTTTCTGCTCCAACATTCTCGCCAATACATTATCCTTATTCTGTTCCGGATTATAATCCCTAATGAGGAATATAGCTCCATGAGCAAAGGCTCTTGTCATAATGAACCCGGCAATGTATTGATGATGAGTATATAATGCAGCTTGGTCGAAGTTGTTGACGCTAATTTGACTTACAACCATTTGTTGGGGCGAAGCTGGACATAGGCTATGTGTGCCGTGGCTTCGTTGTTATTTCGTGTACTTCATTTTCCTCATCAAGGGAAAATCGTCACGGTCAATCAGTTGTCTTTCTTCGCTTCCTCTTCCTCGAATGGCAATGTTCCATTTGTGGAGCATACCAGTATTCCATATGAGAGTGTGGGTGTTGGACTTTTTAAAGATCCTGCCCTTATGGGTGTTTTTTCACTCCCACCTCCCAATTTCACCTCGGTTAATATGATTTTTGTCAATCCTGATCCTTGGGTGATTCCCCCCGTCAATCAGGTCGATTCATGGGGTGAAGTTATGTCGTTGAGCCCTGCTGAGCTCAACTATGTTGAAATCGTTTTAGCTTCGGTTTCATCTTCTGACTCTGCTCCTTTGAGCAGATCTCTCGACGCGTATGTGCAATCCCCTTGGCTTGGAGATACTGTTTCTCCAGATCCATTACAAGATACATTTCATTTCGATGAAGCAATTCTTAAGACTATGTCTTTTGAGGATCCTCCTTGGTTCGATCATCACCATCATTCCTCGTTTCTCCCAAGCCATGGGGAAATGACTGTCTGCCTAGAGAAGTTTGCTTCCTGTATTCCCTCTTAGCCACTTCAGATGCCTATCCTAATTCATGAGGTTTTTTCTGAGGGAAATATGGGGAATATTACACAAACCATGCCCATCGACATCTCTATTAAACCAGGGATTGTTGAAAATATTCACTTTGGATTTACTTGTTCTCCAAAGGAGATCCAGCTTTATGCTGACCTTTTCCACAAATTTCGTGACGTGTTCACATGGTCATATGAAGAAATTCTCGGTATTGATCCAAGTATTGTGGTACACGAGATACCTACGTACCCTAGTGCCAAGCCAGTTTGATAATGTTTACGCCTCGTGCACCCGAGAAAAGTTGTGACCATTAAAGGAGAGGTTGAGAAACTTCTCAAGGCAGGGTTTATTTATCCTATCCCACTGACAGACTGGGTATCTAAAATTGTCCCTGTGACCAAAAAGCAGGGCACTATTAGGGTTTGTGTTGATTATCATGACATCAATCGCGCATGTTAGAAAATAACTATCCTGCTCCCTTCATTGACCAGCTTATCAACTATTGTGCTAGGAGTGAGATATTCTATTTTATGGATGGCTTTTCTGGTTACAACCAGATCAATATTTTTCCTGTTGATCAACACAAAACTACCTTCATCTGCTTGTGGGGTAATTTTGCTTATAAAAAGCTCCCTTTCAGCCTAAAAAATTTTGGTGTCACTTTCCAACGATCAATGTCCTATGCTTTTCATGACATCCATCACATTGTTTAGTCGTATTCAGATGATCTTCCGACTCATTCAGCTAAACGCTTTGACCATCCGAACCACCTCCGTGAGATTTTTCTTCGTTGTAGACATTACCGTATTCGTCTTAACCTACATAAGTGTGTCTTCTGTGTCGAATCCAGCAGACTCCTTGGGTTTGTCATTTCTAAAGAGGGCATTCGTCTTGATCCCCTCAAGGTTGAAGCTATACTGAATCTCTCGCCTCCTGCTTCTTTGCATCAGTTGCAGAGTTTGCAAGGAAAAGATAATTTCCTACGTCGTTTTATCCCCAACTACGTCGAGATTGCTAAAGGTTACACACGTCTCCTTAAGCATGACACTCCATTTATTTGGGATGACATCGCCCAAAGGTAATTCAAGCAACTCAAGACACTTCTTGTTTCTACTCCTTTGTTGTGTCCGCCCGACTATCATCGTGACTATTGGCTTTATCTAGTTGCTGCTGATAGTACTATTAGTATGGTTTTGGTTCAAGATGACAACGATGATTCTAAGCACGTTATCTATTATCTTAGCCACAAGCTTCTTGACACTTAGACTCGTTATGCTTATGTCGAGAAGCTTGCCTTGGCAGTTGTCCAAGCTGTCCAACGCTTTCGTCATTCTATTTTGTTGCATATGACGACCGTGATTTCAGATTGCAACTCGATGCCATACATTTTGTCACACCAATTGCTGGGGGGCAAGTACTCGAAATGGATTATTATCCTTTAAGGGTTTGATTTGGAGTTTACTACTACCAAGTCTAAAAAATCATTGGTCTTTGCTGAGTTGATTTGCTCATTATTGTTAGAAAATTATATATTACAGAAGATAATCAGGCTCCACACCCAACAATCTCCCACTTGGAGACTGATTATAGCAAATCCACCGCTGCTTCATTTGCTATACAACGACTCCACTTTGGACCTGGATGTTTCTCATCTTCTTCATCATACTTGAAGGCCAATTGAAACTGAGCAGATTCTCAGTTTCTCCCTGGTTACAATTTTTGTTAACATATCTGTAGGATTCTTGCTAGTGTGTATATTTTCCAACTTCAACTTTCCATCTTCCAATGCTGACTGTATGAAATGGTACTTGAGCTGTATATGTTTAGTCTTGGAATGAAATGCAGAGTTCTTTGCAAGATGTATGGCACTCTAGTTGTCACTGTATAACCTTCCCAACTCCAGCTTTCTTGCCCAATTCATCCAGAAACCTTTGTAACCGAATCATTTCTTTACTAGCCTCTATAGCAGCAACATACTTTGCTTCTATTTTTGAAAGTGCAACAACATTTTGGATTTTTGAAACACAACTGAAATTTGTTCCACCTACAGTAAACACATAACCTGTTGTGCTCCTCCTGTTATCTCTATCACCTACCATATCTGAATCAACATATCCCTATAGAGCAATGTTTGAACCACCAAAGCATAATGCTTGATTTGTGGTACCTCTCAAATACCTGGAATCCACTTCACCGTCATCCAATGTTATTTTCTTGGATTGTTCATGTACCTGCTTACAACTCCCACTGCATGTGCAATATCATGCCTTGTGCAGACCATTGCATACATTAAGCTTCCAACTGCTGATGCATATGTAACTTTAGACATATGAGCCATTTCTTCCTGAGTCTTGGGACACGCCTCCTTACTTAATTTGAAATGGCTAGCCAAAGGTATACTGACTGGTTTTGCATTCTGCATATTAAACCTTTTCAACGCCTTTTCTATGTACTCACTTTGAGACAATGTTAATTTGTGATTCTTCATGTCTCTAGTTATTCTCATACCAAGGATTTGTTTTGCAACACCCAAATCCTTCATTGCAAATGAGTTTGCCAATTTTCTTTTGAGCACATTTATTTCCTGCATGTTAGAACCTACAACAAGCATGTCATCTACATATAATAACAATATAATACAGTTGCCATCATTTTTCCTTCTGAGATAAACACAATGATCAGAGTGAAATCTAGTATAACCTTATTCAGATATAAACCTGTCAAATTTTAGATACCACTTCCTTGGAGCCTGCTTTAAGCCATACAAGCTCTTCTTCAACCTGCACACTAGTTTCTCCTTCCCTTTTACCTCATATCCTTATGGCTGCTGCATATATATCTCTTCCTCCAAATCCCCATGGAGAAAGGTTGTCTTTACATCTAACTGCTCAAGATGAAAATCTTTAGCTGCTACTAGACTTAAAATAGTTCTGATTGAAGTCATTTTAACAACAGGAGAAAATATTTCATCAAAATCAATACCTTTCTTCTGTGCAAACCCCTTCACCACAAGTCTAGCTTTGTACCTCTATTTTCCTCCATCTTCTTCCTTCAGCCTGTAAACCCATTTATTCTGCAATGTTGTTTTACCTGTAGGCAACTTGACTAAGTCCCAAGTCTGGTTATGTGCTAAGGAGTCCATCTCTTCTTTCATGACTTGCTCCCACTTCTTCCTAGTTTCTACCTGCACTGCTTCTTCATAACATTCTGGTTCACCAGAACCAGTCAACAATACATAATATAATGAAGGAGAGTATCGTTCAGGGGGTCTACTTATCCTGGTAGATCTTCTAACACCACTTTTAGGTGTTTGAAGTGCTTGTTGTTGTTGTGGTTGTTGCTATGGCTGTTGATCATTATGATTTTCAGGCACCATCACTTTTCCTGTGATATCGTCAAGCACTGTGTATTCTCTATTTTCTTTTTCTTGTTTCTTTTCCTGCAACTAATTCTTATACAAGACCTTTTCATTGAATATTAAATCTCTACTCCTAATGATTTTGTGATTTTCATAATCATATAAGAAATAACCCAAATCATTAACACCATATCCAATAAAGTTACATTTCTTTGATTTTGCCTCAAGCTTTGTTATATTTTCTTTGTTAATGTGGACAAAGGCTTCACAACCAAAAGTCTTTAAAAAAGGAGTAGTTTACCATTTTACCTATCCATGCCTCCTCTAGAATACCACCATCCAAGGAACTTGAAGGCCCTCTGTTTATTAAATAAACAATAGTATCTACAGCATCTGCCCAAAATTGTAAAGGCAATCCTGCATGCAATCTCATGCACCTTACATGCTCCATGATTGTTCTGTTCATCCTTTCTGACACACCATTTTCTTGGAACTGTCTTCTCTCTGCAAATTCCATGCTCTGAACAGTACCTATCAAACTCTTTGCTACAATATTCACCTCCATTGTCTGATCTGAGACACTTCAATTTCTTTCCTGTCTCAATCTCAACCAAAGCTTTCCATTTCTTAAAAGTATCAAATACATTAGATTTATTCTTAATAAAATAAATCCAAGTTTTTCTAGTTGCATCATCAATAAAAGTAACATAATAACGAGAGCCACCGAGAGATGATACCTGAGCAAGTCCCCATACATCTGTATGCACAAGCTCTAATTTTTTGCTCTTCTTTTCTTTCCCAACTCTAAGAAATCTGACTCTCTTCTGTTTTCCATAAATGCGATTCTCACAGAAGTCCAAATCAACATTATTCAAACCCGGCAACAAATTCCTTGACTGAAGAATCTTCATCCCCTTCTCACTCATGTGTCCAAGCCTATGATGCCATAATGCTACATCTACTCCTTTGGAAGTTAAATCATTAACAGAGTTAGAAATACCATTGCATAAATACAATGTACCAACCTTTTCGCCTTTTGCTATTACTAGGGCTCCTTTGGTGACCTTCCAAGCTTTATCTGTGAAAGTTGTCACACAACCTTCAACGCCTAACTGCCCTGTTGAAATCAAATTCTTCTTCAGATTTGGAACATGCCTTACCTCCTTTAGTAGCCATTGGTTTCCATTCTGCTATTTTACAAGAACCTTACCCATTCCAACAATTTTACAGTGTTTATCATCACCCAAATGGACTTGTCCAAAATCTCCTTGAACATAGTCATGAAAATATTTCTTATCAGGCGTGGCATGGAATGAGGCCCCTGAATCTACCACCCAGGAATCAGTAATATTTTCAAAAGCAATAATCAAAGCATCTTGTAACACCTCACTTGTCACATTTGCTTCATGATTGTTTTCTTGTTGTCCATCTCCTTCTTTTCCCTTCCGAGATCTACAGTCTTTCTTTAGGTGTCCTTTCTTTCCACATTTCCAGCACACTATCCCCGATCTAGACTTAGATCTGCCTTTTCTTGATTTACTACAATATCCTGAGCTCTTTCCTCTTTCCATTTTTCTTCCCCTAGAATCTGCACTCAAAGCATTACCTAATGTCTCACTGAAGCTTTTCCATCACATTTCCTCGCTAAGGATTGCACCAACAACATCATCAAACTTTAAAGTACTAGATCCAGAGACAGAGTTACTAATGGCCATAACTAAACCATTCCAAGTTTCTGGCAATGAGAACAGAAATAACAGAGCCCTAACTTCATCATCAAAATTTACCCCTACAGAACTTAACTGACTTGTAACTGTATTAAAATCATTTAAATGATCAGCGACAGATCCACCCTCTGACATCTTCATATTAAATAAACTCTTCATAAGAAATACCTTATTTGACGCCAAGGGTTTGTCATATAGTTTGGCTAATGCCGACATTAAACCCTATGTTGTCGTTTCCTTTGAAATATTAAATGCTACCGACACCGCTAGGCATAGCCGTATTGTTCCAAGTGCCTTTCTGTCGAGAATATCCCATTCTGTGTCTGTCATACTCGTCGGCTTCTTTGTCTTTCCGCTCAATGGTAGGTACAGATCTCTCTGATACAGATAATCTTCCATCTGCATCTTCCACAGGTGGTAGTTTTGGCCGTTGAATTTTTTGACCCTAAACCTACCATCTTCTGCCATTTCTCCCACTCGAACCAGGAACCCTTCTCTCCTGCGAGTTTATCTGCCAAATAGACCTTCAACACTGATACTAGTTGTTAGAAAATTATATATTACAGAAGATAATCAGGCTCCACACCCAACAGTTACCGTCTGCTTCCGCTCCCTCTCAGATAGAGGACCGCATTCCGGATGACACATTTTTCTTGATCATTACCCTTGATCCCTGGTATGATGACATTATTGTCTACCTCCAGACGTCTTCCTTCCTTCCTGATTTTTCTAAGGATGCTCGGCGACACATTCGTCACCATTCTCAGCCTTATCGTATTATTGGAGACACTTTATATCGTCTCAGTGTTTATTTTGTTCTCCGTCGTTGTCTAACTTTCGAGGAAGCTAAAAGAGTCTTGAATGACTGCCACTCTGGCACATGTGGTGGTCATTATGCTACTGCCTAAAAAATCCTTTGTGCTGGTTACTTTTGGCCCTCCATTTTTAAAGGTCGCATTCTAGTTGTCTGTTCCTGTCATGCGTGCCAAATTTACCAGCAGAAGATGTGTGCACCACCTTCTCTTTTGCATCTTGTCATTATGTCACCCTTTTGCTAAATGGGGCATTGATTTTATGACCTGTAACCCTCGCTCGGCGAGGGGGCATGGGTATATCATCGTTGTCGTCGATTATTTTACGAAATGGGTCGAAGCGATGCCTACATTATCTAATGATGGGAAGATAGCTTCGCAATTCCTATTCAATCATGTGATTACCTAGTTCGGCATCCCTCAGGCTATAGTCACTAATCATGGTTCCCATTTTTGTGGCTATATGATGACTGAGTTGACAACCCAGTTAGGCTTGCGTCACGATAGTTCGATGCCTTATTACCCTCAGGCCAATGGCCAAGTCGAAGTTGTCAACAAGGTGTTGGTTACTATGCTTCAACGTACCATTGGAATGCACAAGTCCAACTGGAATTTAATGTTGTTTTCCACCCTATGGGCCTACCGTACCTCAATTAAATATGCAACCAGATTCATGCCATTTCAACTGGTTTATGGTATGGAAGCTACACTCTTGATTGAATGTGAAATCCCTTCTCTCAAATTCGCTGTCGAATTGCTCCCAAATACTAGTTCCGTGGAAGAACGCCTTCTTTATCTAGAACAGCTGGATGAGGCTCGTCGACTTGCTTCTTTAGTTATTGAAGCACAAAAGAAGAGAGTCAAGACTCACTTTGATCAAACAGTCAATCCACGTTCCTTCACGAAGGCAGATTTAGTCCTGCTGTATGATCAAGCTAATGACAAGCTGGGGGCGGGCAAATTTGAACCCATGTGGCATGGGCCCTATATCGTCAAACGAGTGTTGTAAAAAGGGGCTTATGAGCTAATTGATTACAAAGGTAACCCTTTGGATAAGCCCCAAAATGGTCTTTATATTAAGAAATATTATGCATGAATCTTTTGTGCATTGTTGTGTACATAAGTGTGTTTTTCATCTTGTACATGTTTGGTTTGGTGTGTAAGCGTTTGTTGCTTATTGTGTCCTTTTTAATTTTTATGTAGATGTCTATCGCACCTTATATCGGTTTCGCTAATGGTGCCTATCATAGTACCCGGAATCTTTCCTCTGCGGCGTGGGTTATCTACGATCCTCACGGTGAGTTAGTGGATCTTCAAGGTGTTTGTCTAGGGTGTACCACAAACAATGTCGCTAAATATAGCACCGTCAAAGAATTATTGGTTGAGGCTGTTGACCTCAATATTCATGCATTGATTGTGAATCTAGACTCCCAGCTTGTTGTTCTTTAACTTAACGGGCGTTATTCTGTTAGAAATCCTCAAATTCTAAGGTTGTATTTACGGGTTCGCTTATTGGAAAGGAATTTTTATTATATCACATATCGACACATTCCTAGAAGGTTAAATACGTTAACTGATGCATTGGCAAATCAAGTATTAGATAGACATTTGCGCAATTTATAAAAATCATAAGCAAGCATTTAGACACAATAAGTAGATACAGTAAAACATAGATAGATGTATATCGTGTGTTGTGCACCATGGTGCTCAAAATATATATATCTATAGATATATGTCCAAGAAATATGTGTGCTCAATTACATCGTGAGACACATCTCTCAAAACTCTACAGAAAAGAAACCTAGACGTCTACTATGCATTATGCTCTCTATAGCAGACTACTGCTTGGACCACACGTCGAAGTAGCCAGTGTATCCTGTTCGACACACCCGCGGTGTGTTGCTGGTACTGCCTGGGAATCTCCTCGAACCCTCTGTAGTCTGGGATCCCCTCAGTCAAGCCCTCTAGGCTTCAGGCTATTTCCTCCTCAGTATCTCCACCTAGAGGTGGTAAGTCAATCTCTCTAGCATCCCTCCGGGCAATAGGAGTGAGACCTACTAGTCTCTCAGGACCAACATCTGCAAAGAATTGAACATAATAATTAGGGCATGTATATTTAAAATCCAAAAACAACAAAAAATTACAAAAGTTTATCTGTCAAACTGAGTATTTTACCTCTCTCATCCCACTGTTCGCCAGGTGGAAGCAGCATGTCTGGATCTCCCCTGAAGTCCATCCCAACGTACAGCCAATCCTCGACTACAACTTGTTGGCGGTTCATCCACTCAACAAATTTCAAACCCCATGATGTAGGCTGGCCACCACCTCCTCGCAGCATCACGAGCGCCCATCAAGTTATCCGTGTTTTTCGTGGTTTTGGCCATCCGAACGTCATGCCATGTCTCTACAGGATCGTACTCACTCCAGCATGAGCGGTATCAAGATTGAGCCGTATCCGAACTGTTTTGCCTCACCTCGATGGCACTTGGTCAGTTGTCTCTTCATATTGAGAGACACGGCCTCTGCCCAGTTAAACATAGTAGGGTTCAAACAATCTTGGGCTAACCGTAATTGAGTTTTGGTCACCTCATGCTGGGCTTGGGAGCCAGCTGCTCTAGTTATGTTAAATAGCAATACCTGTAATGACAAATCATTAACAGTGAAAATTTGCAGCTTGCCACTTGTTGATGATTTCCGTGCTCCTAGGGGGCACATTCATGTGATAAGGGTGTCCATCAAGTCTCCAGTGACCCGAGTTCCCACCATGCGGGGCATCTCTCCTCTCCTTGACAACCCAGTCAAGAAATAGATGTATGTGGCATCAAATTCTATCTCTTGCCCACGAATTATGAACTTGCCTTCATTTGGATTCCATGCTCGGATTAGGTACTCCAGGAGATCCAACTGTGCTCTTAGCAGTGGTGTCAGGAAGAACTTTAGTAACCCACAGTTCCGCAAGATGTTCAGGCACTGAGGATCCGCCATTCCCATCTCATCATCATGGTCATGGGTACGTTCTTGCCATACAAATGCCATTGTTTATCCCTGCATGCATAAACATCCCATTGTTAAAATCCATCCAACCATTTTCACCGTTTAAAACTGATTATAAATGAAGTTTTTTGGGTTCTGGTGCTCGTCGTAGTTGTTCTTAAAATAGCTACGACGGGCCAATTTGCATAGTTCACAAATTCATGGGTCGTCGCAAGTGTACATCACTTTCCTGTGACGATCCCGTTTTTTCCCCGTGCAAATTTCTCGGTCATCGCAACCCCGAGGGGGAAACTTGCGACGACCGAGGCAGAATTTTTGTCCAAAAAACCCCTTTAAATATCGATCTAAAACGTGAAATTTCATCTAATTTTGGCGAAAAAAAAAGTAGGGATGGGGTATTTACCTCGAGGAAGCACGAGAGGCAATGGACCACTGAGTTTCCCAGAATCGATCACCCAGTTTCACAAGGTACGCAATGTTTGAAGTTTTTTACCACAGTCAAAAAACACAAGTAAAATGGTTTTTCACCATAATGTCTCTTTTATAATCTTTTTTTCAAAAAATTTAGGGTTTTCCTTAAGGTTTGAAATTAGGATTTTGACCTATATGCGTGTTTTTGCGAGGCAGATCTTATGCTTGCATTTTCTTGTGTAGTGATAGGTATTTTGAGTGTTGGTGATGATCGATGCATGAATTATATACTCAAGCAGTACCAAAAAAAATCTTTCTGAGTCAACTTTAAGCTCTTTTCTGACTCTTGAAACGTGCAAAGATTGTCGAGCCCTTGTCATTTCAAGCTCGTTAATGGTTACGAAATGTCATGTCCCCAGTAAATTTTTACTTTTTTAGGCTGGAGGCACTATTTACGAAAAGTAATCCTTGACTGAAATGGTCAAGCAGTTCTCTCGAGTATTGTTTTCTACCTTTTCAGGCTTGAGAGACACCAACATACAAAAAGGGCCCCTATGGAGTTTTCTTTTCCATGTCTTTTTCAAACTCTCTAAACATGAAAAAGACTCTGAGTTTTACCTATGTCAAACTCGTTAAACCCTGACGACATTGGACTCGTCACCATGATGAGACCCAAGCTTCTCCTCCCTAGGGCTCGTTAAAATTTCACTAGGTTGGATTTGTCCGAAGGACAAACTTATATTGCAAGCATATACTATCCTCTTCAAGCTTGTGTTTCAAAAATAATTGGGGTACTCGCCAGCAATGGTGGGGGAAAAAATTTGGAAATATTATGTTGATTACCTACGGCAGCTTGTCGCTCTTGAACATCGACACCTTTGTTGCTTCTCGCCGGGTTTGGGATATCCTCACTTCGTCATTGGCTTTCTGGGTTTTGGGTTCTTCATTTTGCCTCGTTCCATTTGATCCCTGCTGTCTCCACATGACCTTCGATCCCTTTGTACCAAAATGTTGCCACATTCTGGAGTCGTGTCGCTGATATGTTCAAGAGCTTAGTTCTTATGCAGTTTGCACCCTTACATTCTCCTCTGATTCTTTGTTTCATCCATATACATCTTTTTCCTTTGCCTCGCGTCGTTGATGTGGGAAACACTATGGCACTCCTCCAATGGATCGCTTCCTGTCAACATCAACTCATTATCCAGGGAGTTGATCTAGAGACTACTTTCGGGTACCTTGGAGCTTGCATGCCTCAATGGCAAGTTCTTCGCATTCGATGACAGACTTGCATAATTGGTCTTCGATCGAGTGATTCCACAAGTGTTCGACTCCAGATCATTCTTCACACTTTGTGGATTATATTAGCAGTACCTTGAGAACCATTAACATTACTAGTGGTCTCTCTCGCGCTTGTTAACAGTTCACATCATTGGCTGGTAATC
The DNA here is from genome assembly GCA_031772625.1 of Pinus tabuliformis. Taxonomy (NCBI): domain Eukaryota; kingdom Viridiplantae; phylum Streptophyta; class Pinopsida; order Pinales; family Pinaceae; genus Pinus; species Pinus tabuliformis. Next base: position 1,389,175,942 of record CM062819.1, on the reverse strand, counting down.
AGGTGATTTTCTAGTATGCTCGACTTCAACACATTTATTTGCATATTAGAAATTGTACGATGGACAAGTCGGGATTCAAGACCCTGGGCTCATATCACACAAGTCCAAGTTGCATGGATTATTTATACATGACTCTTTTGATTGGATGGTTGCGACCATGCCTGAGTCTTTCTGGATGGTTGTGACTATACTTGTATTTTCATATGGTCTTTTCGACTAGATGGCTGCGTCCATACCACAGACCAGTTCTATTTGTCTTTTGGATGGTTGTGCCCATACCTCGACTACATGTATTTCTTTCACTATCAAAGATATCAGTTGTACTTGCATCTGCAGGTTCTCTGCGGTGGTGTTTCGATTCAATTATGGTTTCGTAAAGCATTTCACCCCTCCCACTCTCTCAGCCTTCATGCTTTAGGGGCATCTGTTACATAGTATTTTGTCACCGACCCTGCATCCCCTGATCCTGGGTAGAGTCGGTCCCTGAATGGCATCTGTTTTGTGTCATACATCAAAATATGTGTCCACATCTTCCATATCACTCAAGAAGATTAACCATGCTCATTAATCCTGAAGTTGACCCTTTTTACCTATGTTTCAATATCGTCGCAAGACATCAGTATCATGTTTGCGACGATAGACCAGAGGGAACAAGAACCTCGGGACATCGTCGCAAGAGTACATCTATTCTCTACAACGGTTGAATTTTAGGGATCATCGTAGGACATTAGTATCCTGCCTATGACGATAGCCCAGAATACATTAACGCCTTGCGACGTCGTCTCTGAGTCTCATTGTTTGACCTGCGACGACCTAGATATGGCGAATTAGTTCAAACATAATGCTTCTGGGTGGTTCTGGAGCTGGTTGTTGGGTCAAGGAAGTTTGCTTCTCCCCATTTGAGATGGTAGTTCCGCCTTTTGAGTAACCTCCCTTGAAGATAAGATTCCTCTCCCCTCATTTATGGAGTCTCCTCCTCTTATAAAATCATCCTCGATGACTATGATCAGCTAGTTCAGAGTTCTAAGAGTGCTAGTTGATTGTTGGTGTGCTAGTTCTTAGCTTGTTGGATTGATAGCTTACAGTTTGGATTGCCTTTCATGTTGTGAGAGTGTAAATGGTTTTGTAAGAAGGAAGCCTTGTTGTGATTGCCTTAGTTCCATACTTGTGCTTTTGGGTGAGAGAGAGAGTCATCAGTCTTTCTAGGAGATCTTTGAGAGTGAATGCTTATGGAGACATACTGATCGAACCCTTCAAGGAAGCTTGTGACATCAAGGCGTGGTTTTAAGATTTACTATTGTTCATATTAATACAATCAATGGTTATTTCCTATATCATGTATGAAATGTATGTTGATAGTGTATGGTTCCTTGACTCTATAAGTAGATAGTTCGTTGTTGTGCTCTATTATGTGTTTTGTCATTTTCTTATGTTGTTTCAAGTGCATCATTCATTAAGGGGAAGAAAGCGATAGTCGAAGCCGACATGATGAAGACTTCATCAAAAACTGGGATAAGGTAGGCCTCTTCAACGAAAACTATTTAAGGAATTAGCTATTGTCTTTGTCTTGCTGTGACTAGACCCACTCTAGGGCTAGAGGGGTTGTCTCTATTTGCAGAGGGAACTTACCTGCATCATAGTAAGGAGGTGTGTCCCAAGACTCAAGAAGAAATGGCTTATATGTCTAAATTTCGATATGCATCAGCAGTTGGAAGCTTAATGTATGCAATGGTCTACACAAGGCCTGATATTGCACATGCATTGGGAGTTGTAAGCATGTACATGAACAATCTAGGAAGAGAACATTGGATGGCAGTGAAGTGGATTCTCAGGTATTTGAGAGGTACCACAAATCAAGCATTATTCTTTGGTGGTTCAAACATTTCTCTACATGGATATGTTGATGCAGATATGGTGAGTGATAGAGATAACAGGAGGAGGACCACATAGTATATGTTTACTGTAGGTGGAACAGTTGTTAGTTGGGTCTCAAAATTGCAAAGTGTTGTTGTACTCTCAACAATCAAAAGCAGAGTATGTTGTTGCTATAGAGGCTAGTAAAGAAATGATTTGGTTACAAAGGTTTCTTGATGAATTAGGTAAGAAGCAGGAGTTGGGCAGGTTATACAGTGACAGCCAAAGTGCCATACATCTTGCAAATAACTCTACATTTCATTCCAAGACTAAACATATATAGCTCAAGAACCATTTCATATAGTCAGTGTTGGAAGATGGATAGCTGAAGCCCGAAAAGATACACACTAGCCAGAATCCTGCATATATGTTAACAAAAGTTGTAACCAGGGAGAAACTAAGATTATGCTCAGTTTCAATTGGTCTTCAAGTATGATGAAGAAAATGAGAAACATCCAGGTCCAAAGTGGAGTCATTGTCCAGCAAATCAAGCAGCGGTGGAGTTGCTATAATCAGTCTCCAAGTAGGAGATTGTTGGGTGTGGAGCCTGATTATATTCTTTATTCAGAGGTATCACCGCATTGGACCCCAGTTCGTAATGTGGCAGCAATGCCACCCATAATATTTGCGCTGCAAGGAGGGTCTAGGGGGGGAACTGCGATCTTTGGGAGCCCCCCTGGTGGGGGATCAGAGGAAGCACCCCCGAAGCTAAAAATAGATGTAAAATTGCCTTGTAAAATGTTGTAATTTCGTAGTCAATCTGGGTTGTTCATTAGGTGGAGATCTAATGGTAGAAGTCATGTTTAATTTAGGGTTTTTTTCCCTAGAAGGCAACCCCTCGCTATATATGAGGGAATTGTATCGCGCATATGTAGATCTGTATTCTAAGTGAGAAAGAGAGAGGAGATTGTGTGAGAGCGAAGAGGGAATTACATCCGGTCTATTGTAGGTTGTATCTCTTCATTTTGCTGGATAATATAAAAGGAAGGATTGGATGTTCCTCGAGGACGTAGCCCAAATTGGGTGAACCACGTATATCTGTGTCTGTCTTGTTTTATGTGTTTTCTATGTTTATATTTCTGTAATATATTTTATGTGTTCTATTACTCTGTAATATATAATTTTCTAATAGTAGATCGAGGTTTGTGTCAAGAACCTGTATAAGATATATGTGGAAGATTGTGTTGCATTAAGAACTAAATTGGAGAAAGTGTAGAGCTGCGATGTCAGTGAACTTTGGCACAGAAGACTTAGTCATTTACATCATGGAACCTAAAAAATTATGTGGCAGATAACCATGTCCTCCGCGAAGGAGAACTTGAGCAACAAGATGTATGCAAAGGATTTACTTTGGGTAAGTACACAAAATCCACATTCCATGATCGGGACAACAAAGCACATGCAGTCTTAGAAAGGATACACTATGATTTTTAAGGACCTTTCTTAACATCCTCCACTTCCAGACACAAATATTTTGTCATTTTTATTGATGACTTCTCAAGCCATTGTTGGATCTTCTTCATGTGAAAGAAATATGAGACATTCTCCAAGTTCGTAGAATTGAAGACAATGGTTGAGAAAGAAACCAGCAAGAAGGTGAAGGCTATAAGAAGTGATAATGGATGTGAGTATGTTTCGAATGAATTCAAACATTTATGTGTGAAATAAGGCATTCGAAGAGAGCTGACACACCCCACAACCTACAACGTAATGGGATGGTTGAGAGAAAGAACCATAACATTGTGGAAGTTGTGAGAGCTATGTTACATGACGAAGGCCTACTTCTACATTTATGGTTTGAGGCATGCAACACAGCGGTCTACTTGCAAAACCAGACTCCTCATCGATTTCTTGGTATGATTACACCGAAGGAGGATTTCTCAGGGAGAAATTCGGATGTGTCGCACTTCAAGATTTTTGAGCCTCTATTTACTGCCATGTATCCAAAGAATCAAAGAAGAATCTTGAACCAACAACAGATTTGGGGGTATTTTTAGGTTATACATAAACTCCTCACAACTACCATGTGTACTTACCTTCCCTCAAAATGACAGTTGTGCGAAGGGATGTAAATTTTAATGAGGAAAAAGTGATGTGGTTCTCTCTTAAGAGGGAGCTTCATATCCCACTAGAAGAGGAGCTTTTAGCTCCAAAGGAGGAGCCTTAAAAATTTGTGGAGTAGCCACAAATTGAGAAGAGATTAGAGACATCCACTCAAGTAGAATCATCCAGAGAAGGTAGAAAAAGGACCAGGGAAGTTGATAGACTTGTGCAAGATACAAGGGAGAATGTGTGATCTCCTTCAAATTTGCGCAGGAATAGAAGATCACCTGAGAGGTACACAGGCTACATGGCTCTAATGGTTGAGCTTGTAGATACTTAGCCATCCTCTTTCAAGGAAGCAGTAGAGAAACTTGTATGGGTTAATGCAATGGTGGAGGAATATGAATCCATTGTCAAGAAAAGTGTTTTGGAAGTGTTCCCAAGACCAACAAATAAATGAGTTGTGGTTTCGAGATGGATAATCAAGGTTAAGCATGTAGCAGATATAAGCATAGAGAAGTATAAGGCCATATTTATGGCCAAGGGGTACTCTCAAGTTGAGGGAATTGAATATGAGGAGACATTTACTCTCGTAGGTACTCATCCATTAGATCAATTATTGCATTGACTATGTAGATGGGGTAGAAGATCCACCAAATGGATGTAAACACAACATTTCTTAATGTGGTTATTGAGGAGGAGATGTACATCGAGCAACCAAAAGGTTTTGAGACATTTGATCGAGAGACTCATATGTGCAGACTCAAGAAAGCATTGCATGGTCTCAAACAAGCACCCCATGCTTGCTACACCAGGATTGATAGTTATCTCCTTGGTTGTAAACCTCTATCACATCTGGAAGAAGATAAATTGCTTATTATTGTCTTATATGTTGATGATTTGATTTTGACTAGTGATGAGCTTTTGATCATATCTTGCAAGGAGGACCTTGCAAGGGAATTTGAAATGAAGGACATGGGTCTCATGCACTAATTCCTCAAGTTGGAAGTATGGCAAGGCGATGGGGAACTATTTGTGATTCAAGTAAAGTATGAAAATGAGATACTACAAAGATTCTGTATGATGAGTTGTAAGCCCATGGAGACACCTCTAGCGACCAACTAGAGGAAGGAGGATGCCACTTCAGGTGAGGAAGTGGATGCTACTATTTATCGGAAGTCAGTGGGTTCACTCATGTATCTTGTGAATACATGACTAGATATGTGCTATGCAGTCAACCAGTTGATCCAAGCTATGGTTAGGCCAACCAAATTATTTTGGAAGGCATCTAAGCATGTTTAACGGTACCTCATAGGCACTACCCGGTTTGGATTATGGTACAAATAGACAGAGGGAGTGAATTTGTGTGGCTTCACGGATGTTGATTGGGCGGGGAGTTTGTTAGACCGAAAGAGTACATGAGGTGGAGTTTTTAGTGTTGGGTTTGCAATTGTTTCCTGGTACATCAAGAAGCAAAGATTTGTGGTGCTCAGCTTGACGAAAGGAAAATACATGGTTGCAAGTCAAGCAACATGTGAGGTGATTTAGATGAAAAGACACTTGTAGGACTATTTGGTCATATGGTGGATCCAACTGTGATCTACTATGATAATCATAGTTGCATCAAGCTCTCTGAGAATCATGTATTTCATGATCGATCCAAGCATATAGATATCTGGTATCACCATTAACGGAACTATTTGCAGGAGTAGATAATGTTGCTATAATACATTCCGACACAGGAACAAGATGTTGACATTTTAACAAAGTCCTTGTCAAGAGGGAAGTTCTATTTCCACAGGTGCAAGATAGGGGTGGTTGATAATCCCTTTCTTGTTGAGAGGAAGTGCTGAAAAATGCAACAAGAAATTCTCAATTTGATTTTACCTTGATTAAATTGAGAAAATTCGAATTTCCACATCAGTAGACAACTTGGATGCATTTAACTTGTGTGACATGGCTTGTGTCACCCAGTTTATTCAATAAATTTGAGTTGGAGGAGTTAGAGTTCAATTAAGCATGTGTGATTGCTAATTTCTAGCAATCAAGGTCAGATATTTCAAGTTGTTTTCAATTAAACTAGTTCTAGCTGTTGGAGGAACTAGCAGAGGCAGTGGTGCAGTGAGACTTTAGTATAACTTAGTGATCATCCATTTAACTGATCAATCAGCCCAAAATAGCTAGTGCATGCAGAGAATTCGAGTTCCCTAGTTGTGGTGGAGATTCCAATGCAGTGTAACATTAGTTGTATACTAGTCTTGAGTGTACAAGTGTTGCATGCAGTCAGATGATCAACCTTGGGAATTGTGCAATACATTTGTGGAATTTCCTAAATAATAGCGGCCTAATTTATCAAGAAATTGTGCAAGAAAATAAGGGCTCAAGCAGAGGCAAAAATTAACTAATTCTGGGTCAGAGCTTCTTAGTGAGCAAAGAGATATGTTATTCACTTGCAAGTTGTGCTTAGTGGAGAAAAGCAATTGTAATACATCTCCATTCATCATATTAATGCAAGTAGGTATAGGGCTTTAGCAGATTACTTTCCCCATAGAAAAATGTTGCATGCATTTGTTTTATTTCTCATTGCATGTTTGTGATTGATGTTCTAAATTGTGAATTGAATTCCACAAAGTAGTAGAGTAGGTTTGTGTGTTGTGATTTTTTATTAAAATTCATGAGCATTTGCAAATCTACACCATAATTTCTACAAAGAAGGAGGATGGTGATGAAAAAATGGATGTAGGATGAGTGTTCCAATTCCCACAAGTCATTGGTAGTACCTGCAGACTTACAATCAACCCCTTCTTACTCTTGGAAAGAACGTAAATTTAGTGATAAAATTGCAACAATAAAAAATCAAGATGCAAAGGATGAGTTGAGTTTTATTTCATCAAGAGCTACTCTATCCTAGAACATGCATCTAATCCATGTGCAAAGGCATGATCTTAACTTCTAGGATACAGAAATAGAGTATGCAACAGAACTATAAACCAAAGCCTAGCCACTTTCAAAGGGAAAAAAAAACACATTATGTAGATTGTTGTTGTAGACTCCTCAACCACACTTCCCACAAGAGAGGTGGTGATCGGGCCCGCAATCATATCTTTTTGCAATCTAACTTCTGCCTAAACAAGGAAAGAAATACCACTACTCAAACAATGACAAAATAAAATACATAAGGGAGACTATATCCTCTGGGTTGGGTCCTAACCCAAGAGTCTCAGCCCTCCAAAGTTAACTCAGATGTAGATTAACAATGAACCTTCCATTAACAGGAAATGGATTTCAAATGCATCATATGATAATGGAAATATTAGTCCCAAACACTTGGCTCTCAATAGGTCTTCCTAGCTCCAAAATTTCCAATCCTAATGATCCCTTGGGCCTGTTTATTTATACAAAATATGACTGAGGGGCAACTCCCTTGGAAAGAGGACTGCTTCCCTCGAAAACCTTGAAAATAGTGGATCTAGTTCCCTTATATCCTCTCATGCACTTGAGTTCATCTGCTTGTAGTGAACCTCGAGTTGTAGATGAGTGTAGGTGAGTGATTCTAGGGATCACTTTGAGTCAAATGAGAGTAAATACAGGGGACAAGCCTCCTACACTTCCTCTAGCTGCCTCCAACGTGCCTCTGCATCATAAATGTACTAAAAAATGCTCTTTTTCTTGCACATAAACCACATTAGGCCACGAAGTATGACAAGCACCCTTTAGTCTTCCTACTAAACACATTATAGCCAAAAAAAAGTAAATTAATGTGAGGAAAGAAGATTTTTATAGGCTAGAGGATAGCAAAATAGGCCTTAAAATATACCTATTAATGGGACCCATCACTAGGTTTAGAGAAAAATAATCTTCGTGAACAATTAGCATGAAAACTGTTGAGAATTATTGTTCATGAAAATTGTTGAGAATTGGTCACCATTCTTATGTTGTAAACTATATAATTAGCAATTTTAAGGTTAGGTATTCTATGGTTATTGTGCGATATTCACCTCAGTAACGTATCCTATGTCAAGTCCCAAAGTATTAGAAAACATTAGCTATGTTGATATGACGCTCCATGTCATATAACGCCTTCACTATTGTTAACAATACTCCTTTATCTGAAAGGGTTCACTATATTTCAAGTTTGTGCCCCATGTGCTTATGTCATTAAGCTTGCAACCCCATATATTCAATACGGACATCTTAGTCTCCTCCGTAGTGTTTTATGACCTTCAACACTTTCCAACACAGCATCCCATGGTTTTAATGAAGTTGAAATCTCATTATTCATGTGCACGCAATAATGCATAGCCTTTTCCTGCATTTAGTATAATTTTTGCCTGCATCGTTTAATGCATTCCAGCATTGCAATAATGATAGGCCCATGTCCATCTCATTGATTACAACATTCAATATATCATTACGGCCTTATCATTGCGTCCACCCTATTGCATTCCATTGTATAGTGTTGCCCTGCATCGTATTGCATTATAGTAATGGTCTCCATTGCAGCTTTAACGTATTCTTTTTAGCGCCATGTTGTCATGGTTTCCATCGCCACTTCGCATTGGTTTTCGATGTAGTTTTGCATTCATTATCCTTTGTATGCATCATTTAATAAATCTCTCCAATGCTTTGTTTTTTTTAACGTTGCTCATGTATAATCTTGTCCCTCAATGCATTGTAAATCCATTCAACGCACTTTGATCACATGATTTACGACCTTTGCAGTGTTTAATATTGTTTCCCTAGCATGCTCTTTTAAACACTTTTTAATAATGCTTTCCAACCCAACCATATGAAACATTTAAAATAAGTAACACTTTTTAATAATGCTTTCCAACCCAACCATATGAAACATTTAAAATATATTACTTATTGCAGCTCTTTACGTTGCCTTTGATCACAATATTGCATTTTACCTAGTCAACGCATTGTGGTATTTCATCAACACATTGCTATATCCACTCAATGCATTTGATATATGACCCCTTCACACATTTTATGCATTTTCTCCCTCAACGTAGGTTGTAACCTATTCTCAATGCAGCTTGAATGGTTTTCAACGCTGCCCTTTTGAATGGTTATCAGTGGTCTTTTATCATGGTCTTCAGTGTTTCCTTTGTAAGGTTTCTTAATGCTGCATTTAATGTTTTTCAACGTAGCTTTTGAATGAAGAATTTAAATATATAACACTTCATCCTTTTAATACATTCTATTATGTATTCAACGCAATGCTTAAGCTTGGTATCCAACAGAGCCTTTAAATGGTTTTTCAATGTCCTTTCAATTGTTTCTCGGCACCTTCATTAAACACTGCAAAACAAAAAGGAAGTTGATGAGAATAATAAGAAGTAAATGAAAATTTAACATTTACCTATGAAATAATTTAAAAATAAATCCACTTAGTTCTTTACCATTAATAAGAGTAAACACTCTTTTTCACATAAATTTCATGCTTCTACCATTTCCCATTAAATCTCATTCATGCCATTAGCTCCTTGGATTGTATGTACAAAAACTTGTTTTTTGAAGTGGGAAAAGTGAAACTTGAAACATGCAATAGTTGCATGGCTTCATTTTAAACCTAATATGATTTTAGAGAGCATGAGCTCGAGGAATAATGCACATTCTTTGATTTTTGATACCTCCCACAAAACTTGGAAAAGATGTGGAACTATCCCCATGAAAACTTGTAAATGATAACAAAGGTTTCTCTTGAGATCATTCACTTGAAATCAAGCTTACTTACACTAATTATGTAATTCACAATGCAATCTTTTGCAAACTTGATTGATAAAAATAGATGCAACCATATATGATAGAGCTTTGAGTTTTAGTTTTGTTAGGAAATGCAATTCAAACATGGTTCTATCTAAAAACTAGTTACTATATGCATATAAACTTGCTTTTTCAAGCCGGTGCGTGTGGGATTTGTAAAATTAACACTCTTCAAATGGCCAATATTGTTCATTAAGAAGTTGCTAGCATTAGCTCTTGGATAAAATAAAAGAAACCTCCAAAGGATTTGCAAATACAAGTAATAAAGATGTTTCTAATGCCTTCTCTTGAAACAATTGTAATGCATAATGTGGCAATTTGAAAATCTACTCCCTAGTTCATGACAATATATACAAACCCTCTTCATAATCAAGAAGACCTATGGGAATTTAAGTCTTACGTCATCATCAAATACTTTGAAACAAAATAATATCCAATAGCCAACAATAAGGTGTTGGAAGTTGCATTAATTTGGAAACAAAATCTTAGGATTGAAACCTATCCAATAGCTTGAAAAGCAATCTAATATCCAAGTATAGAAACTAGCTTAATGGAAATGATGTACAATCCAACCTCCAACAATGATTATGCAACTAACATGACTGAAAATGTCATGAAATGCTCATGAAGATTAAGTCTTGAAGATTCCAATTAGGGCATGTGAATTGAACGTGAATCATGGCCAACAACAAAAGATACATGCCTATCATTTGCATAACATACCATGGTGAGTATGAGCTTGAGAGTGCATCATGAAAGTAGAAAATTCATAAACCCTAAATGCATTCATTAGAATCATCTTCACTCATGTAATATAAATTCATGATTTGTGAATTACAATGCATATCATGGAGATATGAAACTTTAAAAATGCATCACTAAAGTAGCAACTTCCCCAAACCCTAATGCATTCAAAAGAACAGGAACCGAGATGAAGCAAGGGGTGGATATATGTACTATCTATTATGATAGCATGAACAACCATAGAATGCCATGATAGTTGGGCCATTGAAGGCCTTGAACAATTCAAGACATAGGTATACCTGCTAAAACCTTGAAAAGCAAATGGGGGCCCAAAATTTGGGTATTAGACTAAAAATTTTGGGATTGTTGTAGCAGCTACAACAAGATGCCATCTATTCCACCAAACATATTTGATCAAAACTAGCTATCATTTATAACATCCCATGATTTTTCCTAACTAGGAAAACCTAACAAATTATTGTATACGCCATGACCCAAAATGGCCAATGGATACCCTAGGCCTTCTTAACCTCTGGTCATTCCTATGGAAGAGAAATTCCATGGGATCTTAATTCCATTTATAGTGGAAGAGATTACCTCTTTAGCAATCTCTTTGATACTTATTGATGCTAATTGGAAAATAGATCATGATATGGAATATAACTTGGATGCTCTGCCCACATGGGTTGTCACTCCTGCTATATCCCATGACTCCCCCAATATTGAGTTGACTTCATATGAGGCCATCTTGGAGGTCATCGATTCCTTTTATAAGTTAAGGGACAATATTACATTTAATTCATTTATTCTTCTTGATTTTGAAAATGTGGATCTTAACATAGAAAACCTTGAATCAGCCAGGGAGCATTTCCTAGGTCATCCATGAAGTGCTACCTTTGGACCAAGTCAATTATTGGATTTATGCTCATGAAATTTCCATTTAATTATCCACTCCAAAACCCTCCATTTATGAGTGTCTCTTACCTTACTTTTTTCTTGATGGTCATCGTGAAGGAGCTATGCTAGCTCATGAGACCACTTACCCTTTATATCCTTAGATAGTTCTTGATGACAATATGCTTCTAGGATTTCATTGTAATCTTCAACCTTAGGAACATGGAAATTTGATTCTATGTAGCATGGCAATGGCATTGTACGCCATATGTTGCCAACAAGGGTCCATGATTTCATGTGCATCAATAGGAATCCTTGGTTTGCACCCAATATTGGGAGCTACATGGTGTAACCTATCAGAATGTATCATACCTTTTATATTATGTATTATAGTTTTGGTTTGGTGGGGTGATGTGAGTGCTTTTTATTTTTGTGTGTGGGTTGAGTTGGTTTGATGCTTATCATGTTTGGTAATTTATTTTCATATGTCAGTATGACCCCCTTATCCCTTGTCATATGCACACCCATGTTGAGACCAAGAGGTTACATATGCTCGTTGTCTAGTTATGTTGGCATGACAACAATTGAGCATTAATATAAGCATACATGTACATAAAACATGGACTTTGAATCACATCATTTGAAGTCATAAGTAATAGATGAACCACACATAGTTAGTACATTCCAAAAAGTTATAAAATATTAAAATAAGAAGAAAAAAATATGGTCCTTTTCTTACATGATCCATGCATATTGCTTTCAATATATGCTTTAACTATGGATCTAGTATTTTTAGATAGTTTTTATAGGATATGTGGTGTTTGTGTGGCCACATCCACCAAAGGTATTCTTTTTCAATCTTAGAATATAGGGATAGGCCTTTCTCTATATATTCCTTTGAATTATTTACTATTTGTGATGTTATTTATGTGTGTTATGTTGAATATCATCAAGTTGCAACATTAACCCCTTCTTTATTGCATATTGTAACTTTCATGATAGTGCCTACCCTTCATGGATACCCTAAAATAACACTTGTTTACCATTTTGGTGCCCATGATGTGACATTTGTAGGCCTAGGAATCCTCCTATAGACCTACCATGACAAGAAGTTGAGCCTCGTTCCTTTATCTTCATCTATTTTCTGGTGATATCCCACAGAGGTTCCCAAACTTTTTCCTTTGCTAAATGGTTGCATATGTAGCATGTTGCTAATTTCTTGGTACCTACTACTACACCGCTATTTTCCTTGATCTCACTTACCACCACTATCATTACACTTGATCTCTTCCAATTTTCATTAATTAAAGCTTCCATTTTTCAACCTTGACATTCATAGAGAGACCATTGTGATAAGTTGTTTGACCTTGCCAGCCTCTTTGCTTCACTTTACTTAGGGTAATTCCACTATTATGGAACTAGATGTATACCCATTTATACCACTCATTTATCTAGGATGATCTTCCTTTGTGTCTTCTTCATACTCGTTAAAAAAATAAAGGTGATGAGTTCACTCTTCTCCATTTCTCATACTTGTAAAACTATTAGAAGGATACCAAGAATATTTTTACTTATTTTTTAAGCTCATTAAAACCTCACAAAAAATACACCTTACTAAGTACAATTTTAACTCTTTTTTGGGATCATTATAAGTAAATGAAAAATACACTATCAAGCTTACTTGTATGCTCTTTCATGCTTGCTAATCTATGGAGATACTTACAAAGGTGGGTAGGGGAAGAGTAATTGGCATATATATCAAGAAATTATACTCTTTAATCACATCACCCTTGAACATGGAACCTATTTTGGCAATTGTCCTATAGTTGGGTTATAGCTTGCCTAGGAGTCATACTATACATGTGAGTCATCTACTCCTTCGATTGGTTACTCTTATAGTCATTATCGAGCATGCTTTGATCCCTCATGCATTATTTCTATGTCATGCCAAACATGTTCGAGGGAATTTTAAGCTCAGGTTGCCTATTTGCAGTTTTGTTAACCTTATATGTTGGTCATCCCTATATCAATTGTACTCAGTGATTATCTCTTATGTAACACCCTCCTCCCACATCTAGCCAAGTAACCGGCCAATCAAGGTAAACATGTGATGAGAGGCTACTATGATATGATTCAACCTCCTAGGTGGCCTTAAGGAAGTGGAATCAGCGGAAACACATCAAACATAATGTCCACATCAACAACAACACTCCCAGGAGCCATCCCAACCACTCAGATATCATGCCCCTGGGTCCCACTGAGTTTTCAATCTATAAAACCTCTAGACGCTCCCACAAGCCTGCATGCCTGCATCCAAGGACTATTTCCAGCAGACCTATGCCAAAGTCTACAGGGTTTAATGCACTTTCAAGCCCAGAATTCCGGCCACTGCCCATAACTTGTTGTAACTTCCCAAATCCATTAAACACATGATGATAAGACTTATAAACCAAAAACTAACTCCACGACCGGGCTTGGCCATCCCCAACCGATACTGACATTCTGTCAAACACTTAGCATCAATACAATCTACAAGTGTAAACAACATATTTAAGCATAAGGGTCTCATGATACTTATTTGAGAATCGCTAAGAAGCATTGTTCCCTTATATCATTATTTGCATTATCATCTATTAGGTCATAGATACATTGTTCATTCATTTACAAGTAAAAACATGATGAGATCCATACATAGCCATTGTCATAAAACATATATAACCAACATAATAGCAATAGAAATACCAAGGAAATCACAGCCATATGTTCCACATATAAACCAGTATAATACTCATAGAGATACAAGGATAAATAACCTCATATTAATGATGAAAAATCCAAACCTAGGATGGGACTACCACTTTCCACCCGGCCAATAATGGTTGAGCCAAATCTCTCTTCAGTCATTCACCCTCGTGCCATATTACAAGCATGAATGTGGGACTCAAACCAAAAGAACCAACCAGGGAATCCCAAGGCTAAATCACCTCACCCTCATCAATAGAAACCAAGCTTCATTGTAATTCATCCCAGATCACTAGGCCAACACAATAAACATGTAATAATTTACTTTACCATGATCTCCACCAGATCACTAGGCCAAAACAAGCATGGATGCCACCGGATTTATCCACCTACACCATGAGGAATTTTCTTGTCTCTTAGTTTCTTAGGCTTTACTGTAATCCACACTGAATCACTAGGCCCTAAACCAAGACCCACTCTCTAGGCTTTACTGCATATCCCATCCCGGGATTACTAGGCCTGATGGAGAGCACCCACCTCTAGGCTTTACCGTATATCCCGCCATTCACCGATCAATGATTCCTAGGCCCACCGAGGCAACACAAAATTCAGCTTTACCGCAACCCACAGTCAGGTTTAGGGGTTACTAGGCCATGTGTTCTATCATTCAGAGATCCACCTCACTGAGCTTTGAATCCATCCAGCAATCCAACTCAACCAAAACATGAGAACCCCATCACACCATGGATTTCCGGAAATGGAAAGGCTAGGCTGAAAACAATGTCACACCTGGAAAAACCCATGCCATAACAAAAAAGAACCACATGCAATACCATGCATACCAAATCTAGCAAGGAAAACACACATGCAAATCGATACCTGCAAAGATTATTGTTGTAGCTTCTTGATCCTGCTCTTCCTTGCTTGATCTTTACTTCCTCTTTGCATTCTTTGCCTTTCTTGATCCAATGTTGAAGTGCTCCAAGAAAACTTGAAGTGTCCAAGAGTGAGAGAGACAGAGGGAGAGAGAGAGAATAATGAGAGAGCTCCAAAACTGAACTGGCCAAGCTTGCCAACTGATCCTCATAAGCCTTTTTATCAATAAGGCCTCTATTTTCTTCATTTTCCATTATTTTCCTTCAATTTCCTCCTCACATGCAACCTGTGACCTTTCACTTTCCTTTTCTCTTGATTTCCATTATTTTCCTAAATAAATGTGCCAAAAATGTCATTTTACCTTTCCAAATCCTTTACCATTGCCTTTGCCAATTTCCTTTATCCATAATAATCGAAATCAACACCCACTAAGATGTATTGCCCAACATTCATCTTGGAATATGTGTCCCATCAACTGTGGTCATATATATTTTTACATGAGTTTTTAACCAGGGCTATTACAGAATCCTCCTCCTTGGGGAACACCGTCCTTGGTGTTTAATGACACATATAACTAGTAAGACCGCTGAAAACAAAACATACTACCCATGGAGCTTTATAACATAGCTTGTTGCAGTATTTACAATGACCATTGTTGAAACATGACAAACATATCGTTTACTGGAGCTTTATAACATAGCTCATTATGACATTTACAATAATAACCACATATACACACATTGACATTTGCTTCATCCAGAAAATAATCATACTGTCTATGGATATTTATAAATCCAGCTCGATACAGTATTTACAATAATATACACATATGCACATTTTCTAAACCAGAAAATAAAAGGATATGATGCCTACATCTGCAACAAGGGAATCCAGAGGCTCGCACTTCCACCCTCAAATTAATACTAGGATTAACCTCCTTCCTAGGAAGTACAGAATCCACTGCAAAAGTCAAAACCGCATTAATGTCTAGCGTTGTAACCCAATGCTAATTGTCCTCTCAATGAATAGTTACCAGCTCATTGTTCTAGGGCGCACTCCCAATGTGCAATTGATTCCCTCTAGCAATGCTAATGACCAAAACAAATACATCCTTGGTCTTCCCTTCTATACTACATTGTCCCTCGAGCAATCTGGTCACCCCTTCCGTGCAATCACTCACCTTCCATGTTTCTCGACATCCCCTATCCCAGGCGGTCCATCTCTTGGCAAGGCTTCCTCGCATCATAAAGTCAAACAAATAAGGCATATACCTGCCTCAAACCATCATAGCGGTCATAACATGCTCATGGAAATCAATGGACACTATTGGGTACCAGTGTCCCACAACAGCCCTACTCCTGAAGTGCTTTACCAACATATTGTTGCTTGTTCCAATTCCTTTCATTACTACTACTAATGCTTTCCATCAATTTCGACCACCCAACCGGGAATTTTCATGCTTTCTGTACCAAGCACATAAATTCCATTAGATTTAAAATAAATTGAAATAAATTCACGTCATACCTCATTGGTAGCTCGTTAATAAGGTACACTTGCAATCATGTTTACTTCCTATCACAACAAGTCAAACTAGCACCTTTGACCAAATCATCATGTATAAACACATCACATCAAGTTACCTCAAAACACAACCATCATAGATCAAAATCATAAATCACATGTAACCATCATAAACCAGAATCATAGATCACATATAATCAGCATAAACCAGAATCATAAATCACATGCATAATAAAAATTAAATAAAATGTTGATTCTTATCCTTTAATTAATAATTATCTTCTACCTTTGTCCTTATTTTGTACGTACACTAGATTGGTTGCCACACCCGAAAAATATCTAGTGTCTTCTCCTCAACCATGTGCACATACACATAGTGTGCATCACACACATACAACCACACATGGCATACAACACCATGCACCTACACCTGACATACAACACATACACCTACACCCAGTGTACACCACAACGTCCAGTGTACAACACAACACAATACATACACCTACATCTGGTGTACACCACCACACAATACATACACAGTAGAAAACAATGAATACACATGTCATGATGCCACAAAACAATGAATACACAAGTCATGATGCCACGACTACATAATGCACATACATAGTACCACATGTACACAGCAAATGTGCATGTACACCAGTGCCACATGTACAACATGTACACAGTACCACCTATACACAGCACCACCTGCACAACGTGTACACAACATCACATGTACACTGCACCACCTGCACAACGTGTACACAATGCCCACATGTATATTGCACCACCCATACAACGTGTACACAATACCACATGTACACAGTACCACATGCACGAAATGTACACGACACCACATGTACACAATATGACATGCACGACATGACACAACACCACATGCATACAACACCACATGTACAACATATACATGGCACCACAGGCTCACAACACCACTTGTAAAATCATGCACACAACACCACATGTACAACATGCACACAACACCATATGTACATAGCACTACATATGCAACATGTACATAGCACCCTATGTACACAGCACTGCATATCCAAAATGCGGGCAACACCATATGCACACAACACCGCATATCCATCATGTGCACAATACAATATGTACACATCACCTCATATCCAACATGTACATAACACCATCTATACCTAGCACTGCATATGAAGCATTCACACAACACTATCTGTACCACCTTGTACATAATCATTGCATAAACAACATGTACACACACTATATATACACAACACCACATGCGCACAATATCACATATCTAACATGTACAACATATACAACATATGCACAACATTAGTACCACACATCCAAAACCACATTGTCTCTACCAAGCAACCTTGCTTCTAATGTCTCTTCATCATCCATGCTTATCCTCGCATGCCGCAAAGCACATTGTTTTCATTTCGTTGATGTACCTTCAGTGTTACCTGTCATAACATAAACATAGGCATGATACAAGCATACAATATCAATTCATATCCACGTGATACTAACCTCATATATTTTTCCTGACTACTCTTCCCACTTGATTCCTCATAAACCAGGAACCTCTTCATGCCATTCACCTATGTAAGAAATCATTCCTTCACAAGAATGGTTCCTAACAATCCTATCAGACATCGCATACATACATACATATATATACATATAAATATTAGCATTAAACAATCATGATCCTGTCAGACAACGACATACATATATACATATAAATATTAGCATTAAACAATCATGATCTTGTCAGACAACGACATACATATATACATATAAACATTAGCATAATCATGGCCACAACATAATTACTAGATCTCAAGGTCAATGTTAAGAGAACTTCCTTTATTCATGCACAACATTGAGAACAAAGATTCCCAACATAGCCAAGGTATTTGATTCCTCACATCCATTCACTTTACCTTTCCTGATTACTATTCTCATGACTGTCCTGCCACTGTCCATTTACACTAATGGACCGAACCAATCCAACCAGTTGTCATATTTTTACCTTCAATTTCCCTTACTCATGCACCTTCGGGTCTTACATTACCTGCTAGTTTTCATTCAAATCTCCCCTAGCTCCATTAACTTTCCTCTTTCCCAGCCAATTCCCAAGACTCTAAAGACATCAAAGGCAAGAAAAAACGAAAATAAGAAGAAAATCATGAAAACCAATAATAATATGACACCACAAACAAAGTGGCATGGCCATGCACAAGACGTAAATAAAACCGCAATCAAGCACAACAAATAACCAAAATACCAGAAGCACAAGACTGACAACAAATGCCATGACTCAAACCCCATGGTTCCCAAAGCCTCCAAGGGAAATCCCAAGTTGAGCCCTCTTCACGACTTCATGGCAGTCTCCTTCTCCATGCAATCCCTTGCATCATACTACCATAAACACATAATTGTCAGTGCATAAATAAACATTACAATACAATAGTTATCTTACCTTGTTGTGCTAAGCACGTTGCTTGCCACTCAACACATCCATGCCATCTCTCAAGGGACTCCAATCCTTTGACGAATTTAGCCATAACTAGAACTAGTTGCTAAACCTATCAAATATGTGTCCATGAATATAGCACATATCCACATAATTTCAAACAAAATAGGGTTAATAAGACTTCACGTATGCAAAGTACTCATTCGTTTTGAATTAGGGTTTCCAAACATAGCCGAAGGAATTCTTGCCCAATTCCTTTCTTTTACCTTTTTACCTTGTTGCAATCAAGGCTTACTATGTACTATCACATCACCCAATGGTTAGTTATATAAACACATCAATTGTTACCTTGTTATGCTAATACCAAGCATGTTTCCTACAACTATTTACACATGTCAACAACATGTTCCAAATATAAATACAATCATATCTATCAATTTGAAATCAACCTTTACCAAGACTAACAATCATGTCATAATCCATAGTCAACTCATAGTCCTTAGACATAATGTTGCAATTGTCACCTACTACACTCAAGTACATATCAATTGTCTCAACGCATATTTATTAGTACAATTATCTTAAAACAAGATCATTTGAACACATACTCATATTATGCAATTCATCAAATATTCAACCAACTTGCAAACATACCATGTTAAATAAATCAACTAGACAACACAATAGACACCAACCACTCAAACACCAAATAAACAACATATTCAAACAATAAAGAACCAAGTATACGACATAAGAAAATGCATACATTAATGTATCTCAGGGGAGGCTATCTTATCTGCACAATCAATCTAGTTAGCACAATATAACTTTACAACACATCAGCTCAAGCACAAATAAGATCATGATATCCATAACAGTAAATAACTAACATGTTCACATCATAAGCTCATAAACAATTATTATTCATGCATAGCAATCACATATGCACAGTCAGTCTAGATTAGTATGACATAATATCACAACATATCAACTCATACATGAATGTCAAAACCCTAACCATTTGCATATACCAATCCAAATTAGTATGATACATATAACATCAAGATCTTAATGTAATAACCTTAATTATCAAGTTACTAGCATATAATAACAAGAAGTTATATATCATACTTATCAACAACATATAACCTAACCATCAAGATAACTATCTTATTACAACAAGAAGTTAACCTATAACATACTCGTTAACAACATATAACATAATCATCAAGTTATCTAACCTAAAAAAACAATAGCAATGCATACCACCACAGGTTACTATCATTCATGACTATCTGACACATGTGCATATGACTATACTAATCAACTAGCATCCATCATGTATGTAACCATAACATCAATAGAATGAAAGGCATACACATAACCATAATGCATATAACAATCCTTAACCTACATACCTGCATGCCCAACATACAACCTATAGGACGACATGCTCTTGCCTCAAGGTCCAATGTTGCAACTTCACTTTAATGATCTGCATCTCCTACTTTATCTCAATCAAATCATTAGCTTGATAAAATACCAATATCATCATGATGACCTAATTTCATACAATGACCTCATGCACAATAACCTTCACCATGACAATGTATGCATAAAAACATATAGACACTCGCATGCATGAAAAATGCATATACAACCATACACTCCTGACGACACTTCCCAGAACAACATCATCAACCTTCACATGGCGACATGACTACAACCATGATCAATACCATGCAAATGCAACAATCACATGGACTACAAGCATAAGGAACACATATGCAACCGACATGAATGCATGACCAACATACCGCCCATTTAGTCAGAGGGGTGAACCATGCTATGATAGCACTCTATAACACCTTCCTCCCACATCTACGCAAGTAACCGTCCAACTAGGGTAAACATGTGACGAGAGGCTACTATGATATGATTCAACCTCCTAGGTGACCTTAAGGAAGTGGAATTGACAGAAACACATCAAACATAACTTTCACATTAGCAACAACACTCCTGGTAGCCATCCCAACAACTCAGGTATCATGCCCCTGGGTCCCACTGAGTTTTTAAGCTATTAAACCTTTGGATGATCCCATGTTATGGGCATGCCAGCGTCCATAGAGTATTGTATGCTCCCACAAGCCTGCATGCCTATGTACAGGGACTATTTCTAACAGACCTGTGCCAGAGTCCATGAGATTTAAGGCACTTTTCAAGCCCAGAATTCTGACCATTGCACAGAACTTGTTGTAACTTCTGGAATCCATTAAACACATGATGAAAAGACTAATAAACCAAAAACTAACTCTAGGACTAGGCCTGACCATCCCCAATCGGGACTGACATTCTTTCAAACACTTGGCATCAATGCAATCTATAGGTGTAAACAATGGATTTAAGCATAGGGGTCTCATAATTATCTAAGAATCACTAAGAAGCATTGTTTCGTTATATAATTATTTGCATTATCATCTATTAGGTCATAAATACATTGTTCATTCATCTACAAGTAAAAACATGACAAGAGCCATACATAGCCACTGTCACAAAACATATAAATAACCAGCATAATAGCAACAAAAATACCAAGGAAATCACAGCCATATGTTCCACACATAAAACAGTATAGTACTCATAGAGATATAAGGAGAAATGACCTCATATTGATGATGCAAAATCCAAACCCGAGATGGGACTACCACGTTCCACCCGACCATAGAATGGCTAAGCCAAATCTCTCTTCATCCATTCACCCCTGTGCCATATTCCAAGCATGATTGTGGGACTCAAACCAAAAGAACCAACTAGGGCATCTTAAGGCTAAACCACCTCACCCTCATCAATAGAAACCAAGCTTTACCGTAATCCATCTCAAATCACTAGTTCAACATAATAAACATGTAATATTTGGCTTTACCATGATCTCCACCAGATCACTAGGAAAAAACAAACATGGATGCCACCAGATTTCTCCACCTACACCGTGAGGAATTTTCCTATCTCCTACTCTCTCAGGCTTTACCACAATCCACACCAGATCACTAGGCCCTAAATTGAGACCCACTCTTCAGGATTTACCGCATATCCCATCTTGGGATTACTAGGCCTGATGGAGAGCACTCACCTCTAAGCTTTACCATATATCCCGCCATTCACCAGTAGAGGATTCCAGCTAGGCCCACTGAGGTAACACAAAATATGACTTTACCACAACCCACAGTCTGTTTCAGGGGTTACTAGGCCATGCATTCCATCATTCGGAGATCCACCTCACTCAACTCTGAATCCATCCGACAATCCACCTCAACCAAAACATGAGAACCCCATCACACCATGGCTATCCGAAAATGGAAAGGCTAGGCTTAAAACATTGTCACACCTAGCAAAACCCATGACATAACAACAAAGAACCACACGCAATACCATGCATGCCAAAGCTAGCAAGGAAAACACACATGAAAATCAATACCTACAAAGAATCCTATTGTAGTTGCTTGATCCTGCTCTTCATTGCTTGATCTTTACTTCCTCTTTGCCTTCTTTGCCTTTCCTGATCCAATGTTGAAGTGCTCCAAGAAAACTCTAAGTGTCCAAGAGTGAGAGAGAGATAGAGAATAATGAGAGAGATCCAAAACTAAACTGACCAAGCTTGCCAACTCATCCTCAAAATTCTTTTTATCAATGAGGCCTCTATTTTCTTCATTTTCCATTATTTTCCTTCAATTTACTCCTCAATTGCAACCTGTGACCTTTCACCTTCCTTTTCTCCTAATTTCCATTATTTTCATAAATAAATGTGCCAAAATTTCCATTTTGCCTTTCCAGATCCTTTGAAATTGTCTTTGCTAATTTCCTTTAGCCATAATAACCAAAATCAACACCCACTGGGATGTCTTGCCCAACATTCAGCTTGGAATACGTGTCCCATCAACCGTGGTCTTATATATTTTACATGAGTTTTTAAACATGATTGTTACATCTTCACATCATAATTCAGTGTATGTTTCATGATATTTGATGGGCAATACATAAATACCATCCTTTGGTGGATGTCTTCATATCAGTGTCAACTCATTACCTGGGAAGTACATCTAAAAACCAACTAGTACCTTGGATCTTGCAGTCATCAGTGGTATATTTCCTTGTGATTGACAATGGGTTCCCCTCATTAACTCTTGATTGATCAAGTATATGTGTGTTCAGCATCACCTACTATATTCACACTTTCTATATTTTGTTAGGTACCTTAGGGTCCATATTCATCATTGGTAGTTCCCGTCATGTTTGTTAATGGTATACCTCAGTGACTAATAATCAAACAATTGTTAACATGCTTGACGATAATTCACATATTTGCATGATATAAATTTGTACCATCAAGGTTGGGATGAATATGTTCAGTTTGGGGGCATATCATTGATACATTATATTGCTACCAAACTACGATGGAGTATTTCACTATATTATGTACTTTTAAGACTATAAGGGGAACTCTCATTCATGTCCAAGGTCTTCCTAATGTATATTGTGACATAAATCCACATTATACTTTCTCATGGATATAATGTATTTATTAATGGCACAGATCCATAGTGTATTTATTCATGGCCATGTATTTGCATTTCATTTCATGGAACTATAGTGTATTTTGTTAGTGATCATGCTTTGTTATCTCTTATACTAAGAATGGGTACCTACCTCATAAATAATCTATATGATTTATTGATGGGTGTTTCATGTCACTGCCAATTTCTTATTTTCTATATCCTTCCTTATGTGAATAGGATATTTGAAATATTGTAATATATTTTGGTCATCAATTTCACCTCTTACCTCACATGTTAGGGGACATATATAACAACCTTATATTTCACCCCAAATATCAAATGAGAGACCTACATTATGTATTAATATGAGACACTTATTATTGACCTTTGGAAAGTCATTTTTGGAACTCCGTCACTACTACTACATTATTAGTGAGCAATTCATTGCTCATTTCTCCCTTGTAAAGAGTGATCATCACCCCAAACACACTAGAAAAAAGAGATGACCTTCAAAACATTCTAGATTTGTTTCCAAGGAGATATATTTGAAAAGGAGGATGGATGTTGTGTCAAATGTCTTGGTAGTTTGTGTTGGACTCTAAACTCACTAGGACCTCAGTATCAACATTCATCCTCTCATCTCGTAATCAAATATATATAAGCATGATATTCTTAAGAGAGATCATAGTTAGGGACAATAATATAACAAAGCATTGCTAGAATTCTTAGGAAGACTCCTTGCCATTAGAATGTATCCTTACTTTTGATCATCAACCAAGGAGGATCTAGAGCCAAGGAGCCACAGAGGTTCGCCATACATTCAAGGTATATATGTATGTTGATTCTTATTTCATAAATATGACTGTCATGGTTTTCCCCAATTTTTAGTGCTCAATGTATGAATATTATTGGATTTGGATTATAATCAAATATCTAGAATAAATATAGTGTATATCTTTAACCAATATTTACTAGGAGAGTATATTGGAGTTCTATTATTGTCTTGGGTGCATGATATAGGTTTTTGTGGTGGAGGAGAGATTTCCACAAGATGGAGCAGGATTTTATGCAACAAAATTACTCAAGGTCATTGTTAACCAAATTTTCCTTCTATGGCTATGAGTTTACACTACATATATTTCCTTTATATATCTAAATATATATGGGTATACCATTTAATACATTCCTATATATTTAGATTACATTAACCATTAATAGATTGAGAGATGGGAGAAGTAGATGCATGACTTTACCCCTAAAGGTTGATATAGAATCTAATTGGTGTAACTACTAATAATCTCTCTCTAGCTCCTAGAGATCTTGTCTCATCTACTCACACCTACCTATTGAAAAAATTAAAAATTAAAAAAAAAAAAGGAATATTGATATACTCTCCTACCAAGAGGTATTAGAATAATCATGAGATATAAGTTAGAAATTCCAAGTAAATCAAAATCCAATGAAATTTATTCAGATGAGTACACAAATTTGGTCAAAATGTATTGAAATCCACATTAAAGAGAATGGAAATGCTTATAATAATTTTACCTTAGATGCAAGTGTTCCTTCCTAATCACATTGGCTTTGTATCCTCCTTGGCTAATAGATTATAGGTAGGCTCACCACAGTATCTTATAAGCCATCCCTCAATATTCCATGAGCATCTCTTTAATTATTATTTTTCTCCCCCTTACCCTTAGGGGTGGTATTATTATACCGACTTGTTCATGAAGAAGGGAGGATATATTTGTTGAGAAATGGCAACAATAAATTCCAGTTTAATTTGTCCTTGAATTAAACTGTGAATTAAAATCGAATTCTATTCTCATGGCAACTTGTAAATAGTTAATTAAGTTTAATTGACTTAATTAGCTTAGGAATTTCGAGTTGGAAGTCTTTATGTAGTCATGTATATGTTATCCCTAAATTTTAGGGGTCCAGGATGAGTTTATTTGAGTTGTAATTAGATTACTTAGTTTGACTGAGTTATAGACAATTAAAATAGTTCTAACTATTTGTGGAACTAGTAGAGGTCTAGTAGTGAGTTGGTGCACTGGTGCATCCTCAGTGCTACTCTAGCTAACTGAAGATTCACTCAAGAGAAACTCATGCATGTCATTTTAGAGAAAGACCTAGTTGAGAGTAAAGTGAAGGGACAGTGTACTATCAGTTATAGAATGATCTGAGTTGTACAAATCATGCATGCAATCAGAAGATGGCCTAGTTTTGGATTGCACAGTTATGGAAGAATTAATTCCCAATTAAATATGGATTATTCCTCATAGGAATTGTGTAAGGAAATAGCAGCTCAGCAGGCAGTATAAATTGGCTAAGTGTTGGTCAGTACGGGTTTGTGAGGAAGAGAGTTGATCATACTTGTGTGGAATTTTTCTTGTGAGAACAAGCTTTGTATTATCACTTGGATTTTTGATGAATGCAATAGATAGTCGGGGTTTTGAGTAGTGGTTTTCCCCAGAGAAACAATTATGTTATGTTTCTTTGATTATCTTCCTCTTGTCGATTATTGTTTTCATCAATTCTTGGTTTCCGTTGTTTAAAGAGTAGAGTAGATTCTTGTCTTGTGTTTTAGTATATTACATGAGTTGTGAATCTACCGGAAAATATACAATATTTGGACACCTATGGATAAAATAAGTTACCATTATGCATCAATAATTGGACCTTTGACAAGTCAGCTCCTCCTAAGTCAAATTAATCTCCTAGGAAACATTTTTTTCTATAATACATACCCTTCATTACTTTGTTGCAAAGCATATGGAGTGATGGAAATAGATTCATCTCTTTATGTACACTACAATAGAAAAATGCATTTCTCCATTGCAATTTGGTGGGAGTGAAGAACCATTGAATGTAGTTTTCCTAGGGTTTATAGGATCTTATATCAACCTTCCAAGTATTGTAAGTTGCACTATGATTTCTCCTCTATCATAAGGGTGTCAAACAATATTATAATAGATTCCCACAAATGCACAAGGTTAGAAGAGAAACTAACGGACAACGTACATTATGATATGGGGAAATATTGGGAAGCGGCACAAGGAATGATAGCCAAGGAAACAATTAGTACTTGTAATGCATCCAAGTATTGAATTGAATATCTTTCCCAAGGTAGGCATACCCATGCTCTAGATTAGAGATAATTGAACATGGCTACCAACAAAGTACACTACATATCCATGACCTAAAATTCTAATAAGTTGCCATGAAGGAATACTTTGTGGACCAATGCCATCAATAAAAATATCATATCCATGAGCAAATTCAATGTGGATTTATGTCACAATATACATCAATAAGACATAAAACACAAAGAAGAGTGCCCTGAAGTGGTCATCAAAGTACATTACATGGTGTAATACTTCGTCATAGCTTGGGAGGGATAACATGTATGAGTGAGATTCCCGCAACCCCAAGGACCTCATCCCAACCCTAATTATATGAATATGATGAGCTAATGTTGGCCATGGCACAAACTATTTGATTATTTCTCATCAAGGTATACCATTAAAAGACATGAGAGGACCCAACAATGATGAATATGTGCCTTAAGGTATCTAGCACAATCCACTGAGTGTGAATAGATGAACTGATTGAACACTTCTGGACATTTCTAATCAAATATCAATGATGAAAATCCATTGTCGGACCGTGAGGAGGCCTGCCACTAAGGACAACAAGCTCCAAGCCACTACTCTTTTTTATTTGTACTTACTAGATAATGAGTTGGTGTGGACAAGAATATATTCATTTAAGGAGGGCCTTAATGTATCCCTCATCAATGGACATAAAATATATCTAGATATTATGTGAATAGATGAATTCACCACATATGACTGGCATAGGGATGGCCAACATAAAATGTAAACAATAATACAAAGGATTGACTAAGGTTTAAACTTCTCTTGAAAATAGTTGGCATGAAACAAGAGTGATCTAGTAGAATTAAATCATGAGAACCATGTGATTTCATGAAATAATGTAGGAGGCATTGAAGCATGCTACATAATCACTAGAAGAGTAACTACCTAAAGGAGTATATGACTCATAATTATGGTACAACCCCTAGGAAATCTATAACTCAGTTGTAAGAAAATGACACAAACAAGTGTCATGTTCAATGGCAACATGACTAACACTACCACTTCTTCATATGGACTCCAACAAATTTACCCCTCTTTTTTATTTACTATATCAACCATAGTTTAGAAATCATGAAAGAGAAGAAAAATAAGCTCGATAGTTTCAAAACTTTGTACAAAATTATTATCCAAATGATTATTCTTCAATATGTTGATCAATTTTGAAACTCTACATTCTAGTGTCCTTTTTGTTCATTTTTATGGACCCGAAAAAGAGCTAAAACTATGTTCAATATCATTTTCATTTTTTCACAACAAGAGAACAATTGGTATAAATGGGTAGCATCTAGTTCCAGAGATGCTATCCACTCATCACAATTGTCTCTCTAGGAGAGATAGGATCACCAAATGGAAACAAATCATAATGAAAATGGAAATAGGTAAAATTTGATCCTAGTGGTGGTAAGAAAAGTAAGGTAAAATATTGGAGTAGCAGCAAGTGATGGGCCTTAGTATTACAACAAGAATGTTGAAACTCCTGAAGGTATCAACTTTAATTATCAAATCGGGGTTTGTACAAACTTAAGAGGTTTCGGAACTATGTGTGAAGTATGCAATGTGTCCTTGACGCAGCTGAAGAGAAGCTAAAAATGCACAGATACCACTTTTTCTATCTAGGCTACAGGAAATGCTCAAAAAACTAGTGATAAGAAAATAGGCCTAATCTAGCTTGTAAGAAAGGAATCATCATAAAGAAATCCCTAGTCTATATTGCATAAAGAAAATGACAGAAGTTAAACCCCAATATAATTACAGAGATGTAAATTACAAGAAGTAAACCTACTCTATTTTTCAATAAATAAATCTATGATAATTGTAGGAAAGTAAATGACAAGAAAGAAACATATGCTAATTGCAAGAAAGAAAATAAAACCATTTAAGAATGTTGGAGACATTTAGAAAATTGTCTTCTAGATCCATCATATAATTGAAATAAATACCAACTCGTTTTGAACCATCTAATGTGTTTCATCATCAGGATGAAATATATGAAGAGATTCTGATCATATTAGAACCTCCTCATCTATCATGATGATGAACCACATTAGATGGTTTGAAACGCGTCGGAAATTATTTCAATTAAGTGATGGCACTGGAAAAAAAAAAATCTAAATATTTCTACTCACAAAAGCCTCCAATCAGATAATGTTGGAGACAAATATATCTTATTCTATGGGGCTGAATAAATCAACTTGCAGTAGAAAGAAGACATACAAACAACAAACCCTAATTGCAGAAAGAAAGCTACAACTACTAGGGTAAATTTTCTAAGGGGTATTTGAACCTCTAAATTCCATCTCTAGGGACTAATCAGCACTGTAATATGTTAAGTAATTATAAACAAGAATTGGGTACAAATTTGGAGGCGTTCTAAGGCAATCTATGTACTGCTACAGGTTACCTTGTTTAAATACAGGAAACAACTAAGAGCAGTTTTATGAGGTCTAAATCTGGTTTGAGGGGTGAAGAAGGTGGAGGAAGGTTGTCGAAGGGTAAATGAACATTTTCCAAGCTTAGGTACATCCAATGGACCATTTCATGCAAGGAATAGGAAAATATGAGTTATCTTGTAGTTATGCAAAACAAGGATTTATTTACATAGAATGAAGAAATATGTGAACAACAAGTAAATAACAATAATCTAGGTAGGCTAGTGCATGAGAAAGAGTACTAAAATTCATAAAATAACTATGACTAAATTCACTAAGACAAGATGCATAAGAAAACTTATAAAAAAACTATTTTATTAACCTGCAAAAAACAATATTTATCAGTGAATTCACAATGGTTACTAGCTAAACTAATGCATAGAAAATAAAGGTACAACGAGTGGGCCTAAGCACTTAGGTTGGGCCCAAACCCAAGGACACTCAATCCCCTAAAGAAAAATCAGATTGGAAACAAAAGAGTGTTTTTCATTAATCAACAAATGTTCTCATACATGAAACATGACAAAACTAAAATAATAGGTAAGAAATCCTTTCTCTACTATTTATTATCACCTCCCCAAGTTTTGAATCCCTAATGGGCTACTAAGGCCTCTTATTTATAGGTACAATGGGTGGGCCTGAGCGCTGAGGTTGGGCCCTAACCCAAGGACACTCAATCCCCTAAAGAAAAATCAGATTGGAAACAAAAGAGTGTTTTTCATTAATCAACAGATGTTCTCATACAAGAAACATGAAAAACCTAAAATAATAGGTAAGAAATCCTTTCTCTACTATTTATTATCACCTCCCCAAGTTTTGAATCCCTAATGGGCTACTAGGGCCTCTTATTTATAAGTACAACGGGTGGCCTTGAGTACCTAGGTTGGGCCCTAACCCAAGGACACTCAATCCCCTAAAGAAAATTCAGATTGGAAACAAAAGAGTGTTTTTCATTAATCAACAAATGTTCTCATACATGAAACATGACAAAACTAAAATACTAGGTAATAAATCCTTTCTCTACTATTTATTATCACCTCCCCGAGTTTTAAATCCCTAATTTATACAAAAAAATCTTGAGGGGAAGCCTCCTTGAAGAGAGGACTACTTCCCTCCAAAATCCCTATAAAGTAGCATTTGGTTCCTTATGACCTTGCAGCTACAAGGAAATGTAATGACTACTCTAAGATAGTCAAGTTTTGGTCATCCTGCACCGAGGAATAGGTCCCTTATTTTTCTCTAAACTGTATTCATGTGATCTGCGTCAAATATTCTCAATATCCAGTACAATAAATGTATTAGGCACACAAGATATGATAATCATCTCTAAACCTTCCTAAGAACATATTAAAGCTGAAAAATACATTATTAAATGCAAAAGGAAAGGTTAAATGTGCCTAGGAAGGGTTATATGTGCCTTAATTTGTATCTAATTTGGAGGTCCATCCATAAGCACGAATAATGTTGGAGGGGGTAGTTGACCAATCGATTCGACATAGGAAAACATATTGTAAAGTCATTTGACTCTCTAGCCGAGTTGATTGTTTGAGCTAATTAACGAAAGTTAGTTCTGAAAGTTAAATGACTTTAATTATCGATATATATAAAAATATATATATATATATATATATATGCACATCAATGTATTAGTTCAATTTTCTCAGTAAGATAATATAATATAAAGTACGACATTGCCAGTTATCTGCTTTATGTCTCTTCTACCTTTCTTATGTTGCATATGATTATGCAAGTTCTTATTGTCCTTTCTATTGGTAACTAATGAGACTACGACATTGGTTCCGTTGTCGGTAGTATTGGACTTGAGTACTTGTAACATGCAAACATAAATTTTAACTTTAGAAGAGATACAATATTGGTAGCAAAAAAATATTAACAATTACCTGAAGAAATACGCGAGGTGAAATAGACTGTTAATTTCAAAGGCTAGGGCACATTTATTTATAAAAAGAACATGAAAGATCCATCGAAGCAACCCCAATCGATATTAAGAAATTCCTTGACCATACCACTAATGCTACATGAAAAAGATGATGTTCGACTGACATTGAAACTCTCAAATGGTGGTCAAACCAATCTGCACGAGTGGGTCGAAAAGATCTTGTACAATACCTATGAGGACAAAGCAATAGATGAAAGAACTTCTATCGATCAAATTAAGGCAACTTTTTTAGACGATTTTCATGACATTTTTTTCTATACCATACCAACCTTGTTACATAAGTTTCTCCTTGACGAAGGATTCAGCCATATATTAGAATATTGACCACCTCTTGAAGAACAACTAAATTCTGACCTTCGTCAGAAATAGATCGATAGAGAGAAATTTTTCAAAGCTCATTGTAAAAGTACAAAACAAGCATGGGATTATTTCTTGAGAAAACAAAAAAATGGATGTTGATTTTACCATCATCGACCAATAATAAGTTAGCTCGGCATGGTGGGGTAATAATTATGAAGAAAAAAAAAAAGAAAAAATGAAAAGAAGAAGGAGAACAAGTATTAAGCAAATTAAAATGGGAGGAAAATAGCCAACTGCAATGAAACGACAAGATGAAGATAGTAGATGAAATACTTTATATGGATTTCGACCCTATAAGCAGTCAATTGAAATTCAAAATTTAGCACAGAACAAGAGACTAAAGGGATGAAAATACTACTAGAGAAAGAAAATTCAAACTCGGGAACATGAGAGTGAAGATGCATGAGACTCATTTGTTGCTTCGCATCAAGAGTTGATAGGCATAGCACCGCCCTTTACAACAAAGATCAATAGTCTACAAGTAAGTCTTGGAAGGCATGGAGATAAGATGGAAATCGGTGATTGTTGGCTTGATGGGGCCTGACCCAGGTTCAAATTTAGTTGCGCCAACCAATAAAACCCTAAATGTGGCCCTTTCGGCAACAATCCATGTAGCAAGGTTGCAATCTCACCCAAAGCATTATTGGGGGATGACAGAACCAGGTTTCTGCATCGAAAGGTCAATGTGATAGGTTCATGTGGTTCTCAGGGCTTATTTCTGTCTTCGTGAACCTTAACCCTTCTGAAATAGATAATTACAGTAATTTACTTAAACAAATTCCAAATCTTCGCAAAGGTCTTTAATGATTCATAACATGCATAAATAGTATTGATCTACTACTTTCGCGAACCAGATAAACATTAAGTCATATAAATTTCAACACGGAGTGAAAATGCAGAAACTCGCAGAAGTAAGAAATAATACTTAGATACACAGGAAATGTCTCAAAACTATCTTTATTAGGTATAATCATTCAAGTACAAACTCATTTTTCCTTGCGCACTCAGTTGCAGGGGCCCGCGCACTCAACCTGCGAACTTACTAAGGTCTCCGCACGCTCAGCTGCAGGAGCCTTCCTGATCCAGGTGGATGTTGGTGGCCACCCACCTATCCCACTTGGACCCCCAAAACTGTCTCTTTGATTTTTTCAGTTTCCTTAATTGTAGCACAATTTACTATTTTAAGCATTTTTTCGGGTTGTGAACTTCCAGAGCCATTTTGAGGCCCTAAACGACATTTTTTGGGAAATCTAGGAGCAACATGGGTCCATTGACCGATGTTGCTCTTCCAATAGTTGTAGTCCTCGGATAGATCTTTATAAGGAGCTATTGTGCACGTCAAACGGAGATTGTATGCCAAAGTTACGACCCCGGGAAGTTGATGTACCAATTTACCCAAAATGGGGCCCACAGTTTGGTGTTTCATCTCCTAGGGTTAGGTTTTTGGATGTTTAGGGTTTTCCATTGTTTCTCAATAATAAATAGGCCTTCGAGCCTCATTGTAACACAGTTCAGAGGCATGTAGCCGCCACATCTCTTCTCAGAGATAAGCTACCATCGCCCTAGCTGGTTTATTTCCATTTCTGTTTGTAAGCATATTTCAGTATTTTACATTAATAAAATGAAGTATTATTTCCACTACATCTTTGTATTTATGGTTATATCTGTAATTTGTTGCGTTCCTGCTTAAATACGGATCACTTCCCCTTCGCCTA
This sequence comes from Pinus tabuliformis, assembly GCA_031772625.1. Lineage (NCBI taxonomy): Eukaryota > Viridiplantae > Streptophyta > Pinopsida > Pinales > Pinaceae > Pinus > Pinus tabuliformis. The sequence goes on along the minus strand of CM062819.1, from coordinate 1,389,142,770 downwards.
AGTACAGGAAACAGATTTTTCATGCCTTAGCTTACTTTCCCTTACAAATATTTCTATCAATCCGATTATTCCTTAGACTCGCTATGACTCTTCTATTTATAGTTTTCTTTTACAATACCATGGTTTGCAGACCATGGATGGGTCTCAAAACCTTCCTATCACCTACCCACCTAAGGGACTAAAGCCACTTTGACTCTGACTATCTTCGCGCTCTGCTTCCACATTTCGTGGAGACTTTACATCTTTACAAAAAGAAATTACAAATTTATCAAAATTTACCCCAGGGACCCCTTCCCAACAAGCCCCCAACACAATTTGGTGACTTGTCCTCAAGTCATTCAGCTGACGTTGCAATCTTGTCCTAGAGTTCGTGGAACTCCATCTTCAGAACTTGCAAATTAGATGTGCCTTGCATAGCTGCCTATTGTACTTCCTCGACGAGCTTCTCTATAGTAGGGCCTTCCACGCAAGGCCCATTGTTCTTTATGTTTGTTGGATGCCCTTCAACTTGTTCTAAACTGACAGAGTGACCTAGCTGGCTTCCTCCGTCTAAGTTTGTGTTCTGGCCCTCAAGATGGCCTCTTTCTGGTGCAGCTCTTCAATTTTCGTCTGTAGCTGCTTGCCTTGCTGTAAGCGCGTGAACCGTTGGAAGGCGCCAAAGTGTGTGCAGCCGACCTAATTTCATCAAATTGTTGTTGCTTCTCCCTAAGGTCAGTTCCAATTTTTTGCAGAGTAGGATCCTCCTGTAGAGATGTCCAAAGATCCATGGCCTGATTGAATAATTTTGTGCAGTCCTTGACTATTGCGTAAAATTTGACCATACCTTCCTTGATCATTGCTCCACATTGTTCTTGAACTTCTGGCGAAGTTGTCAGTTGCAACTTCAACTGCAACTCTGAAATTTGCAACTAAGTTCAAATCGGACTTGGATGATTTCATCCTTTAACTCTCAGACTACCGCAACCAACTTTTGTATCTTCTCTGTTGATTCTTCTTCTGTAGAAATATTGAGTTCAAGCAGCACATTACATGCCTGTGTAATCGTTGCTTCCAACTGTTGGCTGCACGTAGCAATTTCTTCCTTTTCCTTCAGCCCCTATGCCTTTTCTACGAATGTCTGTTAGTTTTTCGTTTTGACTTCAATGATCACCAGCAGCGCGTGCTGCTCCCTTACCCTCAGTTCATCGGGTACTCCTTGGTGCAATTCATGTAGGGTTTAGATAGGGAGTGTCGTGAGATTGACACACAGATCCTTGATTTGTAATAGTTGGGTATTCTCTTCTTCTGATTGGGCACGCAGGGTCACGTCCAGTAATTGAATGAATTTGAGATCCAAAGTTTGATCTATATCTAGGACTGTCACGCTTGCTTGCTGTAGGCTCGCCTAAATCCCACTCGCCTAGCCAACACTCACTTGCAGTCGCCCCATCTGGATCTGCAGGTCGCACAGATCTTTCTGCACATTTCCCAGCGCCTACTGGTACTGCTGCTCGAACTGCGTCCATAGTTCTGTTGTCGTGTCATGGACCTTATCTCCAATCTCATCTAAGGCCCCTTGAGTGAGGACTAGCAGATCCACCTGGGAGAATCTAGTGGACTTCTGCTTCTTTCGCGGCTCGGATGTTGTTTGCTTCGACCTCTTCTTACTCTCAAAGGGGGTTTCCGGCTACTTGCCCCCACCTCCTTCAACATCTTATTTAAATTTTCTCAGTAAGATAATATAATATAAATTACGACGTTGTTAGTTCTCTACTTTGTGTCTCTTCTACCTTTCTTATGTTTCATATGATTATGCAAGTTCTTTTTGTCCTTTCTACTGGTAACTAATGAGACTACAATATTGGTTTCATTGTCAGTAGCATTGGACTCGAGCACTTGTAACATGCAAACATAAATGTTAACTTTAGAAGAGATACACTATTGGTAGCAAAAAAATATTAACAATTACCTGAAGAACTACTGAGGTGAAATAGACTATGAATTGCAAAGGCTAGGGCACATTTATTTATAAAAAGAACATGAAAGATCCATCAAAGGAACCCTAATCGATATTAAGAAATTCCTTGACCATACCACTAATGCTACAGGAAAAAGATGATGTTTGACTGACATTGAAACTCTCAAATGGTGGTCAAACCAATCTGCATGAGTAGGTCGAAAAGATCTTTTACAAAATCTATGAGGAGAAAGCAATAGACGAAAGAAATTCTATCAATCGAATTAAAGCAAGGTTTTTCGACGATTTTCATGACATTTTTTCTATACCATACCAACCTTGTTATGCAATTTTCTCCTTGACAAAGGATTCAGCCATATAGTATAATATTGACCACCTCTTGAAGAACAACTAAATTCTAACCTTCGTCAGAAATAGATCAACAGAGAGAAATTTCTCAAAGCTCATTGTAAAAGTACAAAAAAAGCGTGGGATTATTTCTTGAGAAAATAAAAATGGATGTTAATTTTACCATTATCGATCAATAATAAGTTGGCTCGGCATGGTGGGGTAATAATTTATGAAGAAAAAATAAGAAAAATTAAAAGAAGATGGAAAAGTATTAAGTAAATTAAAATGGGAGGAAAACAGCCAACTGCATTGAAACGACAAGATGAAGACAGTAGATGAAATTCTTTAGATGGATTTTGACCATATAAATAGTCAACCGACATTCAAAATTTAGCACAGAACAAGAGACAAAAGAGAGGAGAAGAATACTAGAGAAAGAAAATTCAAACTTGGGAACATGAGAGTGAAGATGCATGAGACTCATTCGTTGCTCAACATCAAGAGTTGATAGGCAAAGCACCACCCTTTCCAACAAAGATCAATAGTCTATAAGTAAGTATTGGAAGGCATGTAGATAAGATGGAAATCGGTGACACTAATCCAACATTGCCACATTCAACAGTTGCATCAATATCAAGTCTCACTATTAGAGAATTCCTCCAATAACAACTACATATTAATTCACAATCATCCACATTTTGTTATAGAAGAGATGAAAAACGTAATTTAAGTGATCGACTAGAAATTAAAATTCTAGTTGTAAACCAAACATGGATTGATAATCAAGAAAATGAAGGCAGACTTATCCACATCAAATATCTCACAAGTGTACCCCCCTACTGCAATTATTATATTTTGAAGAACATGAAGATACAAGCCCATATGTCAAAGTGTCACGACCTGGAACAATACGATTCGCTAAATATATAGAAAAAGGTAGTCAAACAAACAAAACATTAATAAATTTTGTAAAATTCGAAGTGAAAAATCAATAAAATATCCCATGCTCGACAGACCGGCAGTCGAGGTTGCTAAGACCAACCAGTCGATCTGTTAGAAAGAAATAATAAAAACGACACCTCTTCCAGTAAAAATGGGGCTAAATCATATCCCCCTTTATGAAGGAGATGAAGATCCAAAGAAATAAGGGTTTGTCTGTGAAAAGTTTTGGGCTCTTAACGACATTATTGATGAAGACAAACAAATGGCCTAGTTTGCAGTCGCTCTTTAGAAGTGAGCACTTACTCGGTTTATTAATATCACAAAAAATCAATTGAAAAATAAAAATGATATTAAAGCAAGTTTATTTTCTTTTTTCAAATCACAGGGTGTCAAACATATCACAACTCAAAAATTGAAAGCAATTAAACAGTGGCCAAATGAGACAGTAAGAGAATATGACAAACGATTTAAAGATTTTCTAAGTCAGATCCCATATATTATTGATGAAGCATTATTAGTCCAATGGTACATTGTTTGTCTGTTACAGAAAATATGAGGACTGTTGAGGATGCATGAAGTACATACATGCGAAGAAGCTCTTAAATTGGCTCAATGCATTGAAATAGATGATGAAGGGTAGTCGAACACCTTGACGACTAAAAATAAACTAGAAAAAGATATTGAACAATTACAAAGCTATCTTTTCGCATTATATCTCCAGAAACAAAATATTTGGTGTATTAACTACAAAAGTGAAGGGCATACAAAATATAATTGTAAATTTGTTGATTGTTTTTATCAATATATATATATATATATGCACATCAATGTATTAGTTCAATTTTCTCAGTAAGATAATATAATATAAAGTACGACATTGCTAGTTATCTGCTTTGTGTATTTTCTACCTTTCTTATGTTGCATATGATTATGTAAGTTCATGTTGTCCTTTCTACTAGTAACTAATGAGACTACAACATTGGTTTCATTGTCGATATTATTGGACTCGAGTACTTGCAACATGCAAACATAAATGTTAAATTTAGAAGAGATACAACACTAGTAGCAGAAAAACATTAACAATTACCTGAAGAACTAAGCGAGGCGAAGTAGACTATTAATTGCAAAGGCTAGGGCACATTTATTTATAAAAAGAACATGAAAGCTCCATCGAAGCAAACCCTAGTCGAGATTAAGAAATTCCTTGACCATACCACTAATGCGATAGAAAAAAATATGATGTTCAACTGACATTGAAACTCTCAAATGGTGGTCAAACCAATCTGCATGAGTGGGTCGAAAAGATATTGTACGAATTATATGAGGAGAAAGCAATAGAAGAAAGAACTTCTATCAATCTAATTAAAGCAAGGTTTTTAGACGATTTTCATGACATTTTTTTCTATACCATACCAACCTTGTTACACAAGTTTCTCCTTGGCAGAGGATTCAGCCATATAGTAGAATATTGACCACCTCTTGAAGAACAACTAAATTCCAACCTTCATCAGAAATAGATCGACAGAGAGAAATCTCAACTCTCATTGTAAAAGTACAAAAGAAGCATGGCATTATTTCTTGAGAAAATAAAAAATGGATGTTGATTTTACCATCATCGACCAATAATAAGTTGGCTCAGCATGGTGGGGTAATAATTTATGAAGAAAACATAAGAAAAAATGAAAAGGAGAAGAAGGAGAAGTATTAAGCAAATTAAAATGGGAGGAAAGCAACCAGCTGCAATGAAACAACAAGATGAAGACAATAGATGAAATACTTTAGATGGATTTCAACCATATAAACAGTCAATCAAAATTTAGCCCAGAACAAGAGACAAAAGAGACGAGAAGAATACTAGAGAAAGAAAACTCAAACTCGAGAACATGAGAGTGAAGATGCATGAGACTCATTTGTTTCTCAGCATCAAGAGTTGATAAGCATAGCACCGCCCTTTCCAACAAAGATCAATAGTATACAAGTAAGTCTTGGAAGGCATGTAGATAAGATGGAAATCAGTGACACTAGTCCAACATTACCACATTCACCAGTTGCATCAATATCAAGTCCCACTATTAGAGAATTCCTCCAATAACAACTACATATTAATTCACAATCATCCACATTTTGTTATAGAAGAGATGAAAAAGGTAATTAAAGTGATCAACTAGAAATTAAAATTCTAGTTGTAAACCAAACATGGATTGATAATCAAGAAAATGAAGACAAACTTCTCCACATCAAATATCTCACAAGCATACCCCCCTACTGAAATTATTATATTTCAAAGAACATGAAGATACAAGCTCGGATGTCAAAGTGTCACGACCCGAAACAAGATGGTTCACAAAATATATAGAAAAACTATGTCAAACAAACAAAACATTAATAAATTTTGTAAAATTCAAAGTGAAAAATCAATAAAATATTCCACGCTAAACGTACCACCTAGCATTCAAGGTCAATAAGACCAACCAGTCGATCTGTCAGAAAGAAATAGTAAAAACTACACCTCTTCCAGTAAAAATGGGGCTAAATCATATCCCCCTTTATGAAGGAGATGAAGATCTAAAGAAATAATGGTTTGTCTGTGAAAATTTTTGGCCTCTTAATGACATTATTGATGAAGACAAACAAATGGCGTAGTTTGCAATCGCTCTTTAGAAGTGAGCGCTTACTCTGTTTATGAATATCACAAAAAATTAGTTGAAAAGTAAAAATGATATTAAAACAAGTTTATTTTCCTTTTTCAAAGCACAGTATGTCAAACATATCACAGCTAAAAAATTGAAAGAGATTAAACAGTGGCCAAATGAGACAATAAGGGAATATGATAAACGATTTAAAGATTTACTAAGTCGGATCCCATATATTATTAATGATGAATTATTAGTCCAATAGTACATTGTTGGTATGTTACAGAAAATAAGAGGATCGTTAATGATGCATGAAGCACAAACATGCGAAGAAGCCCTTAAATTGGCTCAATGCATTGAAATAGCTGATGAAGGGTAGTCGAACACCTCGACAACTGACAATAAACTAGAAAAAAATATTGAACAATCACAAAGTTCTCTTTTGGCACTATATCTCCAATATATATATATAGATATATATATATATAGATATATATATATATATCTATATATATATATATATATATATATATATAGATATATATATATATATAGATATATATATATATATAGATATATATATATATATATATATATATATATTAACTACAAAAGTGAAGAGCATATAAAATATAACTGTAAATTTTTTATTGTTTTGATAAATACATTTGACGAGTTTAGTCAGATACATATTGTGATATAAGTCAAATTGCATCAAACCACGGTACTAAAGAATGTCAGTATAATCTATGTAATACTAAACCGAAATGGTGTGCCATATGTGAGGATAATATTCATTCAACACAAGAATGTTAGTTAAATGCAAAGAACAAGCCCAACTATCATGTCGTTTACTATATTCAGCCTTTGGATCATATTTTTGTTGTGACAATGACCCTCCAAAATTTTTGCCTATGCCAATTTTGGTGCCTACATTATTTTTCGTTTCAAGCCCCTTAGTTTCGTTGTATTATTTGATTTGTTATTTGTTTGTTTTCTCCTAGTGTCGCATCCCCCTAAGTCAATGTTTCTTAAGCGTCATCACTTAACCATTAGAAGCACAGTTAGTCAATGGTTAGGTGAACTGATGATATTTCTTAACTTAGAAACTTGCCTTCTCACCATGCACACACTCGAAAAACGCTCAAAAGCATATAAAAAGAAAATAAAAGCAAGAAAAATGCTCAGAAAAGCAAAAGCACACTTCAATTTGGTGAAGACATGCACCCAACTTGAGTGCACTCCTTCGGGTTGAAGAAGTGTTCCCTCTTTGAGTGTACTCCTTTATGCTGAGCAAGTGTGCCCTCAATGAGCGCACTCCTTTGTGCCGAAGACATGCGCTCTTCCTAGGTGCATGCATGATCCATCTTGTTGCATGTGGGTGCACTCCTAGAAAATAGAAGCCCACTTAACTTCTCTTAACTAATCCTTTCACCCATTGACAAGTGACGCTCATGCATGAATTAGTTTTGCATGTAAACTTATTTAAATCAACTCAGTTAATCATTCTTTTGCATAATCATTCCATCTAAGTAGGGCTCACAACTGGGAATCAAGAGACTCTTCATCAACTAGCACTAAGTAAGTTTTGCATGTCTAATCTCTTCATTTCCTTTCATAATTTCATTGTCTTTCTTCCTTTTATTGTTTTCGTTTATTTGTTTTTCATTTTGTTTGTTGGCGTTTATGCTCAAAATTCATGTAACAAGTGTTAATATTTTGTTGCGTGTAGAAACTCTTCACATTCTTCAACCTTTCATATTCCACCGTGAATGCGACAACAGATATATAACCTTGTATATATTTATTTTCCTCATCTTATCATCAAATCCTATTGTTTAAACTTGGTTATAAGCTTCCAATAGGTAGAGCACACTTCTTGATCTCGAAGCCTGATCGATCTCGAAAACTAAGCCTTGAATGATCAAGTTTTCCTTTTTGTCACACTTCTTCACCACGAAGAATTGTGCCCTCCCTTCAGCACATCACGAAGACACAAAGCATCTCCCTTCGATCCTTTGGAGTGTGACAGTGCACCCTCCTTGCCTTTGAGCACATGAGCAAATTGTGAAGGTCTGAAGACTTATCAATTCATCCCTTTGACCCTTCAAAGTGTGCCATTGCACCCTATATATATTTTTTCCACTTGCTTGAGCGCATGAGCACACTACAAAGCCCTGAATGACCCTATCCACCCCTTCGTTCTTTGAAAGTGTGCCCTCCTAGTTTGCATGCCTATTTTCTCATGCATGCAAGTTATTTTGTGTTGTCATTCATATATTTTCATGTCCAATCACATGTGATGGATCTTTGTACATAATTTACAAGTATTTCTGCATAAGTAGGTTGCTTTAAGATAATATTGTCATTATGAGTGTGTTGCCCCAAACATGTGTTCGTGCTACAAGTATTGTCACTATGTTGTCATTTGTTGGAGCCATGCCACCTCATAAAGTGGCCTCCAAAGAACTCTCAGAAGCAAGCATTGATGAACCTGTCGAAGTTACAAAGCCAAATATTCCCATATATGTAGACACACAGTGATTTATTGACAAGACTACATAGGTCACATGGAGCAAGATATACAACACATTCATATAGGAAAAGTTTGTTGAGGACTTAGAAGATTTGCATGCATACATCAACATCAAGAATTACAAGATGCATAGGATTGCATGCAGATTCTCAGTCATGCCATGTGCAAAGGTGATTGAATGGATCATTACACATATGGATGACTCTCACCTTGTGCTACGCAATGAGAGTGGCGATCAACTCACCACCTATTTTGGTGAAGACATGCAAACATATTATAAGATGCTCAAGCCCAATGAATATGCAAATGAAAACTTCTACATGAGATGGGAAACCCTCGACACTAGTGACGTTATCAAATCATGGTGTTAAGATCCTGCCAAGTTTCACCATCGCCCATCCGCAGTCTATCCGACAAAGATTCTCAGAGATGTATATCAGTACTTGATAGCCATGTATTGTCAGTTGTATGGGTGCAAGAATGTTGAGGTGTTCGAAGAGAATTGGATATACATGCTCAATATAACCTGTGGTATATTTTTCAATTGGGAAGATATATTGTCATATGAGTTGTAGCGTCAGGTGGGCAGGTAAAAGCATCTTTACAAGCGAACCAGGCACCAGAATTCTACATGTCTACATTTCTCTTAGATGGAATCTGTGAACAATATGCATTCCCGGGAATGAACTAGAACTAGACCCCTGAGGAGAAGTTCCCAATTTACTTCCAATGTATTGTGTTATAAGAATCAAGCTTCAGAGGTGTATATGACAAACTAGTTGAGCACTTCTTGGTAGTTATCTTTCAAATGAGATTTGAGATCGATCATTCTTGCATGACCAATCAGGTAAAGGAGTCACTATGAGATATCACGGACTGGTTTTCAGCTCCAGAGGGTACATATATCAAGTGCTTTGGTTGTCATATATCCCCTCATCTTATGTTGTGATATGTGACGAACAAGGTGGTCATGCAAGAAGTAGCAAATCAGTTGGACAAGGGATTGTCAAGAATTATTCATAGGAGGAATAAATCCCCTTAGCCTATATTTCCATTGAGGATCGGACTTTGTGAGTTAAAGAGCCATAAGGAGACAACAACAGAGATACAATAGTTTGACCGCCTACACTTTTCTACTAAATAATTTCATGGATATGATCCCAAGCGAATTATCAAGAAACACTGTCAAAGGATCGTTCACAATATAGGGTACTCATCGATGTCCACAACAGAAGATGAGAAGATTAAGAATTGGTACAGTGCAAATAAGAAGACGCATCTAGTGATGGAGACTAGTTCACCCCATAATCCACCAGCTCAAGACTTGCAAGTGTAGGAGGAGATAACACCTCAAGTAAAGAAAGTAACTCCCAAGAAAAGGATCAGGTATGCCTCAATAGGCGAGAGTAGCAAGAAATGGAAAGTCGATCCTTTAAACTCATGAGTTATTCAAGTAGAGAAGGAGAGGAAAGAAGGAGAAGAAGAGGAGGATAAGAGAATGCAAGATGAGTTTCTCCAGAAGCAATAAGAAGAAGAAGAAGAGATGAGAAGGATAAAGGAAGAACAACAGAGGTAGTCCTAAGAGGATGAAGCAGCGCAGAGACTAGAAGAAGATAAATTGACTCAGGAAATGGAGGAAGAAGCGTTGGAGGAAAAAGATACCATCCATCCCATGGATGAAGAACCAAGTACTCCAGAATAGCCTCCCTTCATAGGTGGTCATCTTCCATTTGGGGAAATGGGGATCACACCTCCACCAGTTAACATAGTCATGGATGTATGTAGTGTAACATTTGATTAGTTAAAGAAGAGGATCATGTATCAAAGGCATAGATATTTCCCGAATGATCTTCATAACCCAATCTCAGTTGCCACAGAAAGGTTTATAATCTCCAATACCAAAAGGAATCCCAAATCTATTATGGTGGAAAATGTTGTATTTGTTACAACGGCGCTGGATAATTCTGAGTATTTGTTGAATGAGAATGCAAGGCTGAGAGGATAACTTGTTGTGGTGAAGCAAAAAGTGGAACATCTTGCAAAGGAGAATCAATGATTTTCATCACAAAGCTTAAACATCATTGAATGGAAGTTATCCATGCAGGAGGAATTGGGGCCTATGGAGGACACCATGGCATGATTATATGATGAGATGATTCTTCTACAGAAAGTGATGTCTCCTCTTATTGGCATACAGAAGAAGGCACAGGATGTGGCAAACCTCTTGAAGGTAGAAATCGGAGTATTCGATCATATTCAGGTGTGGACTGCCAAGTAGCCTGATGCCCCACAACATTTGGAGAAGAAAGACAAGATTTCCATAGAGATGGATATAGTTCAATTGAGACTCCACCACCAAAACTACATGCGCCTTGGAGAACAGTCAATCACTACTATTATTGCATATAATTGGATGCACAATGTGTTTGAATCTCTAACACAAAATCATGGGATGACTTCGATCAGTACACTTGAAGCAATCAGAGGCAAGGAGATCATCTTCCTGAAGATCCAGCAATACATTGAACAGATCAAGTAGGCAACATAATGGGAAGGATTGGAGGTAACCAAAGACATTATTTTGCAGTACGTCATTGCACCAGTCAAAGCTCGTATGAAGCTATCATGGTTGTGGAATAATGTACAGTCAAACACCAAGAACATATTGATGGATGCACTAGAGGTTAAGATGTGCTACATTGGGGACTTGCCATTCTAGGTCAAAGACATATCCACAGAGTTCGGAACTTGGAAAATTTACACTACAAATGAGCTCCATGTAGAAGAAAATGACTTATCCAATTAATGAGTATTTGTCCCATTATCAATTTTGTCTTAGTCATCTCATTCGTAATTTGTCTTATGTAGTAAATGATATGTAATGAAGTCCAAGGGACACATGTGGAATGTGAATAGACACACATTGGAATGTAATGAGTCATGTATAGAATATGAACAGTTATAGAAGCCAAAGATTCATGAGGAAGCTCAAAGGTCATTTTTATTTGTTATAAATAACTCCTCATAACTCAAACAAAAGGGGGGATTTTTGGAAGGCTTAGGTTCTAGACGTCTTGCCTTGGCTTATCTAATAAGACATAAGAGATATATCATTATTTGGAGAAGAAAGTTGTGGCTTCATGTTCCATTATTGGATAGAGTGTTTCTCTATGTAACAGTGTACTTGGGATCTTGAAATTTTTATCAGAAGCTCAATGGGCCTACACTTTTTCATACATGTATCGTAGATGTATTTGGACTATTTTGGTTATGTTTATGGTATATGTTGTTTTAATTACATACTAATTTAATGAACTAATGTGTTGCTTAGTTATGCCTATTATTGAATGAGTGTTGTTATGATTTAAACGATTGTTGTTTATTATGTGGACTAATTTTCAGCTATTCAACAATCCTTTCCCTATCTTCCCAGGTCCTCCTTTAGGATATTACTACTACTTTTATAATTGGTGTCTCATTTCCCTCACTAGACGTGGAAGTATCCCTCGTACACCTTACATTGGATGTCTCACAAAACTCACATTGTTGCTGCCCCAAAGTGGTGTTGTGTTCTCTTGTGTTGGATTGTAACCAAGGTGTATCTTTGAACCTTTCAATGGTGGTTGAACCGTATCATCGGATGGGACTCCTACACCAAATGGTGTGAGGTCTAGTTGGTACTTCACATTGGGGAGATCCCCTTACAATGTTGGTGGCATCTAGCATTGTTAACAGATTATTATAAAGATCCACCTACAAAAGGAGGAAGAGGAAACAAAAGAGGAGGATATGGTGGTCAACGCAAAGGATACAATGGTCGAGGTTGTGGAAATGATCAACATCAACAACCATCAGGTAATCATAAGAATGATTAAGATCCTCCTTAGGATATCGCCAAAACCTAGAAGAAGAGAAATATATGAGTTTTAATTTCATATCTTGGTGAGTTTATAATGGGAGTCTTGGACCTACAAAATGTTGCAACATGGACACCAAAATGGAAACTATGTGTTATTCTAGAGCATTCATGAAGGGTGAGTTCTATTGCTCAAGCTACAACATGCAAATAAAGAAAGGCTAGCATCACAACCTAGTGGGATGATACTTAAAACACAATTTTTATGGCACAAATGGTCAACGATGCAAAGAGAGATGTAGGGAAATACCTATCCCTATATGTCAATATCAAGAAAAATGCACCAAAATTCTAATGGAGTAAATTCGCGCCAAATTTTCTAGAGGAGATTCATATTCCACATATCAATTAGTTCTCTAAATGTCGTTAGTGACCATAGAAATAACAAAAATAGGGCATCAAATCATAAAAAATTGATATGGGTGTGTGTGAGTGTGAGAACTTACAAAAGAAATACTTTTTTGACCTTCATGCACATGCTAAAAATGGCTAATAAAAGTAAAAAGGGGTCATTATTACATGCACATTTGGAACATTTAACAAAGAAAACCCCCTTCTCACCTAATTGTCTAGCAAAGATCCTAGAAGATACAACCCATGTTAGTATCATGTTGTCAATTCTAGGTTAGTCCTCTTGTCCTCCCCTTTCTTTTCATATTCTTTTTCTAATTTTAATTGAATAGTGAGCATAGGGAAACCCCTTTTAGGGCCCTAATAGGGAGATTTCCACTTGATTTGCTACTTATTTAATAGGAATCTTGCCACTTGATTTGTGTGCATTAGGAAAATAGAATGATGAAGGGTCCTCTTTCTCATATATAGGATAGAGACCATCAAATTTTCAAATATTTTTTACATGGAATTATTCTACTAATGTTATTATTTGTGTTTTCTAGGGCTACATCCCCAATGATAAAATGGAGAGAATGAGAACATGACGAGAATGGCTTGAAAGCCCTCCACCACTAGTTGAACCTTTAACCTTACATGCATGTAACCTCTTAAAGCTCGTTTGAACTCAAAGTATGAAGGTCCAAGTGGTCATGCTTTAGTGGCTTATTGGGATGTGGGATCTGATTTAATGGCTAAGGTCAAATATTGACTTTAGTAGTTGAATACATCTACTCCCTTACTAGAGTATCAATTCAAGGAGCCCCAATTGCAGTCCCAAAGGGAAAAGGCACGGGTGAAGAGAATGTGGAGGATTACATAGTAAGATATTTCCAACCGGTAGAACACAAATCAAGTAGAAAGCTCCCTATCAAATAAGTAACTAATATCACACTCCACACCATCCTATTTACCATCACTTGATTAGCTAGTTCGACGGGGCCCCATTTGGAATATAAGGCACAAGCGGACATTACAATAAGATAGATGGATTTGATCATGTTTACCTAGTGTGAAGAGTTGCTTACCAACATGAAGGAGCATTTGAAAATGTGTATAAATGGGAAAAAGAAGAAGTTTGCTTATGATATCATTGTATTCTCATTCTTTTTAGAGAGAGTGCTACAGGCCATTTTGTCACATCAACCCAAACGACCTGAAAACAGGATTAATCAACATCCATGAAGAATTTGTCATAATCCCGTTGCAAAGACCTAAGCATCATTTCTCCAAAAAGTCTGAGTTTCTGGATCTATCTGCTCAAAACCCATATTTTGAGGCCCAGCACACTCTAGCTTCTTGTCCCCCAATGTTGGGTGCAAGTTGCATACCTGAGCACCGATGCAAGTTTCTCCATTCTGCAGGTGCGTTGATTCTAGAATTTTGAGAAAATTAAAAAATATTTCAAATCTTCTCCTTTCATAATCTTATAAGGTGGTTTTAACCATTTACCATAGATAGAGATCTGGAATTCATATCTAATCCTACTCTAGTGATCTTATATCTTATCCCTTGAGCTTATCCTCCCTCATAAGTGGATCTCAAGCGTAGATTGGAAAATACTAAACTACCATGTTTACCCTATAAATTTATTGCCTCCCATGGAGTCTGGGTTGGATTTTGGAGATTGATAGTGCCCTCATGTTGCTTCTTTGAGCTTAAGGAATCATCATCCATTTGCATTAGGGTTGAGTGTGAAGGTTTTCTTTGTGGCAAGGAAGGAAAAGTCAATTGGGGAGACATTTACAAAGTCATCTTCTATATATGGTTGTAATTCTCTCCTTTATTTATTAATACAAAAAGCATCTTGTTTTCCTATACTTGTGTTATGTTTATGCTTATGTATTTCAATGCCATGTTGACTCATTGAATAGAGATATTGGATTATGCTATGTGGATATTGTAGTTCCTTTTCTTGTTTTAGTCATTGTTGTAGGTTCCATTTATAGTGCGTGGAGCTAGGATTGGAGCTTACAAGCGAAGAGGGGAAAGGACTTGCTACAATTTACAGGTAGGTCTCTTTTCATTATTCCAATCTCTTTAAGAAAAACATTATTTTTTTTTGTCCTATGTTGCTCTAGATCAGACCACTAGATGTGGGGAACTCATTTTTTTCCACAAAAGTGAAAATTTTGTATAACATAGAGTACCCTTTATGTGACCTTGAGTGTCGACACCCTTTGCAGGTCCATCCATGTCATGCATGATCTGATGGATAGATCTGACTTTGAGGCTAGGAGGAGGATCTCTTATGCACTAATTCAATGAGGAATCCTTTGACTGGTTCAAAGAACAATCATGGTCATTGATGACTATACTTATGTTGGTTCATACTTCCATAGCGACGCAGATTTGGCTCTTCCCCATAACACATAGAGGGGTGATATGGTACAATGAGGATCTCTTATTCATTATTTCAATGAGGAATTTTTTTACTGGTTCAAAGAACAATCATGTTCATTGATGACTATACTTATGTTGGTTCATACTTCCAAAGTGACGCAGATTTGGCTCTTCCCCGTAACACATAGTGGGTGAGTGAGTATTTTTTTATTTTTCAAATTTTATACTTTTTTTTAAATTTTGGGCATATTTGATTTTTTTAGTGGTACAATGTCACTAATATTTTACATGTTTTTTTTTCATAAATGTGGCACCTACCCAAACTGATGAGTAGTAAACCTTTGATCATCAGTGTTCACATGTGAGGGAGGCTCCCGAGGAGGACCTAGAGGAAGAGGAGCACAATAAGATGCATGTTTCGACATGCAATATTGGGAATTAACCATGGATATTATTCCTGTAGCGACTAATGATATCATGACATCTATAGTGGCACATCATGAGAGTATTTGGCTACTTTAGAGCTCTTATTTGGCACATTGCCTATGTTGTAGTGTGTTATATGCAACACAAGGGAGAATATCCTCACTCTTATTTAACTATTATAGGGTTTCCCTTAGATAATTTTGGTATATATATTAAATGTATGGGCTTAGAATCCTTGTTTTGGACATTGTAGCAATTTTTTATGACAATGTAACACACTCTTGACTTTATGTGTGTGTGCGCGCTTGTGTGTTTTTGTAGATACTACTTATGGTGTTGAAATTATTTAGCTATTATACCAATGTGTTTTTATGTACATTCATGCGCGTTTGAATGATGTTTGCTTGATGTGAAAAATAATAGTTAGCTAATAAATTATCCAAAGTATTATAGTGTTTTGGTATGTGTTGATAATCAATGCAATCAAGTGATAAATCAAGGACATGCACCTGCAAGTACTAACAAAGTAACATAGGATTCCTCATGTGATATACATTATTAAATTGTGATACTATGAGTTAGGAGTCAAGTTTGACAACCAAATGGTATATATCAAGGGAGATAGCCTCAATCAAGAGCTCAACTATGGAACTATACTCCATGGAATTATTGGTTGCATGGCTAAGAGACATCCCCTGGAGCTCACAAGCTCATCAATGGGTAAAAACAACACCTAAAAAATAGAAGCAATGTTATGAGTATTATAATTGGTGCCATCCATGAAGTCAACATAGAAAATTGTGGGACCTAGCATTTACCAATCAAACATATGCATGATAAGAAAATGACCAAAAAAACACTACATACAAAGAAAGGAAAACACACACACCACGCTAAAGGATAATATATACAAGCACCATGCTGTGAAATGACTTACGCATAATACTTTTTTAGATAGAGCCCATTGCAAGGCTTGAATAGAGGATAACCATCATAGTCAACTAGATGATAGGCCCTTTCTTTAGGTACATATTTAATTAATTAAGGATTGTTCCAGATAGCTTCTAAATTACATGCCCCTAACTTTTCATGTTCTTGGTCATAAACCAAGACCGAGTCACCTTCTACAAAGACACAAGGTCAAATCGATTTGTCATATCAGGATTTCACATGATTCTTATGAGTATTATTGGACATATAATGATAATTACATTGTTCATTGAATTGGGCCAAGTATAAGAGATTTTCTTCCTCAATAGAAGTTTTGGGAAAGAGTTCTACAACTAGTTTCAATGGAAATTGTTATCATATAAAAATTGTTCATCCAAAATGGCTAGAAGTTTTCAAAATATGAATCAAATCAAAGGTTCCTAAAAATATAATAATCAAATTCTCAAATGTGGTTGGTCAAATTAAAATAATCATCTTTAATTACAACCACACAAATTCACCATTCCAAGTTTATGTGGAATCGTACGACTATTTCTTCAGCTGCTACGTGGATCCATATAACGCAACATTACAAGGATCAATAGGGAAATAATCCTTAAGGATCTCTGTTAGGTGGAAGTATGCCTAATTAAGAAGCTCACTTAAAGATCAAATCTCATTAATGGTCCAAGATTGGGATAGTCATCAGCCTTGGCTTGTAAATACCACAACAAAGGGATCCATTTCATATAGAAGTAGAGATAAAAGTTATGCTAACCAAATTTCCCCTCAATTATTGTATTTATTTGATAATTTAGATCTCCACCATTAGTGAGAACCAAATTCTTCTTGAGAAAGAAACTACCTACAAAGAGAGAAGAAGAGGACCCTGCTCTAGGAGATACCAAGGTGTTCATAACCCACATATATTCAATTGTGCCACTCGGATAATTGTTATTTTACTCTTTCATTATTAGTAAAGGATTGGATTCTTCCCATTTCATTTATTTTTGTGTTTTTTTTTAGTTTTGTTTACACATTCTCTCATGGTTGAATGTAAAAATCATTGTTGTATATTATTCTATTTCATTTTTTGGTAGTTGTTAATTGCGTGTGCATGTAGAAACAGATTGTACAAATAATGGATTTTAGGACTCCATTACACTATAAAACATCAAGAAGATTGGTGACTCAGCTTTCCCTTCTTTCTCTAATCTCTATTGTTTACAGACTTCCTTTCTCAGCCAATTTCCTTTGTATTGTCATTTATTATCTTTGTTAATCACTTAAATGCTTCAATTTGACCTACAGTTGGTGGAATTCATACCTATTTAAATACATGAATGAACTTCACAACTCTCGAATAAATAGTCGCACAGTTCCTATAACCATTTTAGTATAACTCTTGGAACCATGCAACTATCAAGTAGACTCTTGCGTGGGTCTGCATTTTTCGTCAAAGTTGTAACTCTTTCTCTAATTCTTACATAGGTGGTAGCCAATAATAATCTTTCCCCACTCCTACATGTTTTTGCATGTTATTTTAGTTCATTTGGTCATCATTAACCACTAAAGTAAAAGAATTCATGTTTACTTTTTCCACATGGATGGCTTTAACTTTCTGCTAAATCAATTTTAGTTTGGGACTTGAAGTGGAATCCTCAATTTTTCAAGTATGCTTGACAAGATTTTCAATTACCTGTCAATTACTTAGTATACAACTAAAGAGTCATACATTCAATTATCAACCTAAGGTTCATATGGAACTTCAAAATTGTTTTTCAACATATATGCTAGTACAAATTATTATGTGTTATCGTAGTTGTGGTATTCTAAATGAATGTCACAAGGCAAGATATTAAGATTCTTTCACAAGTCACCAAGAGAAATCCATATCACACTTGCAATAAAAACCACTCTTATAGGAAATTAAGTGCACACTTGCAAGAAATTAAACACACTTGCAGGAAAGTAAACACCCTTGCAGAAAGGTAAACACAGAGGCAGTAAAGGGTGACTAGTTCAAGTGTTTTATATGATATTGAATTTTGTAACAAAAATGCACATGAAATGCAATGGCTAAAAAATCTGTAATAAATCACAAGATGTAAGAGACTCAAACAACGTTGTGTTATAAAGAATCACACCATAAAAATAATTTCAATTTCTGGAAAATAAGATAAGAAAAAGATGAATATGAAAACAGAGTAATTAGCTAAATCAGGAAAATATAGCATTATAATGTTAAGTGTAGAGTTACAACAATGTGAGTTGCAACAGTAACCTAAATTGTTGGCTACAGCTATGTTTGCACATGAATTGTAGTAATAATCATATCATGTGATAGAACTATAAGAGTTGCAACTATGTATACGGCCAAGAGTTGCAACACTATGTAATTAACCAAATTAAATGTCAGAGTTGTAGCACTGTGTAAGTAACATAATTAGATATCAGAGTTGCAGTAAGAAAACAAATGAAGGAATTAGTGGAAATAAAAGAATGTAAATAAAACTACAGCTACATTATAATGTTATAGACAATAGTTGGCTAAGGAAGGGGCCCTACCTCCTTAGATAAGGCACTGGTTAAAGGAACAACAAAGTGTTAGCCAATCAACACACCATAAAATCGAATTGGAAAGGAATAGAAACTTGTATTGCAAAAATAAATTACAGTTAAACACTAGCTAAGTATCTTGCTATTTATCTCTCTGGATTCGAGATTCAAATTATCTTTGTTCATCTATTGTTATTTTATTTACACAAATGTATAAAATAAATCAAGAGTTCGATGGATAGTCATGAGCATCTAATTATTCCATGCAATTACAATAACTTCATTAGAAAATAGAAAATCAGGAAAATGCCAACTTGATCAACTATGTGACAAGTGGAAATTGGGTCATGCTTTCCTTGTGGAGTGACCAACTAACCTTGTCACTTTCCTTCATTAGGATATTGGTTGGTTGACTGATCTGGCTAATATGTTGACAATATTTGTGTGGTTGAGATAACATATTGTACTAGCTATCCAAATTTGTAGATTCTTTCTCAAATGGTCAATTGATTAAGAGTTCTCATAGCGGCTTCTGCAATGATTTGCAACAATGATGCTAAGGTGAGTCGCAGAAACAGTGTTGTGTGAACCATAGCAGTAGGAAGTGGTAGCACAAGTGTCAACATCTCAAAGTCACAACATTAGTGGTAGCACTTTGGAGTTACAACTCTTCAAAGTTAAAGCATTGCGCTGGAACAGTGAGTTGAAGCAACCAATAATAGGGAGTTATAGTACCTAGAAACAAGGAGTTGCAACAACTATCCATTGTGAGTTGAAATGCATCCTAATGTTGTCTGAAGGTACCTATGCAATGTTTCCTCATGAATACCATTGGTTAGAATAGAAAGGTAATTATCTCATTAAACACATAGTAATAGGCATTAAAATGACATATTAGGAGGATGATTGTATCTTGACCAAAATGCATTTATATGGGAAAAAGGTTGTTGGGATGAGATGGAAATGGGAAAAAGATGTACATAAATATCTTAGATAGGTGCTAAAAAGATGCCATGAGTATATTTCATCAATGCTCTACTCCTTGCACTCAATGTGATCTGGGTGTATCAGAACAAACTGGTGGAACCATTTATGTCTCCCTTGTGAATAAATATCAAGGAAACTATTTTAATTAGGGGGGAAGTAAGTGTCATTTCATATGTGCATCTTTCATTTTTGCAAGGGACAATTTCATATAGATTAATAAGTTGGATAGTAACAAATCACCTGATATCCACATCTTTACAATCTACTAAACATGTGATATGTGATTTTCATGTTGTACCCACCTCACATCACACACTTGAATCTGTTTTAACTCCTTTTATAATAAGTATGATCTTCGCCTTGCACTCATTGTGATCTAGGGGAATCAAAATGTTGAGTTGGACTATTAGAAGTTTGTCATTTCACACCTAAAGTAAATCATTTTTGGTCATCGTCCCAACTTTTATCCACTTAAAATCAACCTAACTTAACACATTAATCTCCCCCATGACATGGTCACACAAAAATATATTGTAGTCTAAGTTAACTATAGGGGTAGGCATCCAAATTGTCCCCATTAATTATTTTCATTTGAAACATATAATTTTTTCTTTTTAGGGAACTTTTAAGCCTCCATCATCCACTATCCAAAAATTTGGTGGTGAGAAGAAACTTGTGAAGAGGTAAACACTCACATCAATGATTTTATGTGCCTCCTTAAGTCTCCCAACTGATCTTAATGGGGGATCTATATTTTTAGTTGACACTTAGAAGATGATATTTTCTCATCACATTGGATGGAGGTAGCTTGATATCCAAAACTTAGGGCATCCACTCAAGGTAGTGTTTGTTAGTAGCATCTACACCTAGAGGCCCTTTTGAATGGTTATTGGAAGAATTTCCATCCATTTTTGGATGTTCCCTAGTACCCATTATTATAACTGTAACATGCTTGTCCCCACATTTACCCACTTTTACAAGCCCTCTGGGCAAATGTGAAGTGGAGTTCTAGTATGACATGACCTGGACTCCTAATTCCAGTTAAGGATGTGGGACCTACAACTAAGACTTATTGACCTTCCTCAAGAACCACAGATCACTCAAAGGCTGAACAACCACCCCAGGTAACCAATCCTTAAGTTGGAACCCATTTTCTCGAACCTAGACTTATAATTGCACCCTTGACACTGCCTACATGCAGTTGTGAGCCTCCAACCACACTCACAAGCCTTGCTCCATGCAGTTATGACCCCAAATCCTCAGTTTTGTGCATGTGACCTTGAGATCTAAGACACTTTTCTAGGCTAGCCTCCATACCATTACCTAGAAATTCCTATAACTTTCCATAATCATATTTCTCATAACGACAATGCTAATCATTCAAACTTGAAGCCAGAACTTGACCTAGACTGACTAGAACATACTATATATTTCGTCAAACACATGGTAAACATGTAATCTATAGGTCATTAATGCATATCTGAGTGTAAATATCTATACTTTAGCTTAAAATCACCGAGAAGGTCTAGTATGTTCTAGTCAGTCTAGGTCAAGTAGCTGAAAACAACACTTGTTATCCCATGCATTCATCAACCATTCATTAACATATCAAAGCATAACCTAGTAGTTGAAACAACACTTTTTATCCCATGCATTCATCAACCATTCATTAACATATCAAAGCATAACAAAAGCCATAGCTAGAACATATTATAGAACCATGTTTATAACCAGAATATAACCATGACTAGAAGACCATCAAAGCAACATAATAATAGGTACAAATGCTCATAGAGTACAATAGAAAAATAGCTCTTATTAACATATGCAAAATCCAACCAAGTCAGAGACTTCCACGTACCACCCAACCATAGATTGTGTTATATACCTAGGGGGGATAATATGGGGCACAAATGTGTGCCGTAACTCGCTGCCCCGAAAAAATGTCTACAACACCACTGATTTTTAGATCAGCGATATCTCCTTCATCCGGACTCCGATTCGGCCGATTTTTTTTTTATAATCGGATATTTTTTCACAAAGATTCTAGATCTGCAATTATATTTTGCAGATTTTACCCCAAAACGTACAGATCTGATCTGCAAACTCACCGACCCAAAAAATTCCTGCAAAAAATTTAAAAAAAAAATCTCCATTTTGCCCAAGAAAGTGCTCTAATACCACTTGTTATAACTCTGATACCACTTGTTATAGCTCTGATACCACTTGTTATAGATCTGATATGAAAAGATACGACAATAGAAATAAACCCAAGAATAATAAGATTTAAATATAAAAATGCTTCACTTTATTGATCAAACCCTTAATGTAGGGCAACACCATACATTCACTCCTTAAGGAAGGAGAACACTCCACAAGCCGTATGCCTGTTCATACAATATTCCTTGACATCCCTCAATGGGGAGTCTCTAGCCTCTATATAGGCCTCATACATACAATACCATGGGTCATTACCATGGTTCCCTCAATACCATCTATCTAATACCATGGGCCCATTACATGATTACTAACTACTTGTGGTCCAGACATGGGTGAACACCCCCAGACTACAAGGCTTTAGACCACCAATTACTCACAGTTTGAGGATTAGGTGTACATGGAGAATACTGACCACACCAGCAGATGCACAAGACCATGTGATGGCCGGCTGCAACCAGTAAAGAGGTCTGCAAATCTATTTCCTAATGCACAGACAGGATGACAGCTCTCTGGCACTAAGTAAACAGAAACCTACATAACACATTCAATGATACATACTAGACTTCAACACAAAGGTGGGATGACAGCCCCTCTAATGCTAAATATCAAGAGCACATGAACAAATGCATAACAGGCACAGCCTAGAACAGAGTAGAAATGGAAAGTGAGCAATTAACAGCAAAAGAAGCTTGTATTAGCTGAAAATGAAGACCAGACACTGCAAGTATCAAAGTAGTTACAGTCTCCAAAAGTTGAACCTTACATCAAAACAACAACCATCAACCCTGATTACATCTGTTTTTTGGGTATATATAGAGTTTGTTTACAAAGATATTCTGCCATTCTATGCATGGAGGGGTCATAATGGACCACCAACCACCTTAACTCTCTGATGGCGTCTCTGCTACAATCTGCTTGCTTCAATGAATTAATTTGACATTCTCTGGTGCTCTGTTGTACTCCTCGAGTAGGTGGAGTGTAATATGGAAGAAGTTCCATAACTAGTAAATGTTGTGAACTGCTCGAGGCCGGTCCTTTCCTTCTCGGCCATTCTACTTCTTAAATATAGTTATTGGATATGAAATGCGTCGGGTACGGGCGAATCAGCTACCTTCATCCTTCGGATGCACAGCATAGGTCAAGGACGCGAAGACTGCATAGCGTACGCATGAGCAGGCCGGGAGAATAGGAATCAGTCGTTGGATCAATTGGATGGACGGCAGAGATCCCTTGGTAGAGGGGATCGGGCGGAAGCGAGAACAGACAAGCGTGAACCGTCGGATCTCGGGCGGACAGATCCGACAGCCATCAGGCGGAAAAGATGCGGGGAGTTTATCGGGCGGGGACTACGGTTTTGGCAGTAAGCGGTATTGCCCGCACCGCTTTTCAGAGGTGGGTGGTAAACGTACAAAGGCCAGCGATGCGAGTTATCAGGCGACGCGTGGCAGATGGGATAGGGCAGAAACCGCTTTGATCACGCGTTAACGTGCGATTGTTTTGCAGGCGCGGGGGATGCGATCGTCGTTGGATCGCGCGGCAGATGATCGGACGGCAGGTTTAACTTCACGTGCTTTTTTATTGATGTGACAGGAGAACGGCAGATATGGATTATGTGAAGGCGCGCGGTTATATGGGTTTAATACTTAGCGCCCAGGGGCTTGACGAAACAAAGGTCTATGTTGAGTTATGGAGGAAAAACCAGAGAAGGCGAGGGTTAAGAGAGTATAAGAACAATAAAGGAGAAAGAACAGACAGACTGTTGTGGGCTACCTCAGTGCCTATCACATGGCCAAGCTTGTATTTGGTCCTCCAAATGCTGAATTGAATAGCAGAGCTAACAGGTACAGTGCTTTCCTTTGTAATTGTGCATTTATTTATGTGATTGTATGCCATTATCTCTCTTATTTCTTCTCAGCTAAATCAAACAAGAGTGTCAGCTAAATCAAACAAGAGTGTAAGTAGAATCCATTGAAATTGCAGTGCTCTACTTGAGGTTTGCTTTAGTCTTTGATGTTTTCAGCTGTTTGGAGAGGATCCATGAGTTTTCTTGCCCTCTTCAACTCCTCACCTGTCTAATCCCTCCATCTCATTCGATTTGAAGTGCCAAAAACATTTGCCTACCTTGCCCCATTGAGATCTCTGCAAGACTGAGCCTCAATCCCCGCACCCAAAATCTACCTTTCCATCTGAGCCAACAAAAACATCATTTTATTCAATCAAACTTTTTCACACATATACCTAGCCTAAGATCAGTATTCCTATCAATCATCTCAAGCCCTCATTGATTATAATTTGCTGAGATTGACCCGGAGAGAGCCCTCTCCTGACCTGGTAGGGCTAGCTACCAGGTTAAGCGTGGTTTGATGTTGGCCTTGAATCCTACCTTCCTCAGCCTAAGGTAAATCTAGGCACTAACACTAGAGAAAATTATCTCCACCCCCAACCCTTGGGAATTTTGTTGAGTATCCAAGAAATAAAATCCCATCACACCCCATGGTTATTTATGAAATGGAAAGGCAAGGATGAAACCATTATCAAACCTAGAAAAACCCACGCCAGTGAAAACAAATGAACCAAATAAACACATGCATTTACCATGCATTCACACTTCAACTAGAAAATCACACATGCAACCTGTTACCTGCAAAATCTTCCTGTTGAAACTGTTGATCCAGCCTTCTCCTTGCTTTCCTTTGCTTTCCTTACTTTTCTTTGATTTTTCTTGATTTCCTTTTCCTTCCTTTGTTTGCTCGCTTTCTTTCTCCTCTTGGTGCTCTCTCTCTCTCTCTCTAAAACTAATTCCAAAACCAAACTAACAAAATCTATGAACTGGTTCTCTTAAGCCTTTTTATTATTAATGTCTCTATTTTCTTCATT
The DNA here is from genome assembly GCA_031772625.1 of Pinus tabuliformis. Taxonomy (NCBI): domain Eukaryota; kingdom Viridiplantae; phylum Streptophyta; class Pinopsida; order Pinales; family Pinaceae; genus Pinus; species Pinus tabuliformis. Next base: position 1,389,117,724 of record CM062819.1, on the reverse strand, counting down.
ATCCTTAATTTTCCTTCTAATTTCCCTCTCATGAAAATATGTGTCTCTTCACCTTTCTTTTCTCATATTTTCTCTTATTTTCATAAATAAATTCCAATTAATTCCTCCTTTACTTTTCCAATGCCTTTGCCAATTTCCTTAGCCATTAATAAACTGAAAGTGATGCCCACTATAGTTCTTTTCCTTCTCAGTTTTTGACAAGTTTCCTTTCCATATACTTAATACATTTCGGCCATCATGTACCCCTTCTGACCTCATATATTAGGGGGCATCTGTTATAGCTCCAAATATCACAGTGTTTTACTCCCTGTACGCTATTGGATTTCACTCTTTAATCAGACTTCTATGTTTTACAATTTAGAGTGGCCTTGGAGAGTTTACTCTCCTCTCGCCTAATCCAAGGCCCTAAATAAACCTAAAACTTGTTGGTGTATTCTGATGACAATACAAAAAGTTCTAGTTTATTTTATTAAGCGCTTGATTTTAAGTGGTTGTTCTTTTAAGTCAAAGGGACAATATGGAAATGAAACCGATGGTGTTTGTATGACGCAAAAGAAATTAATGAAAAACTAACTTATATGAAATGCAATTGTTTGTTCTTCGATGAAAAGAAACTTCTACTTGGGTTCTAAGAAACTTCTATAAAGCAAAAACAACTTTTTCCTTTTCTTTTCTTATAGCAGACTTCACACTCACAAAAACTAAAAAGACTATTGATGCTTTAATAATGCAAAACTACCCTAATGCAAGGTGTACATGATAATGCAAGATTCTAGATTACTCTAAAAATAAATGAAAGCAATTGTTTAAAACTTTTAATAAGCCAACTTAAGTGTTTGAAAAGAATGCAAGTTTCAAATACAAACTTTCCTCCAAATAAGCAAGGAAAATCTCGAAAAATCACAATTCACTTTCACAAAACCAAAGAAACCAAAATCAAACTCGGCAAAAGAAAGCAAAAACAATGTTTTTGAAGAACTTTTCTTTTTCAAGAAACAATAAAAACAACTTTTCAAAAGCACTCAAAATGCCACCAAAGACTCAAAGACCAAAAGCAAAGTACAAGGAAACTTTGTAAGTTACCAATTCAACACGAATGAAAACTTGAACAAAAAAGGGTTTTAACTTGCACTAAACGATCCAAAAGCAGCGAAAGAGCTTTGAGAAACTAACCAAGAATTCAGGAAAGAAACACTTTCAAATTCACCAAAAAGAAAATTTCAAAAAGCAAGAAAAGGTATAAGGCCACGAAGTGACGGAAAGCAAAGCAAGTAGACCAATAATCAAGTTTGACACAAAGATTGAAGACAATCTGCTGCTCAAAAGACCAGAACAATCAAGAACCTCGATAAGAAGCCTTTTGTGTTCAAACACAAATCATAAAACTCACTCAAAAGCAAACCCAGGCCAAAAACTTTTCAAAGCATGAAAGAATTCAAAACAGTAAGCTCACTAAATAATTAAATTCTAAAGACAGAAACTGACCACTTAGAAATAAAACAGACCAAGAAACAAATCTTTCTGGGCAGAAAGATTTGAAAAAAGCATGCAAAAAATGGTATACGCGACTATGTTGCAGCACAGATGCGTGTACATGTGCTTCTGACAAAAGAAACTCGCATATATGCGGTTTCAGTTCACAGAAACAAGCGTGTGTACGCTTCTATAAACAAGTAAAGGTGCGTATACTAAGTTTTGCAAGAAAAATAAAAAACAAGACCTGATCAAAAAGATCAGACTTGAAGTCTGAGTTCCTACAGGAGCAGGCAATACTATCATAGCAAGCAAACCAAGAACTGAGCCCTGATTGACACTGAACAACCCAAACTAGGAATAACAAGATTGTTATCCCCAGCGGAGTCGCCAATTCTGTTACGGGAATAAGTACCCTAGGGCTTTGGGTCAGAACCCCAACAGAGCAAGAGTAATCTACAGCAAGAAACACGCATACAACTCAGGCAACATGCTTAAATAAACAAACTATGTATGGATGAACATACCCAGATGTCCTTCGTTTGGGTAGTTCCAGTAGGGTTCAGACCCTCTGCAACTCCTGATGATCTTCGAATCTGCAAATCAACCAATTCGAGCATACATAGCAGCATATAGATAATGCATTTTAATGAAATCAACTTTGTATCATATAAGCAAATGGTTAGTTATACATCAAAATAATCATTCATACATGAATTATAACAACATCTGATGCATAAACAAGGTCAATCTCAGGAACAAACATCGTTTCTTTTTATTATATAAAACTATAATAAACATGGAAAGAGTTCACCTAAGTCTCCTTCTTCTGGCTCCAAGCAGAACCATCCTCCGGATTCGTCCAGTCCCAGTCTTCAACAACCTCCTTCCATAACCAATACCATGATATCTCAAGCAAGTGGGAGAATATCAACACTCAAGGAAACAAGGGTTTCCTGAACTTGGGGAAGTGCTTGAAGCACAGGGATACTTCAGACTTGGTCAGGGGATAATCTTAGTATAGTAATTCTATCTCTTCTCTCCTCCCTAAGGCCTTCCCATAGAAGTCTTATTTATACTTCTCCCAATTAGTTTTTTAGTTGGGAAATAGTTGGGAACAGTTGGGCCACGGGCACTAGGAGGTAATCAACAAGTAAAACCCGTGAACTCTGCCCATAGTTAAGGAAATTTAATTTTTTTAAGTGTTTTAACACATATACGTGGGTTGGGTATTGACTAACCCGTGTGTACATGCTTTTATCACAGGGCAAAGTAGCATACATGGAGTAAAACACTGTTTTTAAAATATTTGGACCAATTCTGGAAGGAGGGGTTGCCCTAGGCCATAAACTGTTAAGTTATGGTATGTTCTATGCTTATAACAGTTTACTTCTTTTTCTTATTATATTCCACTGATTAGCAATCACATGTATATAAAGTAAAGTGCAGATAGAACATTAAACGATCGATAGAAAACAAGCCAAGACAAGAGACACAAGATGTGGCGGCTAGCCAGGGACAAACCCTACAATGTGTGGGGAAACCCTTTGATCAAATCTTCTTTTATCTTCAATAATTCAGCAGAGAGAAATAGTACAATAAATCTGATTCATATCAGCAGTAGCAAACCCTAGATCAGTAGCATCAGCATTAGCGGCTTCATTATCAAACTAGGGCAGACCATATCTCACAAACCGACCGTCGAATTGACTTCATTCCACCACCAAAAGTTTCAGCTTCCAGAGGAGGTTCAGATGAACCTACAGCGTAGTTCAGATGAGAAGATCTTCTAGGCCACGCAAGTCAATATTTACTTCTGCAGTTGCAGCTTCAGTTTCAGCAATTTCTGGCTTCAAACTAGGGCAGTCGATATCTTGCAAACCGTTCGTCGGATTGACTTCATTCCACCACCAAAAGTTGCAGCTTTCAAAGGAGGTTCAGATGAACCTACAGCGCAGTTCAGATGAGGATATCTTCTAGGCCACGCAAGTCAATCTTTACTTCTGCAGTTGCAGCTTCAGTTTCAGCAGTTTCCGGCTTCAAACTAGGGCAGTCGATATCTTGCAAACCGTTCGTCGGATTGACTTCATTCCACCACCAAAAGTTGCGGCTTTCAAAGGAGGTTCAGATGAACCTACAGTGTAGTTCCAAATAGGAGATCTTCTAGGCCACGCAAGTCAATCTTTACTTCTGCAGTTGCAGCTTCAAATTCAACAGCTTCCGGCTTCACATGTGTGAGAGAGAGAGACCCATTTCAGCGCAGTAGAGAAGAGACTCATATCTGCGCAGCAGAGAGAGAGAGAGATGTGATGAGATGAGTGAGTCCAAATGAGGAAAAGTCTTCTTATATTTATACACAACGTTGGTGGGTGAATAGATGCGACTGTTGGGCTTCTGAGCCTACATGAGTTGTAGATCGGCTTGATAATAATTCCATAATCAAAATAAATTCATATCTCCATGAATACTTATCGGAATTGGATGATCTTTATATCAATCCTACACCTCTCGATGAGAGGAATCTAATAAAAATATTATTATCCATGAATAAGATGACCCACATGAAGTTTTGCCCTGGTTGCCAATTTTAACACTCCCTCTCAACCATGGAGAACTTCATCTGCAATCTGTCTATCAGTCGTTACTATTCATCCATCAAATGCACTGCCTTGTACATCCTGACCCTTGCCCTGCTCTGCTCTATTTTGCCTATTCTGCTTTATCTTGTTCTGCCCTGCACTGATCTGTACTGTTTTGTTCTGTTCTGCTCTGCTCTTGCATTGTTCTGTTCTACTCTGCTTTTGTCCGAATTATGAAGAAGAAGAAATGATCGAGGATGTATCATACTGACTCAAAGTCAGTTTCAGAGTATGTACCACTGGTCCCAGACCAGTCTCAACCAACCCAAAGTCAGCGTCATAGTGAGTACAACTCCAATGGTCCCAGACCAATATCATCCTCCACTGACTCAAAGTAAGTCTCAGAGTATGTACCACTGATCCCAGACCAGTCTCAACCGACCTGAAGTCAGCGTCATAGTATGGTACAACTCCTACCACTGGTCCCAGACCAGTATCATTGATCCCAGATCAATGGAGGTCATCCTAGCGTAGGGAGTACGGTAGTTACAACGATGCGTCCATCGGTACTACTATGGTCCCTAACTTCATTTCCCTGCTCATTGATCAAATGAGAGGTACTTCCCATGAGTCCCAGATTGCATGGGTAGGATGCCTCAACAAGAGAACTAATCAATCCTGTCCTCACAGGAGAACACATCAATCCTGCTACAATTGCCATGGAGAACACATCAATCCAGGCCTCATAGGAGAACACATAAATCCTGCTACAATTGCCATGGAGAACACATCAATCCAGGCCTCACAGGAGAACTAATCATCCTACTACACAGGAGAGCAAATCATCCTGTTCCACAAGAGAGCGAATCATCTTGTCCCACAAGAGAGCGAATCATCTTTTTCCAGTGTGCACCACCCGGGGAGGGTGAGTCACCCTGTGGTCATATGTTGCTCCAGTAGGAACCGCAAGCCCTCAAAGCTCAATGTATGCAACATGCAGGACCCTTGTACAAAGGTTTCTTGCCGACTCCAAGTCGTTTGGGAAAATCACAGATTAGATCTTTCCTCGGGGCTTTGACAAGGTGTATCAACCTGTACATCATCTTAATGTGATGGAGCTTCCTTGCTCATCGACTTACCATATCCCAGATGATGTCTATCTGCTGGAGCAACTGACGAATATGGGATTCCTCAATAATCGAATCCCACCTCTGGTTGTTATAGAGAATCACAGTGGTATCCAATGTAAATCCAAACAGCTCACTGAAGAGCTTTCACAACCAGACTTCCTCACACGAGGTTATGCTAGTAACAATATATCCTGCTTCGGCAGTGCTCAAAGCCACCAACTTCTGCTTCCTGCTCATCCAGGATATCAAAGCAGATCCCAAGGTGAAACAGTACCTGGAAGTTCTCTTACGGTCCACCACACTGCCTACCCAATCAACATCAGTATATCCAAGTAGTCTCACAACTCCGGCAGTGTATCTTAATCCATGAGAGATTGTGTCCTGAAGACATCTCAGAAGATTCCTGGCATAAATTCAGTGAGGCTCAACCAAATATGAGCTCACAATGCTAACTGCAAAACATATGTTCGGATGGAGGTTCACCAAGAACATCAATGCGAATGAGTTTTTGAAACTCAGAGGCATTTCCCAAGTCTGGTCCGACATCACTACCATATAACTTCTAAAAGTTAAGATCCTCGAGGTAGTCACAGGCTTGCAGTCCATCATACCGAATCTTTCCAATATATTTACCACATATTTTCCTTGAGATAGGAAAATTTCCCTTGGCTTCTGCCACACTTCAAGTCCTTGGTCCTTCATTTCAAATTCAGAAGCCATCTCCCTCTTACATTTGTGAATGAGAGGGTTTGCACCTGTTAGAAAGAGGTCATCCACATACAACACCAGTATGAGAGGCCTGTCATCTTCAACCTTAAAGTAAAGGTTAGGATCATCTTCACTCCTAGTGAATCCCAGCTTCATCAAGTAGCTATCGATCCTCTCATACCATGCTCGGGATGCTTGCTTCAGCCCATAGAGAGCCTTCTTCAACCTGCATACATGAGATTTTCAATCATAAATCTCAAATCCTTCGGGTTGCTCCACGTAGACCTCTTCTTTGATCGAGCCATGCAAGAACGCAGTCTTGACATCCATCTGATGTAGGTTCCATCCTTGTGAAGCCACAAGGGCTATGATCAAGCGGATGGTCGTATATCTGGCAATAGGTGCAAATATCATAGTCTATACCTCCCTTCTGGGATAAACCACGAGCAACAAAATGAACCTTATACTTTTCCATACTTCCATTTGCTGCATGCTTTATCTTGTAAAGCCATTTTGAAGTAACAATTGTCTTGTCCAGGGTCTGGGAACTACTTCCCAGACATCATTCTCCATAATAGACTCATATTCTATGGTCATAGCATCCTTCCATAGTTAATGCTTGATGACATCTGAGAATGATGAAGGTTCATTTTGTATGATCGTGCTCATGATGGTCAGGTATCCCTGATACCTGTTAAGTTTCTTACTTTGATGGAAGGTTCCTCAGGGTGCAGCATGTCCTTCAGCATCATCAAGTATCCCCCTAAGCCATGAAGGCCTCTTCCTAGAAGAGGAAGGCTCATGTGGATGAGAATCAATCAGATCCATGGGTTCTTCTACATCAGGCATTGATTCATCATCCTTTTCTTTCGGTTCCCTGGTGTCAGCTTCTTGAGAGCTCCTCAAAGTCGGAAGATTGATCACCTTGCTGAGAGCCATATCTTCGTCAAAGGTGACATCATGACTAATTATGACTTCCCTTTGACCGGCTACATAGATTCTATAGCCTTTAGTATTTTCACCATAGCCCACGAAAATTCCCTTCTTTCCAGATGCTCCCAATTTATTTCTTTTCTCTTTCGGCACATGAAAGTATACAGGGCTTCCAAAAATTTTAAAATAAGAAACATCAGGTTTCTTACCGGTGAATTTTTCTTCAGGAGTCTTGGAACCCAATGCTTGATGAGGGCATCGATTTTGTACATATACGGCGGTGTTTGCAGCTTCAGCCCATAGAAACTTAGGAAGACTTTGATCATGTAGCATGGCCCGGACAGCTTCCATAATTGTGCGGTTCTTCCTTTCTGCCACACCATTTTGTTCAGGAGTATATGGTGTAGTAGTCTCCCTCTTGATGCCAACCTCAGGTATGCTTGAGTAAACCAATTGTAATATATCAGAGGTCTTGCTTTGGCTTGAGGGGAATGGTCCCCTTTTGAGCTTTCCTTTGGCACATCCCGGACATACACCTTCTTTCTCTACTTGGAATTCGGACATCCCTGTTACCATTGGTCTTACATCGGGTAGAGCTTTGTAATGAAGGTGGGTAAACCTCCAATGCCAAAGTTCAGACTGAAGAGATGTGTCATAAGACATGACACCTAGTAGACTTCCATCGACCTGATATAATGAATCAAAACTAAACCCAAGTGTAAAGGCATGTTTAACATTATTTTTCCATATACGTACCTTGCCATCGCTGAAGGTTACCTTGTAGCCTTTGTCTTCCGTTGCCGAGATGGACACTAGGTTCTTTTTGAGGTTAGGTGCATTTCATACATCCTGTAATTTCTAATGCTTGTCCTCTTCCTTGATTCCCAGCTCTTCTCTTACCTTTGCTGTTGAATTTGTCATTCCTTTGATTGCCATCAGAGGGATTTCGAGTTGCACCACTGCATACTGTACCATGCTTCTCTAATCATGATTATCATCATGCTGCCCATGTCCATGATTTTATCCATCATAATGCTGCTCAAACTAGTGTGCATCATCATCATGCTATCCTATATGTCCATGATCTCATGTTGCCCTTTATGTCCATGATGTCATTTACCATGATGCTCATGACCTCATACATAGTGACTTGCTTTATCGCAAATGTAACATCGTCATTTTCTTCTAGCCTTAGGTCCAGCCTTTCCTTTTGATTTAGTCCCGGAATTATTTCTTTTCTTTGCATGAGAAGAAAAGGCAGCAAGAGGACCTTTAGGCATGGTCATTTCTCGCACTTCTTCCCTTGATTCTTCTTGAATGCATCTAGCCATTAATTCCTCGAAACTAGGAATTACATTATTGTTCAGAAGAGTAGTCCTGAACACGTACCATTCGGATGGTAATCCTCCAAGAGTTGTGAGTGCCATTTCTCTGTCAGTAAACTCACCAATCTATCGTAGATTTCCTTGGAGGTGTCCAGTTCAGAGTTGTAGGCCACCAAGTGCTTGTCAATAGAGTCCCGGATGATCTTCTATTGTTTTGACTTCTCCATTTTTCCATTTGTTCCAGGCAGCAGCAGATGCATTTGATGAAGGCTCAACAATATTGCCTCTTACATGGTCCAGCACTCCTTGATCTTCAAGGGTTAGATAGATAGACATCTTCCATCCGTGATAGTCAGCTTTCTCACGGAGCTTGTCTTCGGCAGGAAAGAGTGTTGAGGACCCCATAGTTCTTTTAGGATAGCCTTGCCAATCTTCTCTTCAATGATTGCTCTTGCTCTTGCTCGGGCTTTGTCTTCACCTCAGCTCTGATACCATGTTAAGTTATGGTATGTTCTATGCTTATAACAGTTTACTTCTTTTTCTTATTATATTCCACCGATTAGCAATCACATGTACATAAAGTAAAGTGCAGATAGAACATTAAACGATCGACAGAAAACAAGCCAAGACAAGAGACACAAGATGTGGCGGCTAGCAAGGGACAAACCCCACAATGTGTGGGGAAACCCTTTGATAAAATATTCTTTTATCTTCGATAATTCAGCAGAGAGAAATAGTACAATAAATCTGATTCATATCAGCAGTAGCAAACCCTAGATCAGTAGCATCAGCATTAGCGGCTTCATTATCAAACTAGGGCAGACCATATCTCACAAACCGACCGTCGGATTGACTTCATTCCACCACCAAAAGTTTCAGCTTCTAGAGGAGGTTTAGATGAACCTACAGCGCAGTTCAGATGAGGAGATCTTCTAGGCCATGCAAGTCAATCTTTACTTCTGCAGTTGCAGCTTCAGTTTCAGCAGTTTCTGGCTTCAAACTAGGGCAGTCGATATCTTGCAAACCGTTCGTCGGATTGACTTCATTCCACCACCAAAAGTTGCGGCTTTCAAAGGAGGTTTAGATGAACCTACAGGGAAGTTCAGATGAGGAGATCTTCTAGGCCACGCAAGTCAATCTTTACTTCTGCAGTTGCAGCTTCAGTTTCAGCAGTTTCCGGCTTCAAACTAGGGCAGTCGATATCTTGCAAACCATTCGTCGGATTGACTTCATTCCACCACCAAAAGTTGTGGCTTTCAAAGGAGGTTCAGATGAACCTACAGCGCAGTTCCAAAGAGGAGATCTTCTAGGCCACGCAAGTCAATCTTTACTTCTGCAGTTGCAGCTTCAAATTCAACAGCTTCCGGCTTCACATGTGTGAGAGAGAGAGACCCATTTCAGCGCAGTAGAGAAGAGACTCATATCTGCGCAGTAGAGAGAGAGAGATGTGATGAGATGAGTGAGTCCAAATGAGGAAAAGTCCTCTTATATTTATACACAACGTTGGTGGGTGAATAGATGCGACTGTTGGGCTTCTGAGCCTACATGAGTTGTAGGTCGGCTTGATAATAATTCCATAATCAAAATAAATTCATATCTCCATGAATACTTATCGGAATTGGATGATCTTTATATCAATCCTACACCTCCCGACGAGAGGAATCTAATAAAAATATTATTAGCCATGAATAAGATGACCCACATGAAGTTTTGCCCTGGTTGCCAATTTTAACATAAACCAAGCATCACAAATACCAAGGGTGATATTTGGAGCTATAACAATATGTGTCCCATGACCTTGGTATTATTTTGCCTTTATTATCCTTTATTACATAAAACTTTAACCCGGGGTTGTTACAAACTCCCCCCCGGGGGAACACCGTCCTCGGTGTTCTATGACCAGCAAAAAGCTGGAAAAAAAACATACTACCTATGGATATTTATAGCACAAATTGATGCAGTATTTACAATGAACAACCACTGCAAACCGTGAACAAGATGGAAATCGTAACAATCCTACCACTTATTGGAGCTTTATAACACAGCTCATCATGGTACCTACAACCATACACATATATACATACACATACCAAAACTCATTTGCTTGACCCAGTAAATAATGAAGGATACAAAGCCTGCATCTGATCATCAATCTCCCATGTAGCTTCATCGATCCCAAAGTGCTTCCACTGCACTTTAACTTTCTCTACTACTCAATTCTACAGCATGATTTTTTTCTGCTGCAATATGCATTGTGGTTCTGGATAGAATTCTCCCTCTAGTTCCACCTGTAATATAGACCATTCAATCACATGATCAACATCTTGGACATATCTCTTAAGCAATGAAACATGGAAAACATCATGGACTTTCATTGTCGAAGGCAATGCAAGTCTGTAGGCCACTAGTCCAATCCTCTCAAGGATCTCAAAAGGCCCGCAATATCGAGGTGTCAGCTTGGCACATGACCCAATCCTCAAGGAGTTTCTCTTGAGCTTGATGCACAAGTACACATGCTCCCCAACTTGAAACTCCTTAAATTCCCTATGCTGATCTACATAACTCTTCTACTTGTCCTGTGATGCCTTCAAATTCTTGTTAATAACATGCATTTCCTATTCCATCTATGCCAACACATATGGTCCAATCAATACCATATTCATTAGGTCACTCTAGCTAATGGGAGTATTAAAACTCTGCCCATAAATAACCTCAAATGAAACCATCTTCAAGGACCCCTGATACCCACCATTATATGCAAACTCTACCATTGAGAGATACTCCTCCCACCTCCGCTACGGATGCATGACATACATCCTCAACATGTCCTCAAGAATTCTGTTGACCCTCTCTATCTATCCATCTTTTTGTAGATGATTAGTTGTACTGAAATCCAATTCTATCCCCGAGCCTCCAAACAACTCCTTCCAAAACTTGGAAGTGAACTTGGCATCTTTGTTTGATATGATCTTCTTGGGAAGACCATGCAACCTCACTATCTCCCTAATGAAAATTTGAGCTACATAAGTGGCTAAATTAGTGGACATAACTGCAATGAAGTGAGCTACATTAATTAACTAGTAAACCAAAACCATAATAGAATCATGTTGCTTTGTTTTCCTCAGAAAACCTATAATGAAGTCCATGGAAATGGTCTCCCATTTCCACTTTGGAATTAGAATCGGTTGTAATAAACCACTTGGATGCTTATAATTTTCTTTTACCTGCTAACAATCCAAACATCTAACAGCAAACTTAGCCGCCTCTTTATTCAAGTTCGGCCCATGGTAGAACTTCTTGTTGGATTGTGTTATATTCTTTCCACGACTAGCCCAGTAGTTAAACTGGGGGGTTAGAGCGAGGGCGGGGCCCCACTTCGTTGCACTGGGTGCAACGAGGGGGTCACAGGGGGGGCGACAGCCCCACCTATTGGGGGGTTTGAGGGGGGTGGTAGCCCCCCTCTACGAGGTCTGGGGCAACACCCCAGGGAAAAAAAATTTGGACCCTATATTAGGTGAGCAGACCTACCTATGGTTTTGTGCATGGATTTCGGACATGGTTTTGGGCGCGATGGTTTTCAATCCATGGTGTTTTGTAGATCCGGTCAAGGGAACTACGGTTATGTTCTAATCCAAGGTTAATGGATTGGGGTTTATGGATGCTTCAGCATGTATATATATGTATTGTAACATTGAAAGGAACATAATGAAAAATCAATCTGGTAGTCCCAGTTTTGGGATCCAGGCGGAAAATCTTTATGTATATTTGTTTTATGTGTTATGCTCTCGCCATTGTTTGTTTTTTGTTTTTTGAATTCGTATGTAGGTAATTTTTGTACAGGGTTAAAACCTACACTTCTTAATTGTTGTCAATTTATTTTGATATCTTAGGTGACCTGAATATGCTTAAGATGAAACTCCCTAAATATAAGCTTCTTGAGCTCATTGTCATCTCGTACATAAATCTCGTTCCTGAATCTGACCAAGCCATCTGTTGTGAGATGATACTCTTCATCCCCATCACCTTCACCCTCCTATTGTAGCCTATGCTTCAATTGTTGGTCCTGTCATCATGTTGTCTTGCTTGCAAGATCTGCTCCTACAAGTCTATCAAACAAGAAATCATTGTTTCAATGTGATTCACCTTCACTCTTCTACTAAGAGCATTTTCAACCTTGTTCTCCTTGCCCTTAATGTACCTAATCTCAAAATCAAACTCACTGAGAGAGGAATTCAGATTAGGTTGGTCAAACAAGTACCTCGGTTCATTGTGATCACTCATCAAGATGAACCTCTTACCAAGAAGATAATGTCTCCACATCTTCAAGGCATGAATTATAGTTTCCAACTCAATATCATGAGTCACGTAGTTCTTCTCTTGCTCATTCAACTTCGTTGACTCATAGCATACCACATGTCCTACTTGCATCAGGACTCCACCAAGTCCTTTCTTGCAAGCATTTTTATAAACCACAAACTCTTTATCCATATCTACAATATTCAAGACTGGAGCATTTGTAAGCAAATACTTCAACTACTCAAAACTAGTTGCACACTCATCAGTCCATTCAAATTTCTTCCCTTTTCTCTGCAAAGAAGTAATAGGGTAGTAAATCTGTGAGAATTTTCTAATGAACCTCCTGTATAACCTTCTATTCCCATGAATGATCTGACCTCATTCACATTCCTAGGAGCTGACCACTCCACGATAGCTCTAATATTTTCCAGGTCCACTGATATACCTTCCTTGGAAACAAAATGTCCCAAGTAATGAACTTCAGTCTGAAATAAATTACACTTACTAATCTTAACATTGTTTCCAGGTGCTCTACATTCTCTTCCTCATTCTTATAATATATAAATATATCATCAATGAACATTATCACAAACTTTTCTGGATAAGGACACAACACACTATTCATCAAACACGTGAAAGTAGTTGGAACATTACTAAGACCAAAAGGAACTACCACAAACTCATAATGCCCATACCTAGTATGGAATGTGGTCTTGTAAATGTCCTCTTCTTTGATTCATATCGGATGATATCCAAATCTCAAGTTAATATTTGATAACATTACTACTCCATTCAACTAATCAAACAAGTCATCAATCCGCAGCAAAGGATACCTAGTCTTGTTCGTCACCTTGTTCAACTGCCTATAATCAATTCATAACCTGAGAGTACCATCCTTCTTCTTCACAAACAATATTGGTGCACCTCAAGGAAATACACTTGGCCTAATGTAACCGTTATCAAGCATTTCCTTAATTTGCAACTTTAATTCCACCAATTCTAGAGTGCTCATCTTGTATGATGCCTTAGATGTTGGTGTTGCTCTTGGTACCAACTCAATAGAAAAGCCCACTTCCCTATGAGGCTGTAACTTAGAAATATATGTTGGAAATACATCCTAAAACTGCTAAAAAACCATATACCTCTTCAAGAATTCATCATCCTCAACATCATTCCCTTTGTCACTATGTTGTAGCTCCTAGAGACATCCCCTGGGTTGAGGATAGACCAGTTCATATGACATATTAAAGAGTGTTTGTGAGATTTGTTGTAATTTTTCACTTACACTCAACATTGAACACAATTTTAATAGAATTTATTTGGAATCTCTTTCAAGAGGGTGGATTAACATTTATATCAAGGTAGACTCATATAAGGCTTAAATATCAAGCTCTGGTGGCTAACTCACAGAAGCATATAGTTCATTTCTCATTGTAGCAAGTGTGAAAGAAGAATATGTAGAAGAGAAATCAAATACACAGGGTTAAGCATAGAATCCCATGCATCAGACTTCGGTAAGAAATGAGAGAATGAACATTGAATGGTATTCCAAATAATGTGGAGCACATATTAAGGATGTCAGATCTCACTAGTCACAAGCATCTCAGTTCAAATATTAAACACAGATAAATCCATGATTTCATAAAACTACATCCAACAACTACTATTACATGTCATATAAGAAGAAAAACACGGATGAATGGAATAAACATAGGAGAGAGTACATACTACAATCTTATGCAAGCAGAATCACCAAAATTGTTTATTAATTTTCATAATAGAGCATACACTTTCCATTTCTCCATTAACATTTCGAGAGCCCCCTTTGAAACAAAATTCGGAACCTTTACTATTGAGTTCCTCTTCCCTTTTATAGGGAGAAAGTATAAACAAACAATCAAAATATCTTGAATGCTATAGTTGTATGAACTACATAGTTGTTTGAGCATGTGAATGGCCTAGCTGTCCTAATGATTACATAACAAACTTGATTATTTTCTTGAAAATGTAATATTAACAAAAACATGAAAAACATGAGGTGTCATAATTGACACAGCAAAATATCTCCATTGTCAATTCCTTCGATTTCCTTAGGCCGACTTAGGCTCCATGATCTAGATTAGTGGTGGGTTGATGATTTGGCCATGCCTCTGCCATTATATTTCTTCCACGGTTATCTGCAAATTTGCCTATTGTTTTCTCCCTCTAACCGCTTGGATTGACCCTTATTGGAGTTGTCTGTGATTTGGTGTAGTGGCATTGAAGGTGTTTTGCAACTTAGTTGTTCACCCATTCATCCTCAATACTCTATGCATTACAATATTGGAGCCTTAGCATATCGTAACTCTATTTAAAAGAAACGTTACGAAATTGAAAAGTTTTGATGCCTTTAGCCCCTTTATGCTTAGCTCCTTTTTATTTATCCACCATAGGAACCTGTATTGTGATCGGTGGCTTCATACCCCACTGTATTGGAGATTTCGAAGCCCTGCATATCATAACTTTTATTAACATGGGCTTACGATATTTTGAAATCTTGATTTTCCTTTGGCCCCTTTCACTTAGCCCCCTTATCGCATTTCCTCCAAGGGACTGGGAGTCGTGACCAGCGGAATAGCACTTAGGTGCTAAGGCCTTTAGAATCCTGTCGAGGCCTATCTCTTAGTATATTTTCTCTTCACCTTTGGTTTTTCTGAGCTCCTCATGACCAAACACAAGTCACATCGGAAGCACCCTTCATCGTAACTTTTTCAAAATTCTTTTGCGTTGGAGTTCTGAAATCCACATCCTCTGAAATACTGACCTCTGAGGTATTTTCCACATGGTGTATTTACAACACTAGGTGCTAAGGCCTACTCTATGTTCTTGTTTCTTTGGATCTCCCTCGACCATGTGCCATTCAATATTGGAAGCTACCTCCATCATAAATTTTCTCCAAAACGCACTTTCAAAGGAATTCCGAAATTTCAACCTCCGAAATACTTCCCACGTGGCATCACACAACACTTAGGTGTTTTGAAAAATTAAAAGAGGTTATATCTAATGCCCCGGTTTTGGCAACACCATATTTTTCTAAACCATTTATCATCGAGTGTGATGCTTTCGGATTCGGTATAGGTGCAGTATTTATGCCCTTGTTTCTTTTGGGTCCTCATGAACAAATGCCACTCCACATCTGAGCTCCCTTCATCGTAACTTTAAAAAATGATTTTACATTGGAGTTTTGATATCCACATCCCTGATATGGTCTATAGCACTTGGGTGCTCGGCCCAGCTCTGCGCCCTTGGTTTTGTGGGTCTTCATGACCAAATTCCACTTGACATCGAAAGCCCCTTTCGTCTTAAATTTTTCAAAATGTCATTTGCACAAGAGTTACGAAATCTACATCCTCCAAAATATTGACCTCTTAGATGACGTCATGCTGATGTCATCATCTCCACGTGGAACATCCTTAGTGGTGACACACGTCACATAGATTCACCCTGTTAGACCACCCAAAATATTTAATCTGATTTCCATGTGTACTCTATACTACCACGTCATGTTGATGTCATTTTCCTCATCAACTTCTTAAAGCCAATCGCCTATTGTCGCGTGTCCTATTGGAGGAGAGAGAAAAGGACCCCTTGGATCCTTTGTTTTGTGAATAATCTATTTTTATAAATCCTTGCTCCTTGCTACCTTAGTGCTTTTAAATAATTGTGTTTATTAAGAACTTATGAGATTTTTATCTCCGAAGTTCTGAAATGACCGACCTCCCGAAATTCAAGTTCCGATATGTCGCCTGCTCTAGCCCTTGCCGATATCCAACGTTCCAATGATTGGCTCTCGAGATTTTGGCTTTCCCTTTTTAATAAATTACTAAGGTCCCTATGTTCTGACCCCCAATATTCTGAAGTTTCGATATGTTGAGGTTTTGATATACTGAGACCCTGACCTCCGATAAATTCAGCCCTACTGCAATGGTATTAGATTAGAACTTTCTTAAAAAGGAATTTCATTAAGGACACGAAGTTTTGAGGTCCTGAGGTTCTCACCTACTCCAATTTTCAAACTTTTGATATCAGGCTCCAATATGACTAACCTTCCAACATCAGGTTCCAAATATTCTGCTCTTCTTCTTCATTTTGGCTTTTAACTTCCGAATTTTGGCTCTCCCTTTTCATTTCCCTTTAGAAGATCTAAATAGCACTTGTCCTTCTATGTACTAGGGATAAAAAACAAACCATTTGACACAAATACAATATGGTATGATAGGTGACAACATCAGCTCCATTTGGGGACAATGTATTGCAAGCAATGCATTGAGAACCTGCAGATTAGTGCCTTCACCATTGGGCATGGATTCATTTTATTCAGGTGCATAAAAACAAAAACAGAAGCAGTAAGAACTTAAAACATTAATGGTATGTACAATGGCTCACCATTATATATAGTGGGTGAAAATGGACCTCTTTAATGCTGGAAATAGATCTTGAGAAACTACCCATTCACAAGCAGTACAAGCATCTCACCATCCAAGTTTTCTATTAAGAAGGTATTGTTTCCTTTTTCTTCAGATATCTTGAAAGGTCCAAACCACAAGGGATAAAACTTCCCATGCTTTCCCTTGTTCTCTCTCCTAACATCATATATGAGCACCAAATATCCTGGTCTTAAGAATCTGTCTATTGCCTTTTTGTCAAAAAGAGCCTTCATCTTTTCCTAGTATTTAATCATATTATGAGTTACCTCCCCTCTGGTTTCTTGCAATTGTACTAGCTGATTTATTCTCTTGGTTAGAGAATTTGGATCATCCTTAACATCTTGTATAATTTTAGCCACTAGCATGGCTAGTTGGACAGGGAAAATTGCAGCCTTTCCATATACCAACTCAAAAGGAGACTTCCTAATCGACCTCTTGGTGGTAACTTTGTTGGCCCATAGAGAAAATTTCAGTTGTGAGTCCTAGTTTTTTCTGATTTTCAAATATGGTCTTTTTTAGAATCCTTACTAGAGTTTTATTTTAATATTCAACGGATAGTAGTTGGTGGATTGTCCCACGATGATATTATATTTTTGGCATAAACTTATAAACTTGGCTCACTTAAATACCTAAGCGTATTTTGTGATAATCTTCCTTGGACAACCAAATCTAGCAAGGATATTCTCCTCCGTGAACTTGATGACTGCTGCATTGGTGTCATTTATGGCTAGGATGGCCTCAACCCATTTTGTGAAATAATCAGTGGCTGTAGTATCTATTTGTGTTGATCACGGGATGGTGGATGTATTTCTCATATGAAGTCTATCCCCCATTTCCTGAAGGGATCCTCCATAAAAACAAGGATCAGGGATAGGGGTGCTAACTTCTGCTTCTCAGCAAAAATCTGACATTTTTCATAGGACCTGTAACAGCCCTGGTGAAAATTCCATGTAAAAATATATAAATACTACGGATGATGGGACACGTATTCCAAGCTAAATGGTGGGCAAGACATCCTAGTGGGTGTTCATTTGGTTGTTTATGGCTAAGGAAATTAGAAAAGGTAATGGCTAAGGAATTAAAGAGGCAAAAAGGTATTTTGGTGCATTTATTTATGAAAATAATGGAAATTAGGAGAAAAAGAAGGTGAAAGGTCATGGGTTTCATGTGAGGAGGAAATTGAAGGAAAATAATGGAAAATGAAGAAAATAGAGGCCTCATTAAAAAAAGGCTTATGAGGATCACTGGGCAAGGCTTAATCAGTTCAATTTTGGATCTCTCTCATTATTCTCTCTCTCTCATACTCTTGGACACTTAAATTTTTCTTGGAGCACTTTGGCATTGGAGTAAGAAAGGCAAAGAAGGAAAGAGGAAGCAAAGATCAAGCAGGGGAAGGCAGGATCAAGCAGCTATAGTAAGATTCATTGTAGGTATCGACTTTCATGTGTATTTTCCTTGCTAGATTTAGCATGCATGGGATTACATGTGCTTCTTTTATACCATGGCAGGGGTTTTTCCAGGTGTGACAGTATTTTTAGCCTAGCCTTACCATTTCCCCATAGCTTTGATGAGATGGGTTCTCTCATTCTGTTTATGTGGGATGGACTGATTGGATTTGAAGCTAAGTGGGTTGGATCTCCAAATTGAAAAACACATGGTGTAGTGGTCCCTGAACCAGACTGAGGATGCACAAAGCCACTGGCCTAGTAACCCTTCAACCAGATTGTGGGTTGCGATAAAGCCAGATTGTATGCCTTGGAGCACCTAGGAATCCTTGCCAGTGATTGGCGGGATATATGTTAAAGCCAAGAGGTGTATTTTCTCTCTGTTGGGCCTAGTGATTCTGGGATGCAATGCATGGGAAAGCCTGGAGAGTATGTCTCGGTGTAGGGCCTAGTGATCCCTAGATCAGGCTGCAGATGCACGGTAAAGTCTAAGAGGCTAGGAGGCACTCAAATTCCTCACGGTGTAGGCGAAGAACTTGGATGGCATCCACATTTATTGGTGTTTTGATGTGTTCTATGTGTCCCACATTCATCCTTGGAATATGGCACGGGGGTGATTGGTTGAAGAGAGACTTGGCTAAGCCATTCTATGGTTGGGTGGAACGTGGTAGTCCCATCACCAGTTGGTTCATTGCATTGATTAATGAGAAATTCATTTCCTTGATTCTCACATGTAAATGTATTGATGTATATATGGATTTTGATGGCTGATATGTTTATTGTATTTATGTTCCTATTATGTTGGTTATATGCACATTTTATGATAGCAACTATGTATGGCTCTCAGCATGTTTTTACTTGTATATGAATGGATGATGTGTCTATGACCTAATAGATGAATATGCAGCAAGTGACATGAGGGAACAATGGTTTATATCGATTCTCAAATAAGTATAGAATCCCTACACTTAATTTTGTTGTTTACCCCTGTAGATTACATGTCGATGATATGTTTGACGAAATGCCTGTCATGGATACTAGGGGTCTGGTTAAGGTCTTGTTGATATTATTTCTGTTGCATCATTATTTCTCTATAATTTTCTTAATTTCAAGATTTCATTCCATTTTGGGAAGTGGATTGGGCTCTGGGCCTGAAAAAGTGGCTTAAATCCTAGGATTGCTGGCACATAACTGACAAGTTTGGTCCACAGTCACTGGCATGCAATCCTATGAGAGCGACTTTAAGTCTTTGGTCGCTCCCTTGCCCATAGCATGAGAGCGACTATGGCCTCAAAGATCCAAAGTAGTAGTGGGACCCAGGGACAAGTTGTCTGAGTGGCTGACTTGTCTCCTTGTCTCCTTAGGCTTCTGTTAATGATGTTGGATGACTGTGTGTGGTGTTCTGCAATTCCACTTCCTTAAGGTCACCTAGGAGGTCGAATCTTATCATAGTAGCCTTTGGTCTCATGTTTACCCCGGTTAGCATGGTTACTTGGGTGGATGTGGGAGGAGGGTGTTACAGAGTGGTATCAAAGCATGGTTCAACTCTCAGACTGGATGGGTTGAATGTGTTAGTCATGCATGCATGTCAATTGCATGTGTGTCTCTTACACTTGCATTTCATGTTCTTGTTTCACTTTCTTGATGACTGATTAGGGTTGTAGTATGGTTATCATGGAGAATTTGATATTGATTTTGCGAAACGTATTTGTCATGAGTATGTGAATGGAAGCATATGGTTATATGTCTCTTATATGTTAATTTTATGTCGCCTACTTACATCCTTGTATGTTAGGTTACATTCTTGAATAATTTTGATTACATGTATCAGTCTTGTAGGTTCATTACAAGAATTGATCGCTTATGCTTGACTACATGTGCCTATGTGTATGTGTAGTTGATTTGGCATTGCTTATGCATGTTGAGGGTTGCATGTGGAAATGCGTACAGTGGAGTAATGGTTGTTGTCATGCATGAGGTCATGGTTTGTGAAGTTGATATGGTCATGAATTGATGACTGGACTCTAGCTAGAAGGATATGTATATGGTTTTGTACTCATGTGTTATATGTCTATATGAAGTCGTTATGCATGTATGATCTTGGTTATAGTTATGCATGAATAGTAGGTCAGACATGCCTTGTGAAGTCCTGGTATGCAATTTAGGTCATCATGGTGCTATTGGTATGTTATGATGCTAATGTGTTGAATGAGGTAAAGCAAGAGATGTAAATCATCAAAGTGAAGTTGCAGCATTGGACCTCGAGGCAAGAGCATGTTGTCATACAGGTTTGGATGTTGGGCATGCAGGTATGTAGGTTAAGGATTGTTATATGCATTAGGGTTATATGCATTAGGGTTATATACATTAGGTTTATGTACATGTATTTTGATGTTATGGTTTCATACATGATAGGTGATAGTTGATTAGTATAGTCATATGCACATGAGTCGGATAGTCAAGAATGATGGTAACCGTGGTTGTAAGCATTGTTATTGTTGGTTAGGTTAGATAACTTGAAGATTATGTCAAATGATACATTTTTGATGAGTATGTTGGCTTGTTGGGGCCTGACCCAGGTTCGAAGTTAATTAGCCAAACAAATCCCTATACTACTGGCCCTTTCGGCAACAATCCGCAGAGCGCAGATTGAGGTCTCACCCGAAGGAGTATGGGAGGGTGCTAGAACTAGGTTTTCGCACCCTTGAGATGTCTAAGAGGTAAGACTGGTCCTCTATTTTGTTCCTGCGCGCAAGTCGCTTCGCGCACTTCCCATTCCTCGCGGCCTGATATACTGCCTTTGCGCAGCCCTAACCAGGGGTTGTGCCGCGCTCTGTGCTACTACCCTAGATCTTACTTATCTTCTAATGTTAATTAATTACCTTTGCCTACTTGAATGTCTTAAGTTATAATTAGCAATACAAAACATTCATGCACGATCGCGCAGTAAATAAACAGTATACTTGCAAATTATATCCAATCATGCATTAAACCAGGAAAATATACACAGAATTATAGAAAAACTTCTCTTTATTGATTCTCCCAACGGTTACAGACTCGACCTGCCCTGCACACTCAGCTGCAGGGGTCCACACACTCAGTTGTGGACTACTAGGCCTCTACACACTCAGCTGCAGAGCCTTCTCCTACTCTACAACCCATAGACACACTTCACACTTCGACTCAATCACTTAGACTTCTCATGCCTTTCTTCTATTAGTTATTCCTTAGTTATCTTTTACACTTAGAGCCTCACTCTATTTATACAATCCCATGGTCCGCGGACCATGGGTAGGTCTATCCAGCCGAAATTACATTACAAAAACTAGGGTGGACAACCCTGTGACTCTATTATACTTTCACGCCCCGCACCCGTAATTCGCGGAGCTTTTACAAAAAGATTTAGTCAAAACTTGGGCTTTAAGCCCCAAAACATGCCTTGGGGGGATTCCATGCCCAACAGGCCCCCAACACAAACATCGTGACTCACCCTCGAGTCACTCTGTCGGCGCGGAGATCTTTGCATGAAGTCCTTCCAACTGTTCTCGAACTGCGGCAAGGTCAGCAGCACACTGAGCTGCTGCTTGCTAGATCTACTGCATACGTTGTTCTGAGACCTCTATGTCGGAAGTGCTTCTCTGCATCAGTGTGTGAATCCCCTGCATGTGTGCGATCTTGCCTTCAATTTCTATTGTGATGGTGAAGGCCTCGTCGATCCAAGGCTGAACGCACGCCTTCAGGACTGCTTCCTTGTGTCGTGTCGCGTCCACCTGCTCTTTCAGCGCTTTAGCCTGTTGCATCTGCGTGAGCCTCTGAGTGAGGGCCACCATCTGCACAGTTCCTTTGACGCTGTCATACTACTGTTGGAGTTCTCGTGCCTCTATCTCTAAGCACTGGATGTTGGGGTCCTCCTGCAGATTTGTGAGGACCTCAAAGGATTCTTCCAACATGCTGGTGCAGTCTCGCACTGCACTGCCAATTTCGTCTAGTCCCGCTGTGATAGCACTAGCATGCTGTTCTCTAACTTTCAGAGGGGTGGACGGCTGTGCCTTTAACTGCAGCTCGGTGATCTGAAGGTTCAGCTCCAGCTGAACCTTTGTCATTTCCTCTCGCGCCTCACACACCCCTACTGCTAACCTGTGGATGCGCGCCTCTGTTGGTATGTCTACTGGGATGGCCAGCTCTGGGACGCTTTGGCAAGCTTCGTCTATTACCTGTACCAGTTGTTGATTCTGTGACACCACTTTGTCGCGCTGCAAGCTCAATTGTTCCATATTGATTTTATGCTCGCTGAGGACTTGTAGTGCGTGGCTCTCCCTAGCTTGCAGCTCTACAGTTATCCCATCCTGCAAAACATATAATGTCTCTCGCGGGAGTGCAGCCATATTGATACCGAGACCCTTCAGTGCGCTGATGTAGGCCTGTCGGCCTCATTTGTTGTCACTAGTGCCCCTTCTGGTAGCACTATGGTATTCGTCATCCGCATGCGCAACATCTGTTTCGTTGTCGTTGTTCCGACTGCGAGGCTGGTCGAAAGGGTACCAGCCTGAGGAGGGTGCACCTGTAATTCCTACAACTGCGCTCTGAGGGCCCCCAACACAATCTAGTTCTCCTGCATGAAATTTTGGAGGGCCTTGGAGGTGACATCGTGCACGGTCTCGCTGATGTCGTGCAGATCACCCTCGGTTAGGGTGATCGGGTCAATAGAAAACTTCGATGCCTTGACCTTCTTGCGCAACCCTGTCCGCTCGACTAGGTGTTGGTGCTTCAACTATGTGGATGTGGTTTGTGGGTCTGCGCCCCCCTCTTCTTCCTCTGCTTCCTGCCCATGCGAAGGCAACGTTTGGCCTTCGCGCACCTTTATGACTGCCTCCTGTGCTGCTGCTGCAGCCTTTTCCTGCTCAATTGTTGTCTTTGCAGCATCCCGCGCTGCCCACACTTTTGTTGCTGCTGGCTCCTTCCTTCTCTTTTCTGCCAACTGTGCGATGTGCAGCTTGGCCTCATCTTTCTTTCTTTGTGCCACCAACTTCTCTATCTCCGCGATGTCTGGAGCACGCCACTCCGATGGCCATGTCTCCAGGATGTTAAAGATGACATCATTTGTGGCTACAAAGGGTAGCTTCCTCCATTGTTTGGTCGGGTCCTTGCGCGCTCTAATGTAAATGCTATGGATGTCCACTTTAAATTCCGCAAAACTCTGAAGGCTGTTGTAGACAGTGGGTGACAACCGCGGCTTGCGATTGATCCCAATTCTGAGGTTCATCTCCATGAACACCCAGAATATTTTACTGTCACAGATTCTAGTGGCATCCTTTGTGGCCCAGAGCAAAGCATACTTCATGGCCTCTAGCAGATCTCTATCAATCGTGGGGAATTGACTATCCTCTGATAATTCCCCTGCCACTATGGACAGTAGAAGCCATGCATAGTGGAATGTTTTTCCCTATTCCTAAGCTTCGCGGAAATTCTCTAAAAACTCCTTGCAGAGGAACTCGGACCAGTTAAACTGGACCCCCCCATGCATTGCTCAACTAGTGCTACCACTGGCGCGGGTACCTCGTCTGTGCAGCACTTGCGCATAACCTTACCGGCCAGTATTTGGGTTTCCACTTTCACTGCTTTGTCACTGATGTTGGATATGGCGTAGCCCCTCTTCTTCTTTTCCAACTTGTACTTTTTCTTCATGGCCTGTGCGATGGCCAAGTCATTGCTTTTCCCTTCCGAGATGTCTGCGGGGTCCTCCCCTTTGCATGGAAGCCGAGAAATGCGGTGAATCAATTTTTTCCGTGATGGGGATGGGCTCCTCCAGCCACAAACACCCATCATGCACCAGGCAAAGCAGTTTCTTGATGACAAAAATGGTTATTGGGGCGTGGTGGAAATGCGGCACCCAGAGCAAGTTCAGTAGCCCAGCCCTTTCCACTCCACACAACCACTTTCACGGCACTAATTTTGTAACCCCTGCCGCGATGTTCTGCTTGGGCTTCATGAGGTGTGAGGTCTCAAGGTGAGGGAACTTCTCGTGGTCAGCGAGGTCCCAATCTTCGAATTTTAAGCTCGGCACCTGTCCCAGGTGCGTGCCCTCAAAAATAATATTGTCTGGGAGGAGCGGGGTCTGGAGCGAGCTCTTGGTCTCGTCAAGGTCCTTGGGCACTCTAGCCTTTCCTTTCCGTGGGGGGACATAGGCAGGCAACTTTGTCAGGGGGTGCGCAGGCTTAGTTTCCTCCTCCATGCCTTCGTCCTCATCCTCTTCGATAATTAGGTCCTCCAGGTCTTCTTCTTCTTCATCGGTCTCTATGGTGACGGCTTTCCCTTTATCCGCCATTGACAGCTTGGTGTGTAGCAGGTTCCGCGGGGACACACGTATGGGAACCATCGCTTGTTTTTCCTTCTTGGGTCTTGGCATGCGCAGTGATTTCGGGATTTCTACCACAATCTCGGCACCTTCCGGAGCATCCCCCATAGTCAGGGCCTGCGCGGCCTCTTCAACGGTCATTTCTGTTATCTCCATAACGTCCTCAACTGTTGCCATCATGTCCGTCCAAAAATCTAGCACTCGTGAACTCAGGGGCTCAATCAACGCTCGACACACAACAATCAAGGCTCTGCTCAATTCGCAACTGACCAAGTGTTGTTTGTTGGGCAACCCTTTGTAATTTATAGCATTTTTTGAATTTGAATTCGACTATTCCCCCCAAATCTGGTTCATTAATGCTCCCTTGGCGGCAGATTTTCCCAAATCTTGCCCATAATTCGCGTCTTAAATGCCTATCACCCGCTCCATTTAGTCTCAAGTCGAGCATCCCATCATGAATAGTGACTTCAACGGTCACTTTCTAGCCAACCCGCACAGCAGCGCAGCCCCCCGTGTGCAGTCGCGAACCTTGTGACTCTTTGCTTCTACACACAGCTCCAACATCGCACAGCTCCTGAGCAGAATAGTTTATAGTCCCACACTCCCTTTCAACTGCCTGGGGCGCTAAGACTGTACTTCCTTCGGCTAGTCAGGTGGTCGCACCACCCGTGTGAAGTTTCATCCTGTCATTCATCATGTTTCCTGGAGAATACCCACCTTTTATTGTTATGGTCGGCATCGCGCACTCTACCATCTGCAACACGCTACCTTGGTCAATACACTTAGCAATGTGCGGTCCAAGCCAAGGCATCAGACTAATCAATTTGTGGCAATAGGCCTTAAACCTGTCATTGCGATTGTACACATCCTGCCTTATCACCCTGATATTTTTGCCAAGAAAATCTTCCTTTATCTCGTCCTCCAGCTTCTTGACTTCCGCGTCCACCAGAGCGCTTTTCTTCCTTAATCGTACCCTTTCTTCTTCAAGTTCTTGGAGTCTAAAATTTCCCTGTTGGATTTTTGCTTCCACGGTTTTGCGAAACGTCAGATCTGCCAGTGCCATCATGCGCAGTGTAAGCTCTCCAAGTACTATAGGGCTTACTGCAGTCGCTTCATACTCCAGCCTTGGTGATGCCTGCGCGGTCAGGTTTTTGCACGCAGTCCTATAAGCCCAGAGAACCGCTGGTACGCGCAAGTCCCAGTCAGTCCGCTTCACATTGTGGACTTTGTTCAGCGCTTCGCGTACTTTGTTAATAGCTTCTACATGGATATTCTTCTATGCACTTGGTCTTTCCATACTTCGTGGTCCCAACCGAAGAGATTGTTCGCACCATTGCTTTACCCGCACCTACTTACTGATCAGGTCCCCTACCACGAGGACGGTGTGCATTCATGCAGGTTTCACACCATATGCCTATATCCACCTGGATAAGGGGGTGTATGGGTCAGTTCATTCAACAATTTTGTATGTTAATCGCATAGGAGGCTTCCCAAGCCACATGCGCATCATCCTTCGGTAATCGCGCCAGTCCTAAGAACTTCTTTGGTGCGTACCCCACCACATCGCGGGCATAGCGCGTAGTACCCACTTCAGAGTGTTGAAGCGCTGCTGTTCCCGCACTTCTTTTTCAAATTTTGTCAAAAATTCATCCACCTTGCTTAATCCGTCATACGTAGGCAGATCTCTTGCCTCTGTTGCTATGCACCACAGTGACCTTGACATCATGTTACAGTTGAGCATGGTTACCTCATGTAAATATTTCTGCCATCGTTCTATCTCCTCGTCAGAATCGGATGTGCAGGAGCTTTCGCTCCCATGAGATTCGGCCATCCGCGGTTGGATTTACCCAATCCTACTCGCGTGTGGTTATCTTGTAGATGCAGTCCAAGTCATCGTCGTTATCATAGTCACGCACCGGCTCCGTGTAGCGTGATCCCTCTGCAAGGTCTAAAGGTACCACCACGCACAGAGACGTTTTCTCAAAGATCATCTTGTGCTTCTTTAGATTTATCACTCCATTCATGTTAGTGGCCCAATCTATTCCCAATAGCGCGGGGTAGGGATTGCTGTCATCAACAATCTCTATCACTTCGAAATCTGCTAGCGCGCTTGCTCCTTCAATATCTACTGTGATAAAAAATCAATCTCCCCATAGGTAGGATCTTTTGCTGGTTCTCCATCCGCAGTTGGATATGAGACCATTGCAGCACAGGGGCATGTCTACTTTGGCAGGACGTTCGCGTCCGATCCTAGATCCAGAATCACTTGTTCCATCTCATATTCCCCGATCTGCACGGTCAATCTCATCTCCCTTCATGTTCGTTTCATGTGCTTCCCGAGCTTCTGAACTACACGCATTCTCCTGGCGTGGTCCGAGCGCATCTAGTTATGAGTTCTTGCAGCCCCTTTATAGCCTTGTTGTCGCGCAGTAGCTTCATGCATGTCTCCAAGAATGTAGTGAGCATCAATGGGTCCATTTCCGACTCCAGTCTGTCTTTACTTCCTAAAGTGGAGGCATCAGCAAAGCTCCTCTTAGCTTCCATGAAGGTCTCCTTAGCGCGCTCCAAATCAAATTCTGGTTCCTTCGTTGGAGCCTTGCGAACCCAGGTACTTTCTTCAAGCTACTTGCCTTTGTCATCCCCTGTCGTAATACCACTCTGAAGCACGATATTTACATTAGGGTCTTCCTCGCGCAGCTCAGACCTCATCATTTGTAGGTTCTGAGTCGGGGGAGGCTAGAGTGCTCCTTTATCACGCAACCTCGCTATCATTGTGGGACAATCCTCCATCTCATGGTAAAACAATGTACAATACAAGCATGATGATCACGTTAGATTTGTACAATCGTGGGCATAATGCCCTGGCCCTCCACAATTGTAACATATCAGTTGTCCACGACCTCATCATGTCCCGCCTCCACCTCGGCCTCATCCGCACCCCTGAAATCCGGTGTGCGCCATTCCTGTGTTTTGATCGAGGGGCCGTGTTTCGGCCTAAACTCTGTAGGTAGGAGTTCGATCCATAATCAGCTCATAACTTCTATAGGTGCACTCATTATGTCCTGTTATCACTCAGGTTGTTCCCTTTGACTCCCAAGGGAATACGGACGAGGTAACCACAAACCAATCTTTGGATTGCAGGTCCTAGCCTACCTGCAATCAGAGAGGGCTCTCTCTTTATGATTTAGCTTTGTTGATGATGATTTTAGGCTAGTTATTGAGTTCAAGGGGTTTTGTTTAAGTTTTGGTGGGAAGGATGATGCTTTCAAGTAGAGAGGTAGGTATAGTATGAGAGTTTCAAACCATTGGGCATGGAGTCAAGGATTAGGACTGTTGGTGCGTTTTCTTGGTCACAAGAGGAATATGGAGCAAGACAGCTACACATGAAACAACTTTCAAGCTAAATGGAGATGGATTGAAGGCTAAGGAATGAGAGGCAATTAAGAATCTCTCTTTCAGCTTAACAGAGGGAAGGTGAATGAGCTCTATCTAGGAGCAGTAAAGAATTCCTAGATAATTGTCAAACATGAGTGAATTAGGGTAAATATGAGCCAAAGGGAATTCATATTTATTACCAATTCAGATGAAAACATA
Source organism: Pinus tabuliformis (assembly GCA_031772625.1). Lineage (NCBI taxonomy): Eukaryota > Viridiplantae > Streptophyta > Pinopsida > Pinales > Pinaceae > Pinus > Pinus tabuliformis. The sequence goes on along the minus strand of CM062819.1, from coordinate 1,389,089,420 downwards.
AAGAAACAGCAGAAATTGAGCATAGAGTGCAGCCAAGCAAGTTCTAAGCTAATCTTTCTTTCTGCTATTTAGATGGTGATACACGTATAATATGAGCATGTATCAATGAAAACAGAGGTAAGAGGCACTTATTGAGTCATGTTGCAGCACAAGAATTCCACATTCAATTCTTCAAAACATTAATACACAGCACACAGTCCATCCTCCAAGCTTTCAGCAGTCTTTGATTAAGGAAAATATCAAGTATACAGAGCGAGTCTCTCTTGGAGCTATACAACCAACCAACCCTCTAAACAGTAAATTAGGGTGGTTTTATAAGTAAAATATCTACAAGAATCAGATCTGAGATAGATCTGCTATAATAAGTGTCTTTAAACTAACATATGCCTGAAATAAATGCAAGAAAATATCTTCGAGCTGCGCTGGGGGCACCTATATTAAAAAGAGTTAATGTGTTGTCTTTATGGCTCTGTGCCGATCACTTAGCCATAACTGTGCTTTGGGTTTTGATCCCCTGCTTTTGAGTGGTTCTGAGGTGCATTAACTGTGATTTGAGAGTTTTGAAATAGCTTCACCGCTTTCTTTGACTTTGTTTGGGGCCTTCAATGTTCTCCTGCTTTGGAAATACGGATTTCCACCAAAAACACTAACTGATAGTCTTCGTCGCTTCCTCTGATACACTTTCACTGAACCTGGGCTCTTTAATGTCTTCTGAATGCTTTAAACTGTCCCATCGACATTTTATGGCTACTATTCGGCCCTCTGTTGCCTTTAGAACTATCTTTGCCCCTTTTCCGAACCTATGTGAAGAAATTCCTGTGAATTGGTGAATTTCGGGCCCTGCTGGTAGCCACACCATGAGAGGGCTTCCATTTTGGCCTTTTTCCCTTAGCGATGCGCGATTAGCGCTAATCGCACATCAAAAATTGCCTCGATTTTTCATTCCGGGCATCCATTGGTGCAGATTTCACGCTTCGCGCCCTTTTTGACGATGACATCAGCATGACGTCAGCGGTGGGTCCCAGTACGGCGGTGACGTGGCAGGGTGACGTCAGCAGTACGGCCGGGTGACGTGGCGGTACGGTAGGGGTGATGACGTGGCAGTACGGTGGCAGCGACGTGGCAATGACGTGGCAAGGACACGGTGGCAGGAGGCCGACGCAGGATGATGACGTCATGATGACGTGGGAGGGCGGATGGCGGTATCCGGTTTTCCCCGCACCACCTTTCGGCACAGGCGGTATTGGGGAAGGGGCCTCCGAACACACTAAGAGGCCGACACGTGGCGGGGGTACGGCGGGGAAACCACCCATCCCCCAGACGTTAAACTCCAGCAGATCGGGGTGCAGGAATAACCGCCCACCGTTGATCTCGGGTGCTGGCCATCGGACGGCTGGCGGGGTAGGTGAGGTGGTGGGAGGTTAGGGACAGGACCCGCCCATTTTATTTAAATAACATTATGCCGCGGGGGGGTCCAAAACTTTGGAAAATGCGGGTTCTACAGGTTAATCTAATGTTTAACCAAAATATTAAACATTAGACATTGGGGAAATGACTGCGGAGGTAGAGTTATAGAGTTCTTTTAAGGGTAAAGGGGTGTATATAGGTTATTGGTCTAACCAGAGGTTTAGACCAATCCCAGGGTTATGACACGGATGGGTTCATAATAGTCCCAGGTGGACTATTATATCCCAGAACTGTATGTACATAGCTATAGTGCTATAGGGTGGGATATGTAATATTTTTGGGGTTTTTTATATAGTTTTTTGTGTAATAGGGGATAAGGAGATGATCTAGGGAGCTAGATAGTAGAGTTAGGAGTTAATATGAATTGGTGAGGTGAAGTGTAGAGGAGAGGCTAAGTTTGTGAGCTGAAATTTAGACATAGGAAGTGAATGGACTGTGGAGACATGATTTTACACAAGAAATGTGGCTTCTTTTCACTGAAGAAAGTCAAAGCTTGACTTGGTGCTTTACAAAAATGAAGTGATAACAGGACTAGTTGGGCAGATCCCAAGGTCCTCAAGGGGATGTTAGTGAGTGATTTGGGGAATGAGAAGAAGGGGGAGTTAGACATGCCTCGCTTGAGCTCCTCCAAAGGGGAATTGCCTTGCACTTGTGATCTGAATAGATATAACACTTGAAAACATGAAATGGATCACATAGCTTGATTCTGCAACCACAAAACTACTTACCCAGCCTACTTACCTAGCATTTTTTCTTCTTTTTTGCATGGGTGCACTTGGACTTGCAGACCCTGATTATCCTTTTTTCCTTTTGTTGTCCTCCTATCTAAATCTACACTTATTTCTTCCAAGGGCCCAGATTAAGTAGTTGGGCTCCTTTGTTTCTCTACCTATCTACAAATCTGCTAAGATTATACTGTTTGGACAGATTATCATTCTCTACATTCTAGAACAAGAAATTGAAACCTAGGGAAGCCAAGATTAAGCTATTTGGCCTTCCCTTAACAAAAAATTCTTCAAAAAGGAATAACTCATCAAAATTGGAATACAGCAGTGGCATTTAGACTAGAACACTTTCATGGCCTCTTCTTTGGCCTCTTTTGGAAATATGGAGCATTGCAGCATGCAAAGTATGACATATTTGGCACTTTCAACTATCAATCATGAAAGATGAACACCTGTTGCAACAGGAGGCTAACAGTGGCCCCACTTGGGGATGGCTTTTCCTTGTGAAAACCCAAGAACAGCAGGTCAGACTGCCTTGATCTTCTATTGTTGCTTTAGACTGAAACTTCCCTTGTGCTGGTTGTCAAATGATTGAAACTTTGAAACCTGAACACAGCATTCTCATCAACTGAATTTTTATACCATAGCAGCATCGCCTGCTTTCTTCTGCGTGCTCTATGATTACATGCATTTCTGCCTGAGAACCTGCCTTTGAAATAAACACAACATAGGGGAACAAAACTGGAGCATTTCCCTTGATTTTTGGTTCTGCCTTTAAAAAACTTTGCTGCACTGTTCCATTATTCGGCCTGCTAAAAAAAACAAAGTGCTGAAAATACAAGTATTTATGTACAAATATAATACAGCTGCGTTGTGTTCAACAACATGGATCATAATAATGCTTTAGCATTCGGCCGTTGACAAGGCCTTCTTCAGTTATGCCGTCCTCCACAGATTTGAGGAAATATGTGTTATTGCCCTGTACGGCACTGATAACAAATGGACCTTTCCATAAAAAATCAAATTTTGCATGTTTGCCCTTGTCCTCTCTTCGTGAGTCCCACCTTAGAACTTTGTTGCCAACATAGAAATCTTCAGCCTTAGCTCTCTTATCAAACATTTTTTGGAGCTTCTCTTGCAAAATTTGAGCTCTGTTATAGACTTGTTCTCTTGTTTGTTGAAGATGAATGGTCTGGTTTATTCTTCGTTGAATATCATTTGGTTTTGCCTGAATCTCTTGTAACAGCTTGATGATAGGAATGCCCAAGGAAGATGGAAATCTGGCCTCCATGCCATACACCAGCTCATAAGGGCTCATCCCAATGGATTTCTTTGTTGAAAGTCTGTCTGCCCATAGGGCATTTGTGAGCTTTCTATGCCAGTTCTTCTTGTTTTCTTCTAGCACTTTCTTTATGATGTTGATGAGGCTTTTGTTGGATGATTCGGCCAAGCCATTACCTTGAGGGTAATAGGCTATGGAATGGCCCAAGGTAATGTGAAATTTATGGCAAAAATTGATCATCTTTTTGGATTTGAAGGCAGCGGCGTTGTCAGTAATGATCTTCTCAGGGCAACCAAATCTAGAAAGGATATTGGTCTCAAGGAATTGGATAATGATGGAGTCATTGGCCTGTCTACATGGGATGGCTTCAATCCACTTAGTGAAATAGTCGGTGGCTGTTAGAATCCACTTGTGCTGGCCTGAGGAAGAGGGGTGGATTTCTCCAATGAAGTCAAGACCCCATTGTTGAAAGGGCTTCTCGGTTGAAATGGGCTTAAGAGGCAAGGGTAACAGCTTTCTTTTGCCCTCAAAGATTTGGCATTTATGACATGAGATAGCAAACTTCTTTACATCTGCAAACAAAGAGGGCCAATAAAAACCAGCCCTTAAAATTTTATCAACAGTGGACTTCCAATATAGATGTCCTCCACAGTCCCCTGCATGGAATTCTTTCATGACATTGTTAGTTTCATTCATGGTTAAACAATTAAGCAATATTCCTTCATGATTTTTCCAAAATAAAGCACCATCTATGACACAAAACTTTGAAGCCTTCATCTTTAAAAATCTTTTCTTGGTTCTGGACAATCCTGGGGGAGCAAACAAGTTTAACAATACAAAGCATATATCAGCATACCATGGAGATTGCAAAAAGGTTTCACTGATCTGTGGAGTCGCCAGCTCCTGTTCATTGTCCAGTTGGTTAATGTCTAAGGCTTGAAAGTTTGTTTCAGACATCAGTTTGGCTAAACCTTGTCCCTTTATGAGCTTGGTTGGTTTTATTTCTATGTCATACTCAAGTATGTTAGCAATCCACTTGCCTCTTTTGCCTTCTAACCCCTCTTGGGTTAATATGTCTTTTATAACGGCATTTGGGACATAGGCAATCACATGTGAATATAAAATGTAAACTCAGAAATCTTTGATTGCTTTAACAAGGGCATAGGCCTGCTTCTCCATGATTTGGTACTTCAGCGGGGCATCTCTTAAGGCTCTGCTGAAAAATGCAATTGGCTTTTCAGCTCCTTGATCATCCTTTTGCAAAAGGACAGCAGCTATGGTGTGCTCAGATGCGAATGAGAATATGATGAAGTCCCTATCAAATTGTGGACTTGTGAGGACTGGAGCTTGGGTTAAGGCAGATTTGATACTCTCAAAGGCTTGTTTGGTTTCAAGAGACAATTTTACCTTGGCATCCTTTTTTAACATGTTGCTTCACAGTCTTATTAGTTCAGCTAGATTTGGGATAAATCTCCTTAGGAAATTGATCTTCCCAAGGAATGCTTGCAATTCTTTAATATTTCTTGGAAATGAGATTTGGAGGATGGCTTGGATCCTTTCCGGATCTATTCTAATCCCGTCCTTTGATATGATATGGCCAAGAAGTTTGCCTTCTTCAAGGCCAAAGAGAGACTTCTTGGGGTTCAAGGAAATGCCATATTTCCTACATGTCATGAATATTTGCCTCAAATGTTTTAGGTGCTCTTGATCAGATTTGGAGAAAGGGGTTAAGTCATCGAGGTAGACAACTAGGAAATCATGTATTTCCTTGGCAAATGCAATATCCATTGCCCTTTGAAAGGTAGCACCAGCGTTTTTAAGTCCGAAAGGCATCTTCACATACTTAAATGTTCCCCACGGTGTGGTAAAGGCTGTCTTGTCTTGGTCATCCGGGTGAACCAGTATTTGATTGAAACCTGAAAAGCCATCTAGCAAAGAGATTCTAGATGACCCCACTACTCTTTGTAGGATGTGGTCCATTTTTGGCAATGGGTAGTGGTCTTTTAGGGAGACTTGGTTTAAATTTCTTAGATCTACACATAGCCTAATCTCACCTGTCTTCTTTCTTGTGGGAACAAGATTGGATACCCATTCAGAAAATCTGATGGGTGCTATGATACCTGCTTCAAACATTCTTTTCACTTCCTTTTCAATCAAAGGGAGAAGCACAGGATTGATTCTCCTTAGTTTATGTTTGAAGGGATTTTGATTTGGTTTTAAGGGAATGATGTGTTGGATCACTGAGGTGTCATAGGACTTCAAGTCCTCATAACTCCAAGAAAATACATCTTGGAATTCTTTGAACAAATCAACATATTTGGGCTTTTGATTGTGTGGCAAAGATTGAGATAGTTTGATCATTTTGGGCTTGTCTACTGTCCCAATGTTGTGTTCTTCTATAGCAGCATTTAAGGGTTGCATTTTTGGTTTTTTGGGCACATCATTTGCATCAAACATATCTTCTAATGGAGTGAGGCCAGCAGGGAGAAAGTTATCTTTTAGATCAACGATCTCGGCCTCTGTTTCGGCTATTTCCTCCAAATGCATCTATTTCAGCTCTTCTATGTTTGCATTGTCAAAAACAGTTGGGTTTACCATTTGTTTGGCTGTTACAGCTGTTACAGCCTGCTGATTTTCATTTTTTTGCTGTTGTTCATCCGTCATAGTATCCATGTCAATGTTAATATTTGAAAACTCATGCTCAAGAGTGAGGAAATTGTTAATCTGGGTGTCATTTTCAAACACTTGCCAATCCTTAACGTATTTGGGATAGCAGGCCTATGTTTTATCTCGGCACTGAAATGGTGATTTGGCTCAAAAGGAAGCTTGCATGTACTAGCAAAATTGGCTAGGCTGTGTGCATGAATGTTATGATCTCTTGAGATCTTGGCAAGCTTGGATTCAGTGAATGCATTGAGTATATTAGTGGCAGCAGTCCTATAGGCCCTCATTCTGTTGTCATTAGTGACAAAGTTGCCTTTCATTTGTTGTATGATTAAATCAGAGTCACCTAGAATGGACACTTTTACAGCTCCTAGAGCTTTGAGCAGTTTAAGGCCTAAAAGGAGAGCCTCATACTCTGCCATGTTATTGGTGCATTTGAAATTCAATCTGTAGGCATGGCCTTCTGCATGATTGTTATGTGTATTGTGAATCCATACACCTGCCCCTGCTCTTAACTTGTTGACGAAGCCATCAAACTCTAAATACCATGTGATTTCTTGCTTGTGGTTAGTATCAAGAGTTTCAGTCATTCTTGCAGTGGGCATATTTGAATTTTCTATTTGGGGAGGTTCTTCTTGTATGTTGGTTGCCTTGATTGTTTTGACAGTTTCATCAGTATGGGCAACCGATTCTTCATTGATGTGTGTGTCCAGTTCTAAAGCCAACGGCTTATCATCAGTGGGAGGACTTGTTTCATCATTAAATAAAATAAAAGAATCCATATCAGAATGGATTGAATAAATAGGAAAATTTTGGGGCTTGTCATTACTAGTTACCACATATTTCATCAGTGTTTCTCTATACAGTCTCTTTGGTTGCCCAAAGACAGATATAGTGGCATAAGAGAGGTCTAGTTGGAGAGATCCTTGGAGTTTTGCTCCCCAAGATCTTGACAATAGCATGCCATACTTTGGTGGAATGTCAGCAACCACCACATCCATGAGGATTGTCTTGTTTGGATATTGGACTAAGGAGACACACAAGTCTTTGATGAGGCCTAAACACTTGACTTGACTTGAGTCAAAGGAGAATAGATCTTTGTAGGGTCTTGTAACATCAAGGTTTAGCTTTTCCATTACAGCTTTGGGCATAAGGTTGTGTGAGGCACCTGAGTCAAACATAGCATTGTGCAAGACTTTGTCATGTATGTGCAAACTGACATAGAATGGTAGAACAGATCCATATGTTGATTTTCCATTAACTTCTGGACCGAACAGCAGTTCAGGTTGATCATCAAGAACATTCACATCATCCTTGTTCTCTGGGATTTGCAGCGATCTTTTAATTTGCTGTCTGTAGATGTCATGTTTGGCAAGTTCAGACAAAGGGATGGATATCTTCAGTTTACCAATCTCTGCTTCTAAGTTAAATGGTTTCTCCAATGGAGTCTTTGTGTTGGCAGTAGCAGATTTCCCCTTTTCAAGTGTATTTTCTGCGTTTTCCTCTTGATTATCAGAGTTATGGTGAGTGATACCTTGCGGTATTTCTGTTTTGGGAAGGCTTTTAGGAGTGTTATTTACAATTTCCTTTGAAGGAAAAGATACAAAAGGCTGATTTTTAGAGGGCTGAACATCTGTGATATCCTCTATGGTCATTTCTTTTGGATTTGGGACTGTTTTATCGGAAGTTTCTATGAGGGCAGCCTTTTCTTTGATCTTCTTCGGCTGCTTGGTATCATTTGGTTTAACCTTTTCGGGCGCATCTATGGTTCTTGTCCTCAGCTTATACTGTTTGTGGACCTCATAAACAGCTGAATCATAACCTTGTTTAAAGTCAAAAGACTCGCCAGACTTAGTTTGAAATTGATTAAATTCATGCTCATCTTGGTCTGCTTGGGTTAGGAAAACTTGTTGCTCAGCCTTCAAATCCACCAAGTTCATGAGAGTGTCTTCTGTGGGCTCACTATATGTAGATGCTTCAGCATAATTTTCATGAAAAGGAGGCCTTACATCATGGTCTGGGCTAGACCTACCAGCATTTGTGTTCTGAGTTTTCCGGAAATTTGGGTTCCTAATGGTATTAGGTTGTTGTCCTTCCCATGATGATTTCCTCTCAACACTCTCCACTCTATCTCCCAGCCTATGCATGCCACTGATAATAGCATCCAGCTTTTGATATAAGGCTGAGGGTTCCTCTTTAAAGGTGGTTCTTCTCTCGGTTCTAGCTCTGTTTCTTTTGGCAATTAGATTTGCCTCTACGCTAACAGCAACATTTTGCATGTCTACAAGGGTTTGAGGGGCTCTTTCCCTTAACTGATAAGCCATGTCAGTATCAAAACCATCAGGGAATTTATATAAAGCAAGATCAAGTGGAGGTCTTAAGTTTTGAGGTATTTCATTATAAACATTATTGAATCTTACACAATAATCCAAGACAGACTCTTGAGGGCCTCTTTTGATGGTGTCATATTCAGATAATATGTGTAATGGGTCCTTCTTTTTTTCCCATCTATTGATAAATGACTGGTATAAGGCTTCTGGGTTTGATATGGAATTGGTTGTGAGTGCTCTAAACCAAGTCCTAACATCACCTGTCAAACTTTGGACAAAAATCTTCATTCTCACGCTATCATCATCAATCTCGTAGTTCTCAAAATAGTCTTGCATTTTCTTGGTATGCTGAAGGGCTGTGCAAGAACCAGTACCATCGAAATATGTGATTTTAGTTTGATAATCCTGAGGCATAGCCCCAGGATTTGCAGGTAATTGCAGGGGTGCATATCTATTGGCCATGTTTACAGGGATAAGTGGAACAACAGGAACAGCCGGAACAGCTGTAACAACAGTGGTGGTAATGGGAGTATGTGCAGTGAATGGAGGTGTGGAAGGAGTGCTTTGAGAGGTGGATGATGAACAAGGGGAAGTAGGGGTTGAACGAAATAAAACTTTGACAGGGGTTGGAACACAGCTTGGCTGGACTGTTTCAGGACTAGAATCAGCAAAATCTTCTCTTCGCTCTAGCTTCCTGAGGTTCCTTGGGATTAAATTGGGATTTTCAAAAATAGCTGGGGGATTTGGGTCTGGATTTGACCTTGTATAATGTGAGTTCCTTTTGGGAGCCAGATTCTAAACTTGTTTTGGTATTTTCTATGAATGTTTTTAGAATTAGCAAGGAACTGATCAAATGTTGGAATAACTATCTATAACTTAAAACTAGCATGAAGATTGACTGAAGCAGCATTAATTTACTCCTGTAAATGCAAAGCAAGAACAGTTTCAAAGGCTCCCTGGCTGACATTCAGGCTTCATCTGTAGTTTTAAGGAATATACAGCAATTGGAAAATTCATTGAGTCCCCAGTGGAGTCGCCATTATGTTATCACTCAGGTTGTTCCCTTTGACTCCCAAGGGAATACAGCCGAGGTAACCACAAACCAATCTTTGGACTGCAGGTCCTAGCCTACCTGCAATCAGAGAGGGCTCTCTCTTTATGATTTAGCTTTGTTGATGATGATTTTAGGCTAGTTATTGAGTTCAAGGGGTTTTGTTTAAGTTTTGTGGGAAGGATGATGCTTTCAAGTAGAGAGGTAGGTATAGTATGAGAGTTTCAAACCATTGGGCATGGAGTCAAGGATTAGGACTGCTGGTGTGTTTTCTTGGTCACAAGAGGAATATGGAGCAAGACAGCTACACATGAAACAACTTTCAAGCTAAATGGAGATGGATTGAAGGCTAAGGAATGAGAGGCAATTAAGAATCTCTCTTTCAGCTTAACAGAGGGAAGGTGAATGAGCTCTATCTAGGAGCAGTGAAGAATTCCTAGATAACTGTCAAACATGAGTGAATTAGGGTAAATATGAGCCAAAGGGAATTCATATTTATTACTAATTCAGATGAAAACATAAATAAACAGCAGAAATTGAGCATAGAGTGCAGCCGAGAAAGTTCTAAACTAATCTTTCTTTCTGCTATTTAGATGGTGATACACGTATAATATGAGCATGTATCAATGAAAACAGAGATAAGAGGCACTTATTGAGTCATGTTGCAGCACAAGAATTCCACATTCAATTCTTCAAAACATTAATGCACAGCACACAGTCCATCCTCCAAGCTTTCAGCAGTCTTTGATTAAGGAAAATATCAAGTATACAGAGCGAGTCTCTCTTGGAGCTATACAACCAACCAACCCTCTAAACAGTAAATTAGGGTGGTTTTATAAGTAAAATATCTACAAGAATCAGATCTGAGATAGATCTGCTATAATAAGTGTCTTTAACCTAACATATGCCTGAAATAAATGCAAGAAAATATCTTCGAGCTGCGCTGGGGGTAGCTGTATCAAAAAGAGTTAATGTGTTGTCTTTATGGCTCTGTGCCGATCACTTAGCCATAACTGTGCTTTGGGTTTTGATCCCCTACTTTTGAGTGGTTCTGAGGTGCATTAACTGTGATTTGAGAGTTTTGAAATAGCTTCACCGCTTTCTTTGACTTTGTTTGGGGCCTTCAATGTTCTCCTGCTTTGGAAATACGGATTTCCACCAAAAACACTAACTAATAGTCTTTGCCGCTTCCTCTGATACACTTTCACTGAACCTGGGCTCTTTAATGTCTTCTGAATGCTTTAAATTGTCCCATCGACATTTTATGGCTGCTGTTCGGCCCTCTGTTGCCTTTAGAACTGTCTTTGCCCCTTTTCCGAACCTATGTGAAGAAATTCTTGTGAATTTGTGAATTTTGGGCCCTGCTGGTAGCCGCGCCATGAGAGGGCTTCCATTTTGGCCTATTTCCCTTAGCGATGCGCGATTAGCGCTAATCGCGCATCAAAAACTGCCTCGGTTTTTCATTCCGGGCATCCGTTGGTGCAGATTTCGCGCTTCGCGCCCTTTTTGACGATGACGTCAGCATGACATCAGCGGTGGGTCCCAGTACGGCGGTGACATGGCAGGGTGACATCAGCAGTACGGCCGGGTGACGTGGCAGTACGGTAGGGGTGATGACGTGGTAGTACGGTGGCAACGACGCAGCAATGACGTGGCAAGGACACGGTGGCAGGGGGCCGACGCAGGATGATGACGTCATGATGACGTGGGAGGGCGGATGGCGGTATCCGGTTTTCCCCGCACCACCTTTCGGCACAGGCGGTATTGGGGAAGGGGCCTCCGAACACACTAAGAGGCCGACACGTGGCGGGGGTACGGCAAGGAAACCGCCCATCCCCCGGACGTTAAACTCCGACAGATCGGGGCACAGGAATAACCGCCCACCGTTGATCTCGGGTGCTGGCCATCGGACGGCTGGCGAGGTAGGTGAGGTGGCGGGAGGTTAGGGACAGGACCTGCCTGTTTTATTTAAATAACATTATGCCGCGGGGGGTCCAAAACTTTGGAAAATGCGGGTTCTGTGGGTTAATCTAATGTTTAACCAAACTATTAAACATTAGACATTGGGGAAATGACTGCGGAGGTAGAGTTATAAGGTTCTTTTAAGGGTAAAGGGGCGTATATAGGTTATTGGTCTAACCAGAGGTTTAGACCAATCCCAGGGTTATGACACGGATGGGTTCATAATAGTCCCAGGTGGACTATTATATCCCAGAACTGTATGTACATAGCTATAGTGCTATAGGGTGGGATATGTAATATTTTTGGGGTTTTTTATATAGTTTTTTGTGTAATAGGGGATAAGGAGATGATCTAGGGAGCTAGATAGTAGAGTTAGGAGTTAATATGAATTGGTGAGGTGAAGTGTAGGGGAGAGGCTAAGTTTGTGAGCTGAAACTTAGACATAGGAAGTGAATGGACTGTGGAGACATGATTTTACACAAGAAATGTGGCTTCTTTTCACTGAAGAAAGTCAAAGCTTGACTTGGTGCTTTACAAAAATGAAGTGATAACAGGACTGGTTGGGCAGATCCCAAGGTCCTCAAGGGGATGTTAGTGAGTGATTTGGGGAATGAGAAGAAGGGGGAGTTAGACATGCCTCGCTTGAGCTCCTCCAAAGGGGAATTGCCTTGCACTTGTGATCTGAATAGATATAACACTTGAAAACATGAAATGGATCACACATCTTGATTCTGCAACCACAAAACTACTTACCCAGCCTACTTACCTAGAATTTTTTCTTCTTTTTTGCATGGGTGCACTTGGACTTGCAGACCCTGATTATCCTTTTTTCTTTTTGCTGTCCTCCTATCTAAATCTACACTTATTTCTTCCAAGGGCCCAGATTAAGCAGTTGGGCTCCTTTGTTTCTCTACCTATCTACAAATCTGCCAAGATTAAACTGTTTGGACAGATTATCATTCTCTACATTCTAGAACAACAAATTGAAACCTAGGGAAGCCAAGATTAAGTTGTTTGGCCTTCCCTTAATAGAAAATTCTTCACAAAGGAATAACTCATCAAAATTGGAATACAGCAGTGGCATTTAGACTGGCACACTTTCATGGCCTCTTCTTTGGCCTCTTTTGGAAATATGGAGCATTGCAGCATGCAAAGTATGACATATTTGGCACTTTCAACTGTCAATCATGAAAGATGAACACCTGTTGCAACAGGAGGCTAACATGTCCTACTGACCTGCAGAAATTACAGAACAACTGCTGTGAATTATGTGTATACTTCTGTAATAGATGGCAGTTATCTGTAGCATGCTTTCCTCCTATCTAGCAAATCACACACCATAATGCAGGCACCACGCTTGGTCCTGCTTGTGCCTTCGGTCTTAGTGGCATTGGCCCCCCTCCCGCAAGGTAATTCGTGAATACTAGGCAGTGGTCCTTTTTGTGCCCCTGGCCCTTACATTTTACGCACCATACCTCATCGTGCATCTCTGGGCGGGTTGTTCTATCTTGTTTCAAACTATGCATCTCCAAGCACAAGTTTTTCAACTACGCGTGAATCTGCTGAACTCCCAGGTTAGGATCTTGTATTGGAGTCTTGTGCAATCTCATCACGACCTCTAAAGCCTCAACTAGAGTGGTTAGCCTTTGTTGCGACAGCACGCTCCGTAGATGCAGCGTTAATGATGCTACGAACCATTCGCGGTGTTTCCCATTTGTTAATGTCATGTTCGCTTCGCGAATTGTGCACTTCAGTCTTTGATCCAATTCCCACAGGGTCTCACCTGGTAGCATTGTGATCTCCTTGAATCCAATGATTGACTGTGCCTCGGACTTTGGCCTGCTAAATTCTTTGTTTAGCGCAACTTGGATATCTGCGATCCCCGCATTCGGATTGTCATTGGAATGCTTAATGTACCAGGTCAGCGTGCGATCCTGCAAAGCGCTGACCAACGTTTCCTTATTTATATTATCGTCCATGACACCCTGTGCTTCCCATACAGCTTTTATCACAAACCAAAACTGGTCTGGATCTTCATTCCCTACTCCCTTGAACACTGGTAGCTTTATCACGCTTGCCATACTGCTTCACGGTGGTGGCGGAGGTGGTATGGGCAAAGACGGGGGTGAAGACGATGAAACTGGTGGTGGTGTGGGTGGGGGTGGTATGCGCAGAATTCTTTGTCTTATCAAATTGATTGCACTTCTTGGCGAGACCTTCGCGAGCTCTTCTTCACCCCCTCGCGGAGGTGAAATCAAGGGGCTAGTTTCTAGTTCTGTGCTACCTTCGTTTCTGTAGATTCTCCCACTTCACGTAGCCCCAAACATCAATTTATTCGTATAACCCGCTTTTCACACAGTAGCATTTTAATCCAAGTGTTCAAAGATTTAACGTACTTACCTCGCGGTCCCTTGAGGAAGCATCGTTCTGCCTCGCTATAGCTAACTGAAGTATCTACTGTGAATTCGGTGATGAATCCTCCTATGATTCGATTGAGCCAGTGATCGACAGTGCACGCAATCTTATCTTCTAATGCTTCCAGTCTATGCACCAATTCTGGAGTCCACACAATAGGTTTGTCGAGTTTACACCTTCCTTGGCTATCTGCTAGCTTCGTGATCCACTCGTACAATTCAGTGGGGAAGGATGCAAAGAAAATTTCGTGGATCTCTGTATACAAGTAGCAGTCTAACCACTCTTCCTTTGATAGTCGCGGATTCCTATTTTCCTGCACTACGAACTCGTGAATCTTTTTGTCCAACCAATCTTCAATTCCTTTCTTTGTCGGATTCCAGTGATACGACATCAGACATCTCTATGTAGATCCTGATCTCGACAACGGAACCATTTGTTGGCTTGTTGGGGCCTAACCCAGGTTCGGAGTTAATTATCCAAACAAATCCCTGTACTACTGGCCCTTTCGGCAATAATCCGTGGATTGCGAACTAAGGTCTCACTCGAAGTAGTATGGGAGGATGCTAGAACTAGGTTTCTACACCCTTGAGATGTCTGAAAGGTAAGACTGGTCCTTTGTTTTTCTCCTGCGTGCAAGTCGCTTCGCGCACTTCCCGTTCCTCGCGGCCTGATATACTGCCTTCGCACAACCCTAACCAGGGGTTGTGCCGCGCTCTGTGCTACTACCCGAGATCTTACTTATCTTCCAGTGTTAATTAATTACCTTCGCCTACTTGAATGTCTTAAGTTATAATTAGCAATACAAAACATTCATACATGATCGCGCAGTAAATAAATAGTATACTTGCAAATTATATCCAATCATGCATTAAACCAGGAAAATATACACAGAATTATAGCAAAAATTCTCTTTATTGATTCTCCCAATGGTTACAAACTCGACTTGCCCTGCGCACTCAGCTACAAGGGTCTGTGCACTCAGCTGCGGACTACTAGGCCTTTGCGCACTCAACTGCAGAGCCTTCTCCTACTCTACGACCCACAGACACACTTCACACTTCGACTCAATCACTTAGACTTCTCATGCCTTTCTTCCATTCGTTATTCCTTAGTTATCTTTTACACTTAGAGCCTCGCTCTATTTATATAATCCCATGGTCCGTGGACCATGGGTAGGTCTATCCAGCCGACATTACATTACAAAAACTAG
The DNA here is from genome assembly GCA_031772625.1 of Pinus tabuliformis. Lineage (NCBI taxonomy): Eukaryota > Viridiplantae > Streptophyta > Pinopsida > Pinales > Pinaceae > Pinus > Pinus tabuliformis. The sequence continues at coordinate 1,389,074,314 of CM062819.1, read as the reverse complement.
GGTGGACAACCCTGTGACTCTATTATACTTTCGCGCCCCACGCCCGCAATTCGCGGAGCTTTTACAAAAATATTTGGTCAAAACTTGGGCTTTAAGCCCCAAAACATGCCTTGGGGGGATTCCATGCCCAACAGAGTATGTTATAGGTTAACTTGTTGTCGTTATATGAAAGTTAGATTGACGATTAGATTTTATGTTGTTAATGAGCATGATATATAGCTTATTGTTGTTATATGTTATTTAATTGATGATTAGGATTATTTCATTGAGATCTTGATGTTGTAATTTGGATTGGTCATATGTGTGATGGTTATGTTCATTGCATTGAAGGTCTTGATGTTATATGTATTGTGTTAACCTGGTTTAACCTATGCATATGGTTATGGTTGTGATAGTCATGTATGAGCCGGCATATTTGTGATATGGTGTCGTACTAATCTAGATTGATCATACATATGTGAGTATTATGGATGAACGACAAATGATTATGAGCTTATGACATGAACATGTTAGTTAGTTACTATTATGGATATCATGATTTGTGTTTGAGTTGATATGTTGTGAAGTTGTATTGTGCTAACCTAGATTTATTGTGTAGACAAGATAGCCTCCCTTGATATACATTAAGATATGGGTTTTCTTATGTCATATATTTGGTGCTTGGTTGTTTGATTATGACGTCTATTTGGTGTTTGGGTGTTTGGTGCCTAGTATATTTAATTAACATGGTATGTTTGAAAGTTGGTTGAATGTTTGATGAATTTCATAATATGAGTATGTGTTCCAATGATCTTGATTTAAGATGATTTTACTAACACATATGTGTTGAGACAGTTGATATGTACTTGATTGTAGTAGGTGATAGTTGTAGCATTATGTCTAATGACTATGAGTTTACTATGGATTATGACATGATTGTTTGTAAAAGTTGATTTCAAATTGATAGATATGATTGTCTTGATATTTGGAACATGTGGTTGACATGTGTGAGCAGTTGTAGGAAACATGCTTGGTATTAGCGTGATGAGGTAATAATTGATGTGTTTATATAACTAACAGTTGGGTGACGTGACAGTATATAGTAAGACTCAGTTGCAACAGGGTAAAGGTAAAAGAAAGGAATCAGGTAAGAATTCCTTTGGTTATGTTTGGAAACCCTAATTCCAAACGAACGAGTGCTTTGCATACATGGAGTCTTCTTAACCTTGATTTTGTTTGACATTATGTGGATATGTGCTAGATGTTAGAAAATTATATATTACGGAGCAATGGAACACATAAAATATTACAGAAATATAAACACAAAAAATGCATAAAACAAGAGAGACACAGATATACGTGGTTCACCCAGTTTGGGCTACATCCACCCCGAACAGCCAGTCCTTCCTTTCTATTATCCAGCAAAATGAAGAGACACAACCTACAGCAAATCCGTTGTAATATCCTCTGTTTTCTCTCACAGTCTCACCTCTCTGTTTCTCGCTCAGAGAATACACATCTATATCACAGCCTCAAATACAATGCCCTCATACAAAGAGAGGGGTTGCCTTCTAGGGCAAAAAACCCTAAACTAAACATAAGCTCTATCGTCAAATCATCCACCTAATGAACGGCCTAGATTGACTAGAAATTACTATACTTTTACAAGGAAATTTTACATCTATTTTTGGCTTCGAGGGCGCTGCCCCCGAACCCCCGCCGGGGGACCGCTGGCCCCCGGACCCCTGCGGGGGGGACAAGTCCCCCCCGCGTGGAGGGGTGTACAAACTTCCTGGGGTATACATCCGGCTGAAACAAAAGACCTCTGAACAATCATGCTCCACACACAACAATCTCCCACTTGGAGAATGATTGTAGCAACTCCACCGCTGCTTCATTTGCTGGACAATGACTCCTCTTTGGACCTGGCTGTTTCTCATCTTCATCATCATCCTTGAAAACCAATTTAAACTGAGCATGTTCTCAGTTTCTCCCTAGTTACAACTTTTGTTAGCATGTCTGCAGGATTCTGGCTAGTGTGTATCTTTTCCAGCTTCAACTCTCCATCTTCCAACACTGATTGTATGAAATGGTACTTGAGCTGTATGTGTTTAGTCCTGGAATGAAATGCTGAGTTCTTTGCAAGATGAATGGCACTTTGGCTATCACTATATAACGTGCCCATATCATGCTCCTTACCCAATTCACCCATAAACCTTTGTAACCAAATCATTTCTTTACTAGCCTCTGTAGCAGCAACATACTCTGCTTCTGTTGTTGAAAGCGCAACAACACTTTGGATTTTTGAAACCCAAATGACAGTTGTTCCACCAACAGTAAATACATATCCTGTAGTGCTCCTCCTGTTATCTCCGTCACCTGCCATATCTGCATCAACATATCCCTGTAGAGAAATGTTTGAACCACCAAAGCATAATGCTTAATTTATGGTACCTTTCAAATATCTGAGAATCCATTTCACTGCCATCCAATGTTCTTTTCCTAGATTGTTCATGTACCTGCTTACAACTCCCACTGCATGTGCAATATCAGACCTTGTGTAGACCATTGCATACATTAAGCTTCCAACTGCTGATGCATATGAAACTTTAGACATATAATCCATGTCTTCTTAGGTCTTTGGGCACATTTCCTTACTAAGTTTGAAATGGCTAGCAAAAGGTGTACTAACAGGTTTTGCATTGTGCATATTAAATCTTTTCAACACCTTTTGTATGTACTCATTCTGAGACAATGTTAATTTGCGATTTTTCCTATCTCTAGTGATTCTCATACCAAGGATTTGTTTTGCAGCTCCCAAATCCTTCATTGCAAATGAATTTTCCAATTTTCTTTTGAGCACATTTATTTCCTACATGTTAGACCCTGAAACAAGCATGTCAGTTACATATAATAACAATATAATATAGCTGCCATCATTTTGCTTTTTCAGATAAACACAATGATCATAGTGACATCTAGTATAACCTTGTTCAGACATAAACTTGTCAAATTTTAGATACCACTGCCTTGGAGCCTGTTTTAAGCCATACAAGCTCTTCTTCAACCTGCACACTAGTTTCTCCTTCCCTTTCACCTCATATCCTTGTGGTTGCTGCATATATATCTCTTCCTCCAAATCCCCATGGAGAAAGGTTGTCTTTACATCTAACTGCTCAAGATGCAAATCTTCAGCTGCTACTAGACTTAAAATAGTTCTGATTGAAGTCATTTTAACAACAGGAGAAAATATTTCATCAAAATCAATACCTTTCTTCTGTGCAAACCCCTTCACCACAAGTCTATCTTTGTACCTCTATTTTCCTCCATCTTCTTCCTTCAGCCTGTAAACCCATTTATTCTTCAATGTAGTTTTTCCTGCAGGCAACTTGACTAAGTCCCAAGTCTGGTTATGCATTAAGGAGTCCATCACTTCTTCCATGGCTGCCTCCCACTTCTTCTTGCTTTCAACCTGCATTGCTTCTTCATAACATTCAGGTTCACCAGAATCAGTCAATAATAAATAATATAATGAAGGAGAGTATCGTTCAGGGGGTCTACTTATCCTGGTAGATCTTCTAACACCACTTTCAGGTGTTTGGGGTGCCTGTTGCTATTGTGGTGGTTGTTGTTGTTGTGGTTGTTGATTATTATTATTTTCAAGCACCTTTACTTTTTCAGTGATTTCGTCAAGAACTGCATATTCCTTGTTTTCTTTTTCTTGCTTCTTTTCATGCAACTGTTTCTTATACAAGACCTTTTCATTGAATATTACATCTCTGCTCCTAATGATTTTGTGATTTTCGTAATCATATAAGCGATAACCAAAATCATTAACACCATATCCAATAAAGGTACATTTCTTTGACTTTGCCTCAAGCTTTGTTCTATTTTCTTTATCAATGTGGACAAAAGACTCACAACCAAAAGGCTTTGAAAAGGAGTAGTTTAAATTTTTACCTGTCCATGCTTCCTCTGGAACACCACCATCCAAGGAACTTGAAGGCCCTCTGTTTATTATATAAACAGTAGTATCTACAACATCTGCCCAAAACTGTAAAGGCAATCATGCATGCAATCTCATGCACCTTGCACGCTCCATGATTGTTCTGTTCATCCTTTTTGACACACCATTTTCTTGTGGTGTTCTTGGAACTGTCTTCTCTCTGCGAATTCCATGCTCTGAACAGTACCTATCAAACTATTTGTTGCAATATTCACCTCCATTGGCTGATCTAAGACACTTCAGCTTCTTTCCTGTCTCAATCTCAACCAAAGCTTTCAATTTCTTGAAAGTATCAAATACATCAGATTTATTCTTAATACAATAAATCCAAGTTTTTCTAGTTGCATCATCAATAAAGGTAACATAATAATGAGAGCCACCAAGAGATGATACCTGAGCAGGTCCCCATACATCTGTATGCACAAGCTCTAATTTTTCACTCTTATTTTCTTTCCCAACTCTGAGAAATCTGACTCTCTTCTGTTTTCCATAAACGCAATTTTCACAGAAGTCCAAATCAACATTCTTCAAACCCGGCAACAAATTCCTTGAGTGAAGAATGTTCATCCCCTTTTCACTCATGTGTCCGAGCCTATGATGCCATAATGTTGCATCTGCTCCTTTGGAAGTTAAAGCATTAACAGAGTTAGAAATACCATTGCATAAATACAATGTGCCAACCTTTTCGCCTTTTGCTATTACCAGGGCTCCTTTGGTGACCTTCCAAGCTTTATCTGTGAAATTTGTCACACAACCTTCACCGCCTAACTGCCCTGTTGAAATCAAATTTTTCTTTAGATCTGGAACATGCCTTACCTCCTTTAGTAGCCATTGGTTTCCATTCTGCTGTTTTACAAGAACCTTACCCATTCCAACAATTTTACAGGGTTTATCATCACCCAAACGAACTTGACCAAAATCTCCTTGAACATAGTCATGAAAGTATTACTTATCAGGTGTGGCATGGAATGAGGCCCCTGAATCTACCACCCAGGAATCAGTAATATTTTCGAAAGAAAGAATCAAAGCATCATGTAACACCTCACCTGTCACATTTTCTTCATGATTGTTTTCTTGCTGTGCATCTCCTTCTTTCCCTTCCGAGATCTACAGTCTTTCTTTAGGTGTCCTTTCTTTCCGCATTTCCAGCACACTATCCCCGATCTGGACTTGGATCTGCCTTTCCTTGATTTACTGCGATATCATGAGCTCTTTCCTCTTTCCATTTTTCTTCCCCTAGACTCTGCACTCAAAGCATTACCCGATGTCTCACCGGAGCTTTTTCGTTGCATTTCCTTGCTAAGGATAGCACCGACAACATCATCAAACTTTAAAGTACTAGATCCAGAGACAAAGTTACTAATGGCCATTACTAAACCATTCCAACTTTCTGGCAATGAGCACAAGAATAACAGAGCTCTAACTTCATCTTCAAAGTTTACCCCTACAGAACTTAACTGACTTGTAACTGTATTAAAATCATTTAAATGATCTGCAACAGATCCACCTTCCGACATCTTCATATTAAATAACCATTTCATAAGAAATACCTTGTTTGAGGCCGAGGGTTTTTCATATAGTTTCGACAACGCCTGAATCAAACCCTCTGTCGTTGTTTCCTTCGAAATGTTGAAGGCGACTAACGCAGCGAGGCACAACCGTATTGTTCCGAGTGCCTTTCTATCGAGAAGGTTCCATTCTTCATCTGTCATAGCTGTCGGCTTCTTTGTTTTTCCGCTCAATGGTAGGTACAGATCTTTCTGATACAGATAATCTTCCATCTGCATCTTCCATAGCGAGAAGTTTTGGCCGTTAAATTTCTTGACCCTAAACTTACCATCTTCCGCCATTGCTCCCACTCGAACGAGGAACCCTTCTTTCCTGCGATTTTATCAGCCAAATAGACCTTCGGCTCTGATACAAGTTGTTAGAAAATCACATATTACAGAGCAATGGAACACATAAAATATTACAAAAATATAAACACAGAGAACGCATAAAACAAGAGAGACACAGATATACGTGGTTCACCCAGTTTGGGCTACGTCCACCCCGAACAGCCAATCCTTCCTTTCTATTATCCAGCAAAATGAAGAAACACAACCTACAGCAAATCCGCTGTAATATCCTCTGTTTTCTCTCACAGTCTCACCTCTCTATTTCTCGCTCAGAGAATACACATCTATATCACAGCCTCAAATACAATGCCCTCATACAAAGAGAGGGGTTGCCTTCTAGGGCAAAAAACCCTAAACTAAACATAAGTTCTACCGTCAGATCATCCGCCTAATGAACGACCCAGATTGACTAGAAATTACTATACTTTTACAAGGCAATTTTACATCTATTTTTGGCTTCGGGGGTGCTGCCCCCGAACCCCCGCCGGGGGACCGCTGGCCCCCGCATCCCCCCGCATGGAGGGGTGTGCAAACTTCTTGGGGTATACATCTGGCTGAAACAAAAGACCTCTGAACAATCATGCTCCACACACAACACTAGATTCATGAACATGTACTTGACAAGTATATTAGCTAGTCTTTAGTTACAGGTGAATTTGTCAAGGGAATTGGAGTCCCTTGAGATATGGCATGGACATGTTGAGCTACAAGGAAATGTGCTTGGCAAAACAAGATAAGGTATCTCGTGTATTTTTATATTTATTTATGCACTGACAGTTATGTGTTTATGGCAGTATGATGTAGGGACTTTAATGGCAAGAGAGGTTGCCATGAAATTTTGAAGAATGCTCAGGTTGAGCTATTCTTTGGAAGCACTGGGAATCATGGGGATTGCTTCATGGTGTCCGTTGAAAGTATTGTTATTTTGGTTTTTTGTTATTTTCTTGCACTTGATTTGCAGTTTTGTTATGTCTAGTGCATGATCATGTCACTTTGTTTGTGGTGTCATGTTGTTATTGGTTTTCATGGTCTTATTCTTGGTTGTTTCTTGGTATTGCCTTTTATGTGTTGAGTCTTGCGAATTGGTTTTGGAAAGAGGAAGTTAATGGAGCTCGAGGAGAGTTGTGTGGTACCCAACAGGTAATGTGAGAGTTAGATGAAGCTCTGTGCATGAGTAAGCGCAGCAGAAGACAAGGCTATGACATTCTGATGGACTGGTTGGTCCATTGTGGTAAATAGATGGTGGCAGTACAGACATGTGAAAGGTAACTAGAAAAGGTAAAGTAAATGGATCTGAGGTGTTGGATCCCCTGGCTATGTTGTGAAAAAAAATTCTCAATGTTGTGCATGTTGTGCACAAATAAGGAAGTTCTCTTAACCTATACCTTATGTTATCTAGTAATTATGTTGTCATCATGACTATGTTGATGTTTATATATTTATACATGTATGTAGGTACGTATGTCATGTTTGACAGGGTCGTCATGGATCATGGTTTTTTTATGCTAATGATTGTATATGTATGTATCTATGTATCTATGTCACTGTTTGAGAGGGTCATCAGGAATCGTCCTTATGGAGGAATGATTTATTACGCAGGTGAATGACGAGAATAGGTTCCTGGCTATGAGGAATCAAGTGGGAAGAGTAGCCATGACAAAAAAATGAGGTCAGTATCAAGTGAATATGAATTTATATTGTATGATTGTATTATGCCTATGCTTATGTTATGGACAGGTTATACCAAGGGATACATCAGCAAATGAAAGCAGTGTGATCTGTGGCATGCTAGGATAAGCATGGATAAGACACTGAAAGTAAGGTTGCTTGGTAGAGGTAGTGTGGTTTCGGATGTGTGGTATTATTGTTGTGCATATGTTGTACATGTTGCATCTGTGATGATTGTGCGCATGCAATATTGTGTATATGTAGTGTGTGTACATGTTGTTTATGCAATATTATGTACGGGGTGTTAGTACAGATATTGTTGTATGAATGTTTCATATTCAGTGTTGGGTATAGATGGTGCTATGTACATGTTGGATATACGATGTTGTGTATCTATTGCACCATGTGCATGATGCATATGCGATGTTGTATACATATGGTGCTCTGCACGTGTGGGATATGCGGTGATGTGTACAGATGATGTTATGTACGTGTTGGATATGCAATGTTATGTACATGTGGTGTTGTGTGCCTGTCGTACATGTGGTGCTATGTATATATGGTTTGGTGTGCATGATTGTACAATTGGTGTTGTGTGCATGTGGTGTTTTGTACATGTTGTACAAGTGGCATTGTGTGCAGGTGGTGATGTGTACATGTCGTGCATGTGGCGTTGTGTACATGTGGTGTCACGTACATGTCGTGTGTGAAAAACTCTGTACATGTGGTATTGTGTACACATTGTGTAGGTGGTGCTTGGTACATATGGCACTTGTGTACGTGTGGGATTGAGTGCATGTCGTACATGTTGTGTTGCAGGCATGCAATACTATGTATATGCATTGTTTAGTCATAGTATCATGACATGTGTATTCATTGTGTTGTACTCTTTGTGGTTACATGTATTGTGTGGTGTTGTACATCAGGTATAGATGTATGAATTGTGTTGTATATCAGGTGTATGTGTATGCATTTTGTGGTGTCTCACATTGTGTGTGGATGAATGCCTTCTGATGTACATTGTGCACGTATGCATACATACACTAGGTGTAGGTGTATGCGGTGTATGTCAGGTATAGGTGCATGGTGTTGTATGGCATGTGTGGTTGTATGTGTGTGATGCACACTATGCATATGTGCACCTAGTAGAGGAGAAGGCACTAGATGTTTGTTGGGTGTGGCAATCGATCCAGTGTGTGTACAGAAAGAACAAGGGCAGAAGTAAGGATCAATGAAGGATAAGTATCAGTATTGTATTTCAGTTTTACTTTGCAAATGATTTATGATTCTGGTATATAATGATTACATGTGAAATAAGATTCTGGTTTATGATGGTTACATGCGATTTATGATGTTGATGGTTATGTTTTGAGCTAACCTGATGTGATATTTTTATACATGTTGATTTGGTCAAATATGCTAGTTTGACTTGTTGTGACAGGAAGCAAAAAGGATTCCAAATGTACCTTATTGACCAGCTATCAATGAGGTATGATATGAATTTATTTCAATTTATTTTATATCTAATGGAAGTTATGTGCTTGGTACAAGAAGCATGGAAATTTCGGTTGGATGACTGAAATCGACTACAAGAATTAGCAGCAACAGTGAAAAGAATTGGAATATGCAGCAGTATGTTGGTAAAGCACTTCAAGAATAGGGCTATTATGGGACACTGGTACCTTATTGTGTCCATTGATTTCCATGAGCATGCTATTGGTATGATGGTTTTGAGGAAGGTATATGCCTTGGTTTTTGTATCTTCCGATGCAAGGAAGCCTTACCAAGGGATGGACTGCCCGGGATGGGGGTGTCAGCAGAATGTGAAAGGTGAGTGACTGCACGGAAGGGTTGACCGGATTACCCGAGGGACTGTGTAGCAAAGAAGGGAAGGTTAGAGATGGATTTGTTTTGGTCATGAGAATTTCCAGATGGAACTAGATGCACATTGGGAGTGTGCCCTGGAATAATGAGCTGGTAACTGTTCACTAAGAGGACAAGTGGTGCGGGATTACAACGCTAGACATTGGATGCATCTTTGACTATGGCAGTAGATTCTGGACTTCCTGGGAAGGAGGTTAATCCTGGTACTATTTTGAGGGTGGAGGTGTGAGCCACTGGATTCCCTTGTTTATTGATACGGGCATCGTATTCTCTTATCTGTTTGTTTAGCAGCTGTGTATATGTGATTATTGTAAATATCGTAATGAGTTGTGTTATAAAGCTCCATTATGTGGTATGTTGTCACGTTGTCATGATGTTTTGTTTTAGTTGATGGTCATTGTAAATATTGCAATGAGCTATGTTATAAAGCTCCATGGGAAGTATGTTTCATTTTCAGTGGTCTTGTTGGTTATAGGTGTCATTGAAAACCAAGGACGGTATTCCCCCAAGGAGGAGGGTTTTGTAACATCCCTGGTGAAAATTCCATGTAAAAATATATAAATACCACAGATGATGGGACACATATTCCAAGCTAAATGGTGGGCACAACATCCTAGTGGGTATTCATTTGGTTGTTTAAGGCTAAGGAAATTGGCAAAGGCAATGGCTAATGCATTAAAGAGGAAGAAAGGTATTTTGGCACATTTATTTATGAAATAATGGAAATTAGGAGAACAGGAAGGTGAAAGGTCATAGGCTTCATGTGACGAGGAAATTGAAGGAAAATAATGGAAAATGAAGAAAATAGAGGCCTCATTAATAAAAAGGCTTCTAAAGATCAGTGGACAAGGCTTGATCAGTTGAGAGTTGGATATCTCTCATGATTCTCTCTCTCTCATACTCTTGGACACTTAGAGTTTTCTTGGAGCACTTTGGAATTGGAGTAAGAAAGGAAAAGAAGGCAAGAGGAAGCAAAGATCAAGCAGGGGAAGGCAGGATCAAACAGCTACAACAAGATTCATTGTAGGTATTGACTTGCCTGTGTATTTTCCTTGCTAGATTTGGCATGCATGGGATTGCATGTGTTTATTTTCTACCATGCCAGGGGTTTTTCTAGGTGTGATAATATTTTTATCCTAGCCTTTCCATTTCCTGATAGCTTTGATGAGATGGGTTCTCTCATTCGTTTTATGTGGGATGGTCGGATTGGATTCGAAGCTCAGTGGGGTGGATCTTCGGAATGAAAAACACATGGTGTAGTGGTTCCTGAACCAGACTGAGGATGCACGAATCCACTGGCCTAGTAACCCCTAAACCGGACTATGGGTTGCGGTAAAGCCAGATTGTGTGCCTCGTTGGGCCTAGGAATCCTTGCTGGTGAATGGTGGGATATACGGTAAATCCAAGAGATGGATTTTCTCTCCGTTGGGCCTCATGATTCCAGGATGGAATGCAGAGTAAAGCCTAGAGAGTATGTCTCAGTGTAGGGCCTAGTGATCCTTAGAGCGGGCTCTAGATGCACGGTAAAGCCTAAGAGACTAGGAGGCACTCAAATTCCTCACAGTGTAGGTGGAGAACTATGGTGCCACCCACATTGATTAGTGTTTTGATGTGTTCGATGAGTCCCACATTCATGCTTGGAATATGGCAGGGGGCTGATTGGTTGAAGAGAGACTTGGCTCAGCCAATCTATGGTTAGGTGGAACGTGGTATTCCCATCACTGGTTGGTTCATTGCATTGGTTAATGAGATTCATTTCTTTGATTCTCATGTGTAAATGTACTAATGTATATATGGATTTTGATGGCTGATAATTTTGTTGTATTTATGTTCCTATTATGCTAGTTATATGCACATTTTACGACAGATTCATGTATGGATCTCAGCATGTTTTTACTTGTATATGAATGGATGATGTGTCTATGACCTAATAGATGAATATGAAGCAAATGACATGAGGGAACAATGGTTTATAGGGATTCTCAGATAAGTATGAGATCCCTACACTTAATTCTATTGTTTACACATGTAGGTTACATGTCGATGATATGTTTGACGAAATAGTTGTCATGGCTAGTAGGGGTCTAGTTAAGGTCTTGTTGAGCTTATTGCTTTTGCATCATTGTTTCCCTATACTTTTCTTGATTTCAATCTTTCATTCTATTCTGCGTAGTCGCTTGGGCTTTGGGCTTGAAAAAGTGGCTTAAATCCCTGGGTCGCTCGCACAAAACTGGCAAGTTTGGTCCATAGTCACTAGCATGTAGGACTATGAGAGCGAATTTAGGTCTATGGTCACTCCCTTGCCCATAGCATGAGAGCAACTATGGCCTTATAGGTCAAGAACAACAGTGGGACCCATGGACAGGTTGTTTGAATGGCTAACTTGTCTACTGAGGGTTTTGTTGATGATGTTGGATGACTATGTGTGGTGTTCCCTAAATTCCACTTCCTTAAGGTCACCTAGGAGGTCAAATCTGATCATAGTAGCCTCTCGTCTCACGTTTACCCTAGTTGGCATTGCTACTTGGGTGGATGTTGGAGGAGGGTGTTACAAGACCTAACATAAGCATGAACCTCACCAAACAACTTGGGTCAGTATAAACCTGATTTGAGGATCTTATGGGTTGTGGCTCTCTAGCTGTAATGTCCCCCACAGACACAGTTATGGAATTCATCAATCACCTTATGAATCTCTTCTTCTACCAGACATAAAAGCAAAATCCCCACCGGGTCCTTCTAGTACAGCTGGCCATTTGAGATAACAAACTTCTAGGCTTTTAACCTCAAGGCCCTGTATTTACCTTTGTCAAAATTCAATTGCCATTTCATAAAAAGTAAATAATGGACAAGATACTTATACCACTTGTGAGACTGTGTATTTCATCTGGAAATTTTTGTATTGAGGTCTTTGTTAGCACTCTGTAATTCCTCTAGGCTGAAGAGAGGAACCCAGAGGTAACCACAGACCTCTTTTGGTTGATAGACTGGTCTTCTTCAACCTAAGGGGGCTCCCTACTAAGAAAACTTAGAGATAAAACTTTGGAATATAATCATTAACAGTGACCAGTTCTGAAATTTTTTAAATTCTTGGTATGGGGGTGATAGAGGATTCTAGGAAAACTAGTGTAGGTGATCATGATCTCCCTGGTTCATCATGATGCATTTTCGAACCAATTTCATGTACATAGGTTCGACCAGTACAGCTATGGAATGAAAAAACAAATTGTAGTATAGTGGAAATAGGGGTATCAATACATTCATCTAAAATAGCAAAATAGATGAAATTTCATTACTACAATTTGGATAAATGACTATCAAGAAGAAACAAACAAAACATTTCAAAGGTATAATATTCCATTTGCAACTGAAATATCTTGGTACAGCTAGACAAGAGCATGTGAAATGAATTCTAGTATAACTGTTCCATACACCTTCAAATCAGTTTAAGAAGATAACACTAAAAGTATAACATATAAACTAAAGAAAATGCATTTTCTAAAACATTCGTACCATAAATATCTCTGCAATTCTACTGGAATCTCTTCTGCATCCAAGCAAATTCATTAACACAGATCACAATAACAAAATGCAATAGTTTCCCAACAATAATGAAACCAACAAAAACCTGCTTCATATCTATTAATCATCTTAAATAGACCATACATAAAATATTATAAGTGTCTAAGTTCGTTGCATCACTGATCCAACAGAGGATTGAACCAAAATTTAAAAAGAGGAAATTTTTTCTGTTGTTTTGAGTCCTTTTCCTCTTTTAATGAAAAAAACAAAAGCCATAAAACATTCATAATTTTATCTAAAATAAGAAAAATAAATGTCTGAAATAAACAAGTCTATCTCCAAAATCCATATCTTCATGAGCCCAATAAAGCAGTAAAAAGCAAGGCCAACTAGTGTTGACTGGGCAGCGGCTTGGTGAGCGTGTTTTGCTTTCAAAGTTGACATGTAGATGGCTACTGAAGATGTGAGTTAGTTTCCACACCTTCTCCACTTTCATATCTTCAAACTCTGACAAGTGGCTTCCTCCCAACATGCATGCAAATGTATAGGCATGGCTTGCGCAGTGACTGCGTAGCACCTGCGCAACACCTTTTCCAAAACTGCCACTTATATGCTATCAAGCTTCAACAAATCAACACCATAGAAATTAAGGCCACTCCAAAAGCATTGAAATGTCCATAATTTCATCACAAACACCTTTAACTCTCAGAATGCATCAAACCTTTCAAAAATCCAAATTCACAAATCGAATTTCCAAACAAATTTCAAAATTCTGGCAGCAGGAAATTGTGAAAATTGGGTCTCCAAGTGACACCTGTAATTCACACACTATGACACATGTACATAAAATGAGATATTATTTTGTTCGTTGACCCATTATAGACACATACCTCCTTCAATTTTTGAAAATTCACTTCCATCTATTAGAAACGTACGCCAAAAAACAATGGTTGAAACAGGGGGAAAATGCAAAATTTTAGTTTTTGAAAAATAGGCCTCCAACAGTGTTTAGTATCTCCAAAAACATAACACTTGTGCCGAAAATGAGAGAGGTTTTTGTAGATGATTCTTTTTTAAGAGAAATCTCTCTCATTTTCCTCAAATTCTTCCCCAGATCCTCGGAATCTACTCTGCAAAACCAGGGCTAAAATAGAATATTTGTGTAGTCCGAAAAATAGGCTTTGAAGATGCAATCAAGTATAATATTCCTAATTAGCCATGGCTAATTGGAATATTCGATTTTGCCCAATTTTTGCCTTCTATAGTTATTTATAAATAAAAAAAGTGAGGACAAGGGACATAACTCACTTTAAGAATAAAAAGTCACTTCCTAGTAGCACAACGTTGTGACTTAAGGAGGAGCCAAGGGGGCCAAAGGGGGATGCAGAAATGGGGCCCACGCAAACACATGGAGGGACTGCGTAGGAGGGAAGAATACATGGCAAGAGGGGAATCACGCAGGAGGAGGTGAGCCTAGGAATTGTGAGAGGCAGAGGCTATAAAATAGAGAGGAGCCCCATCATTTTGGATCACTTCGGTTATGTGCATTTGGAGCTAGTCATTCAACTTCTGAGCACGCTGGCTGTTTAGCTAGTCTGCAGCACTATTTAGTGCATTGAGTGTCTCCGTTCGGAGATCTCACCCTTAGCCCCAGGGGACTTCGAGTGCCTGCTCAGGCAAGGTATTTCCATTGGAATTCCAACAGTAGTTTCATCAGCATTCCAGCAGTAGTTTCATCAGCATTTTAGCAGCACTTTCATCAGCGTCTTTGAGGAACTACGCAGAACCCCAAGGGGGTGATTTTCGGGGGTCGGCCATTTCAGAAAATATTTCTGGGTTTTTCTGGGTTTTCCGAGTAGAGTCTGATTCCAGAGTTTCAGCCTTTTCTAAGGAGGGGAACAGCCCCAAATCCTCATTCAATTTCCAGCAGCAGCAACAACACAACAGTTTTCCAACAGCTGGGACGCAGATCAGTGTGAGGCCATTCCAGGAAAGCTTTCTGGGTTTTTCTGGGTTTCTTGAGTAGAGCCCAAATCTAGAGTTTCAGCTTTTTCTGAGGAGGGGAGCAGCCCCAAATCATCATTTTTTTTCTAGAAACAGCAACAGCATCCACGCAGAGAGGCCATTCTTGTCATTCTGAGAGTATTTCTTCACTTGCCTTGTGCAAGTCAAGGTGCCATCTGTCTAATCACCTCTTGTACTCATTTATTGCTCAGTATAATAAAATGGCTTAGCATTTCTCGCTGCATTTCTTGTGTATCTGCTTATATTTCCAGTTTACATTATTATATGTTGTTCCACTGTTATTTTATCACTTCTGGGTTATTATATCATTTGCACATATTTGGTTGGAGTTTTTGCTGGGGTTTGAGGAATATTCTGGGTTAGGAATATTACAGTGGTATCAGAGCATAGATCTGGCTCAGCCTGTGGAGCTAGCAATCTATGACACCGGGGGAAAAACCCTATATCTGTTACAGAGGTCAGAGATACAGAGACACTGGATGTAGGTTGGAGAATACCTACGGAGAGGGAGATTGTGTTCCTGTGGCAGACGCAGAACAAGAGGAACCTGTGGTAGATGCAGAACAGAGAGAGCCAGTAGTGGACGCAGAGCAGATGGCAGACGAGGACGGGAAGAGATTTGTGGATATGCTCCTCAAATTAGTGCAGGATCTGTCGAGGCAGATTGAGGTGATGGGGCAGAGATTCACGGCAGTAGAGGCCAGACAGCGGGAGAGCCCACGAGTTTTTCAGATCGGTGAGGGATCAAGTGCATCCCATCACTTGCTAGAGCAGCGTGATACTGCGCAGCAGGGGGCCTCACATGCCCCTACACGCTCTACCATGCCCACCTTCTTAGGAGCAGACACGGGGGCCACAGCCCAGCAGGAGGCAGAGCTCGGACATATGGGCGATTATTTTGCAGAGTACCAGGCCTATGGGCAGGAGTTTAGGGAAGCCCTCTCATTCAGAGATTTTGTTCAGCTCCAGCGGGATAGTAGACCCCGCGACCATCACAGAGGGTACCGGCATTACCATGATGGTGACACCCACCGTGCAGCGAGTAGATTCCACTTGCCTATGTTTGATGGTTCATCAAACAGTTCGGCAAAGTCTTGGGTGGAGAAGCTAGACATTTATTTCCAGCTTAACCAAATGTCGGAGACAGAAGCCATCAAGGTGGCAACATTGCATTTGGATGGTGAGGCCCCAGGATTGGTGGTTTCATGGGATGGTTACACTAGGGAACTCCACAATGACGACATATGCTGAGTTTACCAGGAGACTGATGGAGCGATTTGATCGGAGGGATCCAAAGCAGCATTTTATTGCGCTGACAAGGCTCAAACAGACAGGGAGCCCAAAGACCTACATTGCAGATTTCTTGAGGGTCTCTGTGATGGTGCCAGACCTATCCACGGCATGGAGGGTCTATATGTCTGTTGAGGGGTTAGCAGAGCCACTTCGAGGTCTAGTCCGATCCACTAGACCAACTACGCTCCTGGACGCTATCAGCAGGACCCGGGACTTACATGATGTCTTACCCAGGACCCGGACACCTTACCCCCAGAGAGAGACTTTCCAGTCTAAGGGGAAGGATGTGAGGATTCCACCTCCAAAGGGGAATCCAGGATGAGTATAGCTTGACGATGATGCCAGGAGGGAGCTGAAGAAGAAGCGGTTGTGCTTCACTTGTCAGGAGCCATGGGCACCAAGACATAGATGTGTTGCTGGTAAAGCACATTTTATTGAGGTATTCTCTGAGAGAAGTGGAGAAGAGGATGACGAGGAGGATGTGGAGGCAGGAGATAGCCATGCCATACAGTGACCTTTGCCACCTCCACCACCAGTAGCAGGTGGTGCATCTTTTTCACCCACCGGAGGGGCCCTTGCAGCATTGCGGGGAGTTACCAAGTATCTGACACTATGCATACGAGGGATAGTACGTGGCCAGCGCATATCAATTTTGGTTGATAGTGGGTCAACCCACAACTTCATCGATGCCCAGATGGTTGAGCAGAGAGGTATACAGACAGAGAGCTTCGATGGGTTTTCAGTGTCGGTCCCAGGAGATCAGACTATGATGTGTGCTTGTTATGTTCCAGAGCTATCAATGACAATGGGAACCAACACATTGACTGACCACTTTTTCATGGTTGATATTCCAGACACCAACATGATACTGGGTGTTCAGTGGCTCATCACTCTAGGGAAGGTCACGACAGATTGGAAGACCCTGGAGATGGAGTGGGATGATGAGAAGATAGGGAGGCATGAGAAGATACGAGGACAACACACATATCCGCCTCAGACTGTTTCGGCTCATCGGATGGAGGCAGTCTTCCGAAAGGGAGACATAGAGTGGGCAGTAGAGCTGCGTGCATCAGAGGCAGGGACTACAGGGCGGATGGTACATCCAGAGATACAGTCCATCCTTGACCGGTATGCCATAGTGTTTGGGGAGATTCCGCCAGGAAAGCCACCGGACCGGGGGTTTGAGCACACTATCGAGCTTGAGCAGGGCATCCAGGCAGTGATCACCACCCCCTATAGGCACCCCAAGGCCTATCGGGATGAGATCGAGCGGGCTATCCAGGAGTTGCTGGCTCTTGGGCACATTCGACCGAGCATGAGTCCTTTTGCTTCTTCTGTGGTGTTGGTGAAGAAGAAGGATGGTACATTGAGGATGTGCATCGACTACAGGGCCCTGAACAAGAAGACCCTGAAGAACAGGTACCCTATACCCAGGATCGATGAGTTGATGGATGAGTTGAGGGGAGCACGATTCTTCTCAAAGATTGATTTGAGATCTGGGTACCATCAGATTCGCGTGAGGGAGCAGGATATTCCCAAGACCGCCTTCAAGTGTCACTATGGGCACTTTGAGTTCTTGGTGATGCCTTTTGGGCTAACCAACGCCCCAGCTACATTTCAGTCCTACATGAATCACATCTTCCATAGTCACTTGAGGAAGTTTGTGTTGGCATTCTTCGATGATATTCTCATTTACAGCAGGACTTGGGAGGAGCATCTCCAACACATTGAGACAGTACTGCGTATCTTACAGGAGCAGCAGTTCTATGCCAAACTCTCCAAGAGTGAGTTTGAGTTGACAGAGATGTTGTATCTGGGACACATCATAGGGGTGGACGGAGTGAGGGTCCACGAGGAGAAGACCAGGGCCATCAGGGAATGGCCAAAACCGAGAAACGTGACAGAACTTCGAGGATTCATTGGCATTTGCACTTATTATCGGAAGTTCGTCAAAGGTTTCTCACAGCTTGTTGCACCCCTAACAAATTTTATGAATAAGGGGGCACTCAGTTGGTCAGACACAGCACAGCGAGCCTTTGACAGGCTCAAGGAGGTTATGAGCAGCTGCACAGTACTTGCGTTGCCAGATTTTACGCAGCCATTTGTCTTGGAATGTGATGCGTCGGGAGAGGGGATCGGCGCAGTATTGATGCAGGGAAGCCACTCGATAGCATTTGAGAGCCGGAAGCTCCTTCTGCACGAGAGGTTGTATTCCATATACGACAAGGAGATGCTGGCCATCATGCATGCATTGGCTAAGTACCGGCAGTATTTGGTAGGCAACAGGTTCCGGGTGAGGACTAATCACAACAGCCTCAAGTTATTTTTGGAGGAGAAGCATCTACAGGAGAGGCAGCAGAAGTGGATCAGTAAGATCCAAGCATATGACTTTGACCTTGAGTATGTCAAAGGTAGGAACAACATGGTAGCAGATGCCCTTTCACGTAGACCAGCCACATTGTCTCTTATGAGCTTGGATACAGATTGGAGAGCTCGACTCTTAGTAGAGTACTCCAAGGACAGGTTTGCATATGAGGTTCTGGATGGGCAGGTGGCAGATGACAGGTACAGGGTGGTCGATGAGATCATCTACTACAGGGACCGGATCTTCTTGACTGAGGGATCTCATCTCAAGAAGAAGATACTCCAGGCATCACATGATTCCCCATTAGCAGGACATCAGGGTTTTACCAAAACCTACGGGGCCATTAGGGAGAGGTTCTCATGGAGGGGCCTCAAGGAGGACGTACTCCAACACATCCAGGAGTTTGATGTTTTCTAGAGGAACAAGGGAGAGATGAGCCATCCTGCAGGATTATTGCAGCCTCTTCCCATTCCGGAGAGGAAATGGGAGAGTATTTCGATGGATTTCATCACAGGGTTGCCCATGGTGCAGGGCAAGGATTGCATCTTTGTCGTCGTTGATCGACTGACGAAGTACGCACATTTCTTTGCCATATCCGCACACTATACAGCAGCACAGGTGGCCGAGCTGTTCTTCAGGGAGATCTTCAGGCTACATGGTCTTCCTAAGACCATCGTCAGTGACAGGGACAGCCGTTTCATGGGCGGGTTTTGGCAGGAGCTTTTCCGATTGGTGGGGATGGAGTTGACACCGAGTACCAGTTATCACCCACAGATGGATGGGCAGACAGAGATAGTTAACAAGTGGCTAGAGGGCTACTTGCGTAACTATGTCAGTGGGCAGCAGCGAGCATGGTTGAGGTGGTTGCATCTAGGGGAGTACTGCTACAATACTTCACATCACATGTCCATTGGTATGTCACCATTCTATGCTTTATATGGGTATCATCCTTTATCTTTTGTTGACGTGATGTTTGGTGATAGCAAGGCTCCCAGAGCCAAGATATGGATCCAAGAGAGTCAGGATATTCTCCGAGCTCTCAAGGATAACATGGCTACAGCACAGAACCAGCAGAAGTTGTATGTCGACAGGGGTCGGGTGGAGAGACAGTTCGAGGTAGGGGACATGGTCTACCTACGGTTACAGCCATACCGACAGTCATCACTAAAGCAGAAGGGGGCTGAGAAGCTTAAGCCCCGCTTTTATGGGCCGTATAGGGTGATACGCAGGGTTGGACAGGTTGCATATGAGTTGGAGTTGCCCCAAGGCAGCAAGATTCATAACGTTTTCCATGTATCATGCCTAAAAAAGGCATTGGGGCAACAGGTGACAGTGACAAATGAGCTGCCGCCCATGGATGACGAGGGGCATTTGGTATGGCAGCCGGAGGCTATCATTGATACCAAGGAGAGGCAGCTGCGGAGCAGGACAGTCTGGGAATTCTTGGTGAGGTGGAAGAATTTGCTGGATGAGGATGCCACTTGGGAGAGTGAGAAGATCTTGCAGCATCCATCACTTCAGTTGCTTGAGGACAAGCAACATTTTGTCGGGGGAGACTGTAATATTCCTAATTAGCCATGGCTAATTGGAATATTCGATTTTGCCCAATTTTTGCCTTCTATAGTTATTTATAAATAAATAAAAAGTGAGGACAGGGGACATAACTCACTTTAAGAATAAAAAGTCACTTCCTAGTAGCACAACGTTGTGACTTAAGGAGGAGCCAAGGGGGCCAAAGGGGGACGCAGAAATGGGGCCCACACAGACACATGGAGGGGTTGCACAGGAGGGAAGAACACATGGCAAGAGGGGAATCACGCAGGAGGAGGTGAGCCTAGGTATTGTGAGAGGCAGAGGCTATAAAATAGAGAGGAGCCCCCTCATTTTGGATCATTTCGGGTATGTGTATTTGGAGCTAGTCATTCGACTTCTGAGCACGCTGGCTGTTTAGCTAGTCTGCAGCACTGTTTAGTGCATTGAGTGTCTCCGTTCGGATATCTCACCCTTAGCCTCGGGGGACTTCGAGTGCCTGCTCGGGCAAGGTATTTCCATTGGAATTCCAGCAGTAGTTTCATCAACATTCCAGCAGTAGTTTCATCATCATTTTAGCAACAGTTTCATCAGCGTCTTTGAGGAATTGCGCAGAACCCCAAGGAGGTGATTTTCGGGGGTCGACCATTTCAGAAAAGCTTTCTGGGTTTTTCTGGGTTTCTCGAGTAGAGTCTGATTCCATAGTTTCAGCCTTTTCTGAGGAGGGTAGCAGCCCCAAATCCTCATTCGATTTCCAGCAGCCTTTTTTGAGGAGGGGAGCAGCCCCAAATCCTCATTCGATTTCCAGCAGCACGACAGTTTTCCAATAGTTGGGACGCAGATCAGTGTGAGGCCATTCCAGGAAAGCTTTCTGGGTTTTTCTTGGTTTCTTGAGTAGAGCCTGAATCCAGAGTTTCAGCTTTTTCCAAGGAGGGGAGCAGCCCCAAATCATCATTTGTTTTCTAACAGCAGTAGCAGCATCCACGCAGAGAGGCCATTCTTGTCATTCTGAGAGTATTTCTTCACTTGCCTTATGCAAGTCGAGGTGTCATCTGTCTAATCACCTCTTGTACTCATTTATTGCTCAGTATAATAAAATGCCTTAGCATTTCTCGCTGCATTTCTTATGTATCTGCTTATATTTCTGGTTTACATTATTATATGTTGTTCCACTGTTATTTTGTCACTTCTGGGTTATTATATCATTTGCACATATTTGGTTGGAGTTTTTGCTGGGGTTTGAGGAATATTCTAAGTTAGGAATATTACATCAAGTCTCTCGATCTGCGACACCTATGAAAAATATGGAAGATTTTGTTGTTCTTTGACCTGTGCTTGAGAAAAACCTCTTTCCATTTTCCAAAATTCTCCTCCATGTGGTCAGAAATTGTTCTGAAAAATGGTGGCTAAAACAATGAATTTCAAAGGAAATTGCATTGCAGAGTGTAGAAGACTTCCATGTTCAACATGTTTGCTGATGGTTTTGAACAAAACTGAGCAGATGGGTGTGCTTGTGTATGAGGTACATGGGTAATTTTTACTCATCATTTGCAATGATTTTTTAGTAAGGGGGATTTAGGCATAGGATAAAAGGGGACTTAGGCTTAAGATAAAGGGGATTTAGGCCTAAATAGGAATAAGGGACAACACGAATGTTTTGGAATAGGGATAATTTGAAAGAAAAAGGGGATAAGGGAATAGGATATGTATGGAATAGGGACAAATTAGGAATATAGAATGAGGGGGATCGATGATATATGAAGAGGGAGAAAAATGTAATATTGTAGCCATGTTGCTTCCTTTTGACTGTAAACACGTTGTTCAATTGAACGACTCTAACAAACCCCCAAATCCTGTGTCAAAAATCATAATGAAAGCTCTCAAACTCAAACACTCCTTCCCATTAATGATTAAGATTTTGATGACCAAATGAAAACCACTTTCATAATGACTTCCTAGGCAGTGGTTAGTCAAACTCATAACATTGAAAATGTTTGTGAGTTTGACCCTTTGTATCACATCAAAATTATGAATTTTCGAAGACCTTCGACTACAAATAAACTAACTAACTCTAACATTGGCTCCATTGGGGATGGCAGCCTCCCTGTGAGGTTCCAAGAACGACACTGTAGACCAGAAGCCTATCCATTGGACAACGGAAACAATGTGAAAAACTAAGAAAAACACTGACAATTCTAGAAAAATTTAATGACCGGACTGACTGAAAAAGACTACATAACTGAAAGAATCCTATCTGACAAACTGACTTATTTATGGCAGAAAATCACTGGAATCTCAGGGCCTTCTCCTTGGGCTTCAAATTCCAATGATAACTTCCCACACCTGCTGAAGATATACATACACTCATGTGAAATGATCCCACCAATGTAGCCAATCAAGCAAATGGCTACTTACTTGAATTATTCTCACACCTTCCTTGAGTAGGCATAAAAATTTAGAAATGGAAACTCAAAATCTAACTGAAGCCAAATCCCATGGTCCATAGACAACACAAAATCTGCTTGCACTGATGTTTCCAATAAATTGGCAAAAGAATCTTCAAGAACATAAAAAACTATATTTTCTTGATAACTCAAAAGAAAAGGACATTCTTCATTTCCAACTGCTTCTTGTTTTATGTTATGAAACTCAACACCATTCTCAAATGAAGAAACAACAATTTGTTCACTCCTCCTATCATCCTTATAAGAAACAAGATTTGTATGGATTTGAAAATCTTCAATTGAAATAGACACATCTTGTATGACAGGAATATTCAGAAATAAGTTTTCATATACTTCAACAAGAGTATTATCTTGACCTTTAAAAATTTTGAACTTGTTAATTCCAAAGATGAAAAATCATGAATATTTTCTGCATCATTCAAGGGATCTAAAACAATCTGCTCTTCATTATCCTCTTGTAACTGTGGAGTATAACTATCATTTTTTAGCTTACTGCTTTCATGGATGGCACCTTCATCTTCATCTAAAGTGAGCTCAATGTTTTGAATTTCAGAACTCAAAATTTGATAAGCTGATGAAAATTTTGATTGTCTCTCTTGTTCTTTCTCTTGGTGACTTAACATCTGACAAGACTGCTGCAAATTTCCTTCAAATTCAGAAGACAAATCATAACTTTCTACATCATGATGTTGATCTACTTCATTTTCAAGCAAGAGAGAAGTTACCATATCTTCTTGGTGATGAAAAGGGTTCTCATGCAAAGCTTCAAGGATTTCTTCATCCATGAACTCTTCATCGCCATAAAAAAATTCCATATTTTGAATGAAATTCTCAACATGGTCACAACAATTCTCAACCAACGACAAAAAAGGATGAGATTCTTTGTATTTCTCAAAAAATACTAAATGAAAATCCTTAAGTGAATACAAGCTACCAAATGGCAAACCTTCATACCAAGATCATGCTTTTCCTTCCAGAGTAGCCATGAACATCTTCATGAGATAATATTCATGAAATTGAACCTTCAACTTGCATGCATGCATATAAAATTTAACTAGATGCAGAGCAGCATCATCACCCTTCTCATCTTTGAATCTTGGTAGATAATTCTGCCAATCTACACAAGGCATGCGGTTTGGAAATCTTGGAATGTGATATCGTTTCATAGGATCATACATCGCAGCTGAATTTATTTTTAAAACGCGGAGACACCAGTGGAACTTGAAAATCTGATTTCTACTTGATTGGAGTCGTCAGGTGAATGGTTCAGCCTTCCTAAGTCTGACTGTTGTTCACCATCAACAACCAAATCTGAAACTTTGAAAATTTTTCCCGGGGAAGATGAAACCATTCGGTCCCCGTCAAAAACACCAATATGTTAGCACTCTATAATTCCTCTAAGCTGAAGAGAGGAACCCAAAGGTAACCACATACCTCTTTTGGTTGATAGACTGGTCTTCTTCAACTTGAGGGGGCTCCCTCACTGAGAAAACTCAAATATAAAACTTTGGAATATAATCTTTAACAGAGACCAGTTCTGAAAATGTTTAAATTTTTGGTATGGGGGTGATAGAGGATTCTAAGAAAACTAGTGTAGGTGATCATGATCTCCCTGGTCCATCATGATGCATTTTCCAACCAATTTCATGTACAGAGGTTCGACTAGTACAACTCCAGAATGAAAAAACAATTTGTAGTATAGTGGAAATAGGGGTATCAAGACATTCATCTAAAATAAAAGAATAGATGACATTTCATTACTACAATTTGGATAAATGCCTATCAAGAAGAAACAGACAAAACATTTCAAAGGTATAATATTCCATTTGCAACTGAAATATCTTGGTACATCTAGACAAGGGAATGTGAAATGAATTCTAGTATAATTGTTCCATACACATTCAATCATTTTAAGAATATAACACTAAAAGGATAACATATAAACTAAAGAAAATACATTTTCCGAAACATTCATACGAAAAATATCTCTACAATTCTACGAGAATCTCTTCAGCATCCAAGCAAATTCATTAGCACAAATCACAATAACAAACTGCAATAGTTTCCCAACAGTAATGAAACCAACAACAACCTACTTCATATCTATTAATCATCTTAAATAGACCATACATAAAATATGATAAGTGTCTAAGTTCACTGCATCACTGATCCAACAAAGGATCGAACCAAAATTTAAAAAGACGAAAAATTTTATGTTGTTTTGAGTTCTTTTCCTCTTTTAATGAAAAAACAAAAGCCATAAAACATTCATAATTTTATCTAAAATAAGAAAAACTAAATGTCTGAAATAAACAAGTCTATCTCCAAAATCCATATCTTCATGAGCCTAATAAAGCGGTAAAAAGCAGGGAAAACTAGTGTTGACTACGCAGCGACTTGTTGAGTGCTTTTTGCTTTCAAAAATGGCACGTGGTTGGCTGCTGAAAATGTGATTTGGATTCCACACCTACTCCACGTTCATATATTCAAACTCTGACAAGTGGCTTCCTCCCAACATACGTGCAAATGTACAGGCATGGCTTGCGCAGTGGCTGCACAACGCCTTTTCCAAAACTACCTCTTATACACTATCAAGCTTCAACAAATCAACACCATAGAACTATAGGCCACTCCAAAAGAATTGAAATGTCCATAAATTCATCACAAACACCTTATAACTCCCATAATGCATCAAAAATTCAAATTCACAAATCGAATTTCCAAACAAATTTCAGAATTTTGGTAGCAGGAAATTGTGAAAACTGGGTCTCCAAGTGACACCTGTAATTCCCACACCGTGACACCTGTGCATAAAATGAGATATTTTTTTTATTTGGCCCATTATCGACACAAACCTCCTTCATTTTTTGAAAATTCACTTCCATATGTTAGAAAAGTACGCCAAAAAACAATGACTGAAACAGGAGGAAAATGCAGAATTTTAGTTTTTGAAAAATAGGCCTCCAACAATGTTTAATATCTCCAAAATCATAACACCTGTGCCAAAAATGAGAGAGTTTTTGTAGATGAATTTTTTTTAAAGAGAAACCTCTCTCATTTTCCTCAAATTCTTCCTCAACTCCTCATAATCTGCTCTGCAAAACCATGACTAAAACAAAGTATTTGTGTAGTCCGAAAAATATGCTTTGAAGATGCAATCAAGTATCCTGATCCGCGACACCTGTACAAAATATGGAAGAGGTTATTTTTCTTTGACATGTTCTTGAGAAAAACCACTTTCTGTTTTCCAAAATTATCCTCCATGTGGTCAGAAACCGTTCTGAAAAATGGTGGCTAAAACAGTCAATTTCAGAGGAAATTGCATTGCAGAGTGTAGAAGACTTCCATGTTCGACATGTTTGCTGATGGTTTTGAACAAAACTGAGCAGATGGGTGTGCTTATGTATGAGGTACATGGATGATGGGGGATTTAGGCCTAGGATAAAAGGGTACTTAGGCTTAAGATAAAGGGGATTTAGGCCTAAATAGGAATAAGGGACAACATGAATGTTTTGGAATAGGGATAATTTGAAAGAAAAAGGGGATAAGGGAATAGGATATGTAGGGAATAGGGACAAATGAGGAATAGAGAATAAGGGGGATAGATGATATATGAAGAGGGAGAAAATTGTAATATTGTAACCATGTTTCTTTGACATCATTCCTTTTGACTATAAACACATTGTTCAGTTGAACGACTCTAACAAACCCCCAAATCCTGACTCAAAAATCATAATGACAGCTCTCAAACTCAAACACCCCTTTCCATTAATGATTAATAATTTAATGACCAAATGAAAACCACTTTCATAATTAATCCCCAAGAAGTGGTTTGTCAAACTCATAACATTGAAAAAGTTTGTGAGTTTGACCCTTTGTATGACAACAAAATTATGAATTTTCGAAGACCTTCGACTATAAATAAACTAACTAACTCTAGCAGTCTTGATATTGGCTTGTTCCTCTCCTCCCTCCTTATTTGCCAATAGATTTATGCCCAAGGCCTGGCAGTTAGCCTCATACAATATTTTAACTAATCCTCTCCCCTTGATTATCTTAGTGGGTTTAATATCCATATCATATTCTTGATATGATATGATATTCATTGTCACCCTGCACAAGAATATTTTTCACAGAAATTGTAAGGACATAATCTATTATATTTGACTACATGATATAAATTTGAAAGGTCTTCAGGGCTTTGACCAAGGGATATGTCTGTGTTGTAGCAGCTGCAACACCCTCCAAAATTTTGGCTTGCATTCAATTTCAGATCCTTCCTTGGGTTTTTCCTTGATGTTTGCAAGCACTTGGGTTCATCCCATGAGCCCAAGTTGAGTCTTTGCACCCCCCTCACTTGACTATTCATCGAACATCTTTTTGCATGTTTGTCACAATGTCATGCTTGCAGTCATGTTTTGTCCATGAACAAGGTCTCACTTTGTGTGTACAAGTTGTGTTTTCTATGTAAACATTCGTTGCACTCACACACAAAGTTGAATGCACTGTCATGCAAGCGTCGCCGCGGTCATTCAATTATCTATTACAAGTGTCGTGCTTTTCGCTCACACCATCGGTCAGTCACATTGAGTGTATGTTGTCAAGGTGCCTTGTCGTCAAGTCATATTGAGTGTGTGTTCGCGAGGTCATGCATGTACAAAGTCACTCATTCACACACTCAGTCATTTTGTTGAAACTCTGTCGACCGAACCAACCTCCAACAGTTGGACATCCGCTAAGCTGCATTGCACAGTTTTAGCTCTCAGTGATTATTTACTGCTGCCTAGAATAGCGTAGAGCTTGAATTTTCCTCCCAGACAGTCTACATTGCACAACCCTAGAATCGACTCGATCGACTGTCACCCAGAACAATGCAGAAGTTTCCCAGCAAGCCATTTCAATTTACACTGCCCACAAGCACATAAACCGAGCCTCCAGCTAGTCAACCAGAAAGTTTGACTGGGCAGTGACCCCGAGCCTCACTCCTCCAAAAAAAAATACGCAAAATCTACCAAGCATGCCTACTCCGCTGACTGAATAAATTTCGCAGACATGTCGGACAGACACCCAGTGTCCGTCATTGTCTCCTTCAAAAAGTTGCACAGTTTTTCCAGCCAGTCACCTAGTCAGCCGACCTACTACTCACCCGGAAAACTACACAGATTTCATGACGAGTTTTCTAGCTGCCTAGCATCCTGCTCAACTCACAAACTGCGCAAGGATGTCCAACAGGCCAACCTCCCAGCAATTGTGCAGTTTTGCCAACAGCATTCCTGCAGCCCGCTGCCAACTCCCTAAAAAAATTGCGCATTTTTTCCAAGAAAACCTCTCGCAGCCCGCTGCCAGCTCCGCAGAGGAATTGCGCAGTTTTGATGCCAACCCCCTCTGTTGCCTGCACTTCTTCCCTCAAGAAATTTCGTAGATATTCCCTCCACCCGAGCCATATCCCATAGACAGTCACTACTGATCCGGATTGTCCATCTCAGTCTCCTAGTGAATTCTGCGCAATTTTCACCAGCAATGCCCAGAGCCCACATCCCAGCTTGAAATCTGCCTTACGCAGTTTCATAGCCTTGTCCTCTCTCCCAGTCACCTGCATCTGAAAGCGAATGAAAATGCATCATGGTAGACTAGGATATTTATGGATTTGATGTCGTCTCGTCATGAGTGATTGAAGATACAAGTACATGGATAAGACATGATGCGACGACGAACGAGATGAACAAGGAGAGCACATGCAAGGATATTTGTTCACGAACGGACGAACAAAGAATGCACGCGAGGATATTTTTTCGCGAATAGATGAACATGCGAAGCATGCCAAAGTACAAGTGAAGGAGTGACGTGCACATGCGACATCAAGTGAACACCAAGACCATCAAAGACTCTACACACCTTGCCATGCAGAGGTGAAGTTATGATACACCAAGAGAACATCCATCACTCAGCAGCACTATAGCTCGACATGGACACCACCAACAGCATGAACATACCAGCACTATCGTATTGAGTCGTGTCATGAGTCATCTCGGCCACATCACTACTGTGGGCCATATTGTTGTAAATCAATGTAATGTAACGTGGAAGTCCAAGAGACCCACATGTAATATGAAGATTCATGTAAAGTTGAAGAGTCAAATAAGTCAAACAGTCATGAGGGATGTTGAACAATCACAAGGGCCAGCTTTACCCTTGGCTATAAATACTCCTCATTTGTACATGCAAAGGACTTTTTCAACTTGGCTCCTCCCACATAGCCTTGAGAGTTTGTATTCTTTTCTTTGAGGAGCGAGCAATGGCTCCAACACCCCGCTATTGGGGTTAGTGATGTACGGTGTACCAATGTGTCTTGGAACTTTCGCTTAATTCACAAACCTGATAATAGGCCAACACGTTTTCACACATGTATTGTAATTGTTTGTAAGATTAATCTTTGAACACTTGTAATGCATGTTGCTTTAACATGTGTTAAAACAGTTGAACTATTTTGGTTGTTCTAATACATATGTTTATGAAAATGTGTTGTATAAGTTGTTAATGTTGTCTTGCCCATGTGGGCTGCCTCATCGGACATCAAACACAACCTTTCCCATAAACTTGTTATAACAACCATCGCACTCGTGCGGACTACTCCGTTGAGTGTTGTACATGTTATCCCTTCTTGTGTGTTTATGACTACCGCATCTGTGTGGACTACTCCGCCAGAAGCTACGCATGTCCTGTTGTGTTGTGTGTCTCTGATAGAGTTGGGACTCTTCCCTTTCGACTGGAGACTCACTTCCACCCTCTCCCTCTGCGGTGAAAGAACCTTGACACAAGTAACACTAGCACTCACCAGGCACGCGAACCTCATTGTTCAAGACAAAGCAAACCACTCTCATGTGCTAACAAGCAAGAGATAAGGCAAACCTTTAAGATAATGACAACCGGACCATCATACCGAATGGGACCCCTACACCAAATGGTGTGAGGTTTAGTTGGGATTTCATACCAGGGAGATCCCCTGAATGTTGGCGAGTCCAACACCGTCAACATTTATGGCGCTAGAAGGAGGGTCGCCAGTTGTTTACGGCTAAATGTCCTCTCACCCTGACTCATCAATCATCTGGTCAAGGCAGTAACTCGCAATCCCTCTCACCTCCGCCTAGCTCTAAATTTGGTTACTCCTCACCTCCCATACGTGAACGTGAAATTTTCGTATCAGCACCTTCGCTTCGTCCGTACCATCACCTGTCAGTTCGCAAAAGCAGTCGGACTGATCCCAGGAATACAACATCTTCCATACGCATCAAGAAAAAACAAAAACCACTCCCACAAGGGTTAGTGTATCATCGGTGGAAGAAGCAGTTCTTGACACACTTGAAGGTCTCGTAGAAGCTGTTGAGAACGGAGAGGAACCTCCGGTCTTCCAACAGGGAGAATGAGACACCCTTGTGATCTTGGGATCAAATTCCGGAATAGGAGGCGGAGGGGAAGGCAAGGGAGGAGATAGGGGTGGAGACAAACCAACAGACTCAGAGTCGGAACCGTCAGATTCTGAAGAAGAGGAGGACGACGAAGAAGAAGAAGACATGGCTGACCAAAACTTGGAATGGATGACTCAGGGACCACTGGCTCTCCTGGGTGCTTTGCACAAGATGTCAAAGTGTTCAGAGAGAATGCTCACAAATTTTGACCCTAACAACACAGTGAAGGTAGAAGATCACTTGGACAAATTCTACCTACAATTTCAAACACTCGAGGTATGGTACAACGATGTTTCGTGTATATTGTTTCTATGTACCTTGGATGGTCATGCAGTAGTATGGAATCACAGCCTTCCTATCAACTCCATCCATAACTGGGGCACGTTCAAACGCATGTTTCTGGAAAATTTTGCTAATGACAAGACCCCAGCCATGTTTCTCAAAGAGTTGGGAAGCCTGAAGATGGAGGGGAAAGAAAAGGTAAAAGATTTCAATCAGAGGTTTCTGTGCATATTGAATAAGTTTGCAGCAAACATGAAGCCTCATGACTCCATCACTGTCGACTACTACACGTCTGCACTGCCAACCAGCATTGCGCAGTTCGTCAAGTGAGTTGTGAAACCAACATTATTAGAAAACTACGAAGAGGCAATCATTGTAGAGAAGGACCTGCACGTGATTGGAGTCATCAAGGATGATGAACTAGCGAAGGACTCCAAAGATGTGAGTAGGAAGCCCCAGGATGCGGTGAGCAAGGGTAAAGACAAGGAAACAAGTGATATTGAAACCCTTACTCATCTTGTCAAGAACTTGACAACAGAAGTGTCTGAGCTCAAACAACGAACAATTGACACATCTACGAGTAGTCGGCTACCTAGACAAAGACACAGAAGCATGTCATAAGGCAGCAATCTCTTCTTGCCAAAAAACTACGCAGACTTCTAGCTTAGTGTTCCAGGTCGAACAGTGCGTGAACAACGAATTTTTCTCATTTCATGAAGATAAGCACCCAGAAGGGTCTTGTTCAAACTGGAAACAAGTTGTAGGCTCAATATGTGACCACATGCCAAACATGATGAGCAGTGCGCAGGGACAACCGGGAGACACGGATGATGACAAAGATGTTGCACCTAATGATACCTCAAGCGTTGGGCAGGTGATTAACATGTATCAGTGCTCGCAAGCAACGCAGAAGACAAACACCGAGAAGCAGCCCCAAAAGCAAAATGGTCGTTACAATCTCAAAAGTCAAGGGGCTCCCCCCACAGTTGGGGAAATGCAACAAAGGCTCGAACTGCTGAGGAAGGTTGATCCACCAACCGTCCAAAATCAGAAAACACAAAGCAAGCTCGAGAAGATAGTGGCGAACAAGAGTACATCCATGAGAAGCAAACTACAAAACACTCTGTCGAAGAAGACGAACACCAGTATCACCCCAGACATCTCGATGAGTCTACCCGCTCTGTATTACAATATCATGGAAGACATGAAGAAAAATCGCACAAACATCAGTTTGTTCAAGTTGGCTAAGATTCAGAGTCAGCAGGATATTCTGTTGCGCGCACTGGGGAAAACATCCAGAGATAACGTAGCCTCTACCAACAAGGGAGCAAGCACACCTCCCGGATCACTCTCAACTATGCTAAACACACTCCAGATGGAAGAAGCAAACTCTATTTGCCCTCCATTCCTGCTTTCATTTGAAATCTTTAACTGTAATGTTCACAATTGTTTGGTTGATTCTGGCGCGGCAGCCAACGTCATGCTGCTCTCCATTGCCAAAAGATCAATGCACAATGGAGTAAGACATCCGCGCAAATCATCCAACTCAATCAGACATCTGTACCATCCATTGGTGAACTTTGAGATGTGATCATCCAACTATCTCATGACAGTCGAGTTCACCAATGCATAAACATTGTTGTTGTGGACATACCGGAAGCGTATGGCTTACTACTCAACAAAGACTGGTCTAGCAAGCTGAATGGATACTTTGCTACAGACTAGTCACACTTGTGGCTTCCATACAAGGGAAAAAGCAATCAAATCAGGTGTTATCCGAGAGATACATGAGGCACAATGTCACTCCCATCAATGGCGAGAATGAATCATTGGCCTTCGTAGAGCTCATGTTCGAAAACCCCCTTTTGGAAACAACACTGGGGTGTTATCTCGCACAGCCAGCTCCGACCCCACCAGACATGTAGTTGGGTCTCCTTCCTTGCCCAACTGATGGAAATGAAACTTGTACAGTGCATTGTAACATTAGTAGCAGTAGCAGTAGCGACAGCAGTAGCAGTAGTACAAGTGCGTCGAACGGTCCATGTACAGACGAGTTGTGGACCATGTACTTCGACAGATCAAAGACATAGGATGGCTCTAGAGCCGGGTGTGTCTTGATTGACCCAAAAAATAGGAAACATTTGATTTCAATCCGCTTGGAGTTCGAGTGCACAAACAACATTTTTGAATATGAAGCACTCGTGTTGGGCTTGAAAAAATCCATTAGCCTCAATGTGGTCATGCTCAAAGTGGTAGGTGATTCGGAAATAGTGGTACGGCAGGTACGTAACACCATACACTATTTATCACCTCATCTCAAAAGTTACCAGCAAGAGGTATGGTGACTGATCTCTAACTTCCAAGCATTTAATATCATTGTTGTACCAAGAACACGTAATGCAACTGCCAATGCTTTAGCAAACACAACTTCTAGAATGTCACCGCTTAGGGATAGATTTACTGTTGAAATTTTGTATAGGCCTTCTATCCTGGATAACATAACTAATTTATGCATGTTTGACGATGATCAACAGATACTGCATTTCATGGCCAACACTGATATCTTCAAAGATGCAGCGATTGACAAAGACGAGCACGAGAAGTATCTGCAAGATGGGGCTGATGACAAGAAAGGAAACCTGATCCCCAAGGGTGTGGTATATTTAGAAAGATATATGACTTGCAAGATTGCTTTCAGGGGCCAAGGAACAATAAAACCCACAAATCTACCATGATGCACGAACTATTTAACTTGGGAATAGAACAAGATTCGAAGTTCATCAATCTCAGTATTAGGATGTGTTCGCGTGGACATATGATGATCTGAAAACTTACGACATGTGAATAATCCAACATATCATTCCGATCAAAGAAGGGGTCAAGCCATATCAGCAGAAGCTGAGGAAAGTACATCTATCACTTGAACCCCTCATACAGAAAGAGCTCACCAAGTTGTTGGATGCACAGATCATATACAAAGTTCATCATTCCACATGGGTTTCAAACCTTGTTCCTGTACGTAAGAAGTTTTGGGGAAATTTTCTTGTGTGTTGATTTCCAGAACTTGAACGTGCCTCGGACAAAGACAATTACCTTGTGCCATCTATGGAGCACATTTTGCAGATAGTATCTAGGGCACAAATGTTTTCCTTACTTGACGGGTTTTCAAGATATAATCAGGTCCTGGTAGCGAAACCTGATCGACTCAAAACTACCTTTCGTACCAAGTGGGGTACGTTCGCATATAGATGAATGTCGTTTGGGCTTGTGAATGCAGGCACAACCTTTCAGCGTGCCATGGACATTGCCTTCTGCGGACTCATCAGACAGAGCATAGTGGTGTACCTCGATGATGTGACTGTGTTTTCAAGAAAACAGGGAAGACCACATACGCCATCTGAAGAAAAATTTTGAGCGATGCTGGAAATACGAGATTTCCTTGAATCCCAAAAAGAGCATATTTGTGTCTGAGGGGAACCTCCTTGGGCACATCATTGCCAGAAGTGGGATCAAGGTTGATCCAAACTGGGTCTGGACTATTACACAGATCCCTCACCCAGCCAACAAGAAAGCAATGCAATCCTTCTTGGGAAAGATAAACTTCCTCTGGAAGTTCATCTCAGACTATGCGCAGATAGTAAAACCAATGCAAGACATGATCAAGAAGGATGCAGTCTACAACTGGGGCAAGAGGGAAAAGTACGCATTCACCCATATCAAGCAAGCTATTGCAGAAGCGCCTGCACTCTACAGCCTAGATTTCAACAAAGACTTCTTGCTATACACCTTTGCCTCCGAAAACTCGCTTGTTGAAGTACTCACTCAGAAGGATGAGTTGAATGATGAATGTCCCATCTCCTTCATGAGCACAAGCATGCAGGGACCCGAACTCAACTACCCCATTGTTGAAAAATAAGAATATGTAGTATACAAGGCGGTGAAACACTTCAGACCCTACTTGCTGAAGAACCATTGCATAGTGTATGTGCCTCACCCAGCAGTCCGCTCACTGCTCATACAGCAAGAGCTGGGTGAACAACGTGCGAACTGGATGACAGGCTTGCAAGAGTATGATCTTGACATCAAGCCAGTTCACACTGTCAAGGGTCATGGTCTCTGCAGACTCACAGCTGAGGCAGTACATGCACAGGAGGAAGAAGAAGCATTTAAATTGTGAATCTAAAGTTCGTTTGGAACTTTTGAACTATCATGCACAATCTATGTCAATGCAATCTGTTATATGTCATGAAGTTGTAGAAATATAATGGTTGTCATAGTTCAAGATATAGATGCTTTCACAAGTCATTGGTCTAGAAAATCACACCACACTTTGTAGGAAATAAATCACCCTTGTGAGAAAGTAAATTGCAGGAAAAGTAAATCATACTTGCAGAAAATGAAACACACTAATTACTAAGAGTGACATGTTCCAGTATAATGATGTTCTTGGCTGTTTGTAAAAAAGATGAAGTGTCATGTGCCTAGGATGCAAAGTATGATGAGAAAACAACCCAGACACAATATTCAAACATGACATTATTCTTAATCACAAGCTATCACTAAAAACATAGTAAAAGTAAGCTACAAATGAGTTGTAACAGTAGCCAGATTGACCAAAAACAAGTAAATCCATTAGCTAGTCATTAATTTCCATCATTAGTGTCTAGAATGAAATAACCTAGATTCGTAGGCAACAAGTAAGTAATTTTATTATAATAGTAAAAAATATCATAATCACATCAAAAAGGAAATTAACTATGTTGCGGCAAAGGAAACTACGAGTTGCAGTAAAAGGAAATTAATAGAATTACAAGGAAATGCAAACCAAGTAGTAACAACATAAACTAGTTATAAATTAACAAATATGGTAAATACTAAGCTACTTGCTAACACTACCTAACAGTATCAGGCTAAGGAGGGGGCCCTACCTCCTTAGACAAGGTACTAGAAAACCTTCAATCACACGATCATAAGACAAGCATCGAACGAATAGAACATAAGAGTCTTTATATTACAACAATAGTAAATTGTACAACAATTGACAATAATTTCTTTCTTCTATGATCCCAAAGCTTTGAAGGAAGCTAAGTATTTATATAAAAATACTAATTTCTAAACTAGGTGATAACTTGGATGTCTAGCTTGAGCGAATCGGGCGACACATCCTATTACAACAATAAATCTAGAGTTTGGTATGATTTGGGAAAAAGTTGACACAAATCAATTGGGAATCATTGGAAGTTGAGTTATCCTTCTTAATGGGTGCCCCACTTGCATTTGTCACCTTCTATTGTGAGAAACACATGTTGGTTGTACATATGGAGTTCTTACTATCGAGCTATCGTAATGTGCCTAAATTGTAGTAACAGAGGTTGCGGCAACTCTTGTTGCCGCAATGGGAGTTGCAACAATGCAAAGTCAAGGAACTCATGAGTTCCAGCAACATGTGGGTCCTAGGTGAGTTGTAGCATCCCTTTTAGTAATCAAGTTGGAGTTACAACATTGTAGAAAAGTTGCAGCAGCAGGATGGAAGAGAGTTGCAGCACTTTGTCGATCATAGCTCGTGGAGTTGTAATTGTTGATTTTCTAGTGCTAATTAGACAAGCACAATTTTTGACGATGGATAATTACTTCCAATGATATATGATATTACTTTAACACACTTTAGAACATCATTAAGTAATTACACTAAAAAAAATCAACTCTTCAAACATTGTCTGTCTCAAAAATTCGACTCCTTAGAAACTTTAGCCTCTTCCTTAAATTACTTCCCACAAGAGAGAGAGAGAGAGAGAGAGAGAGATGTGAGTGATGAGTGAGTAAATGATAAGTTCAAGTGTCTTTTTATAGTGATATTAGGGTGCTTAAGAGGCAAGTCTCTTTGCAAATTAAATTTAAAATTTAATTTAATTTTCACTTTTTTAATTTAAAAATTATTTTTTCTTTCTTTAACTTATGTGACTAGAGAATACCTCCCGCAACTACCCAAAAATCAACACTCCTTCTCAGATAGGGAGGTATTTACCTTAACTTCCTCAAGATGTCCACTTAGCTGAAAAAATTCTCCATCCCAAGAAAGATTGAATGAGCCCGCTATGTTAATGTATCCATCCACTTCATGTTCCATTCTAGAACCACATGGAAATCATCCTACATTAGCATCATGCAAAGGATCTACTTACCCACTAGCTAAATATCCTTTGGTGATATGGTCAGGTACCCCCTAACCAGGGTAAAAACAAAACTAGTCCTGGGTCACCAACTAACCAAGTCATCACTTGGAACCAGGTCAATTTTCCCTGACCAATGGTGAAACCCTGGGCCCATTTACCATTCCCCCATGTTGTCACATGGCATTTGAATGGTAAAAATACTTTTTGAATGCTTTGAGGCACTCTCTCTACCCACTATCCAAGTAACCCTTGGCAATATGGTCAAAACCTTCTGACTAGTGGAGCACTACAAGCCCTAATGTTATCTAGGCCATTCTCCCTAGCCACATTACATGGCACCTAGTCAATACCCTTAACCTAGGGAGAATGTATGCCTTGATGCTACAACATCAACACTCCCTCTCAATGAGGGAGGCATTCTCAACCACTCCAAGCTTGTCCCTGAAGTATACAAACTTCATCCAAGATAGAGGCTTTGTGAGAATGTCAGCAACTTGCTCATTCGTAGAAATGTATTGGAGCCTCACTACTCCCTTCTGTACCATGTCTCGGATGTAGTGGTACTTGATCTCAATGTGCTTCGACCTGTCATGGAAAACTGAATTTTTAAAAGAATCTTCACATAGTTTTGATCGTCATAATGTATCACGGTCGTCTCCAGCACCTGATCAAACAATCCTACAAGTAGCTTATGAATCCACACTACTTCATAACTCACTAAACTAGTTACAATATACTCAATCTATGCAGCATTGATTGCGATAGATTTCTACTTCCTGCTCATCCAAGATATCATACAAGAACCCAAACTAAAACGACATCCTAATGTGCTCTTCATGTCTTTGGAACTTCCTACCTAATCGAAAGTTGTTTATCCTTGCTATTGTACTTCACCATTTGAGACATATCTCAATCCATAACTAATTGTACACAAATATCTCAACACATGCTTTGCCGCAATCCAATGTACATGCCTACGTTCCACCATGAACTGGCTTAGAGTGCTCACTTCAAAGAAAATATCAGGTCTAGTATTATCCAGATACATGAAGGATCCGATCAACTGTCAATACATATAGGAATCCACCAAATACGAGTTAGAATCTCTCAACTTCTTCAGATTGGTCACCATGAGAGTGGAAATGGACTTGCAGTCCATCATCCTAAATCTTTGAAGGATCATAATAATATACTTCCCTTAACTAAGGAAGATCTCATCGGCTTCTACCATACTTATTTAAAAACCTTGTAGAAAAGATTGGGATCAACATCACTCTTAGTGAAACTAAGATTCATCAAGTATCCATCAACCCAAGAATACCAAACATGAGGTGCATGCTTCAGTGCGTACAAATACTTCTTAAGTATGCAAACATGAGACTCCTTCTCATGTACCTCAAATCCATAAGGTTGCATGTACACTTCTTCAATCACTCCATTGAGAAAAGTGGTTTTCACACCCATCTAATGCAATTTCCAACCCATAATAGAATAAATATAAATAATGCTTCTCATAAAAGTGTATCTAGCCACTAGAGCAAATGTCTCTTCATAGTCTGCTCCCTCTTTCTAGGAGAACCCTGTTTCCACAAATCTCGCTTTGTACTTCTCTATGCTACCATCTACCACATTCTTAATCTTGTAGATCCACTTGGAAGCCACCAATGACTTCCCTTTAGGTCTCGACATAATTTCCCATACATCATTCTTTATGATGGACTGATATTCCTCCATCATGGCATCCTTCCAAACTTGCTAGCTTGTTGCCTCCTTATAGTTGTATGGCTCGAAATCAATGATCTGTCTCATCAATGTTGCATATCCTGAGTACTTCTTAGGACGCTTGTTTTCCCTGAAGGTGCCATGAGGCGCTTCATGCCCCTTTGCATCCTTCAATGTACTTCGAGTCCATGTCAACCTCTTCTTGGATTTTGGAACAATGACCTTAAGTGGGTCCACTAGCTCAATGGGCCCTTATGGGTCTTCCAGATTATCTAAAGGATGTTCTAGAGGTATAGAAGCACTTGAACCCACATCCTTGGGAGCCTCCAACTCCTCATCATCATGAGAGACCCCTTGTCTCTCCAGTAAGTTGCTTCCTTCCACTCCAGTTGAATGTATGCTCCCTCTGAAGTGGAAGCTCTTCTATTCATCTAGCATGGTTATAGATGTTTGTATAATTTCTCGCTCTTGAACACAAATCACTCTTGTTGGGTTTATGCTCGATCCTAGGAGAATCCTATGAGATGCCCTTTAAATATCCTAGGTTAATTTCCTATGAACACGAGTGGATTTATGCCGCTATTCATCCCACATATTCTCTAACCATTTACACATTAGTGCTATGAGGTTAAATCTTTCCTCCTATTAAAATTTATATTTTACTCCATTGGAATTAGTCTATAATCCACCCACATAGTGTTTTCCTTTGTTAAATTATTCCTCCATAATTTATGTGATTCTTTGAATAGATTTATTTAGAAGTAAAAATTAAAATTGCAATATTTTGCTAATTAAACATATTTACTAGGAATTATTGCCCACCATAATTTA
This sequence comes from Pinus tabuliformis, assembly GCA_031772625.1. Taxonomy (NCBI): domain Eukaryota; kingdom Viridiplantae; phylum Streptophyta; class Pinopsida; order Pinales; family Pinaceae; genus Pinus; species Pinus tabuliformis. Next base: position 1,389,035,208 of record CM062819.1, on the reverse strand, counting down.
TACAATTATTTAAATAAATTTAGGTAGGAGTAAAAGTAAATATATTGTACGTCCGCTTGGGGTAGCTCAATTGGCAATGGTCATGGAAATGAAGTCTCACTGAACCAAAATTCTTGGGTTCAAATCTTGTGCTATCCCTCCAGTCAGCCCCCCGATCAGTGTGAGAAGTTGGGCATGATGAAAATATAGTCCTACCAAGCTTACAAACAAACAAAAAAAAGTAAATATATTGTACATAAAGATTGTAGCAAACCCAAAAATTCAACACTCCGCTGATTCCTTTCTCCACCAAAGCTCTGATACCATGTTGATTTTCTAGTGCTAATTAGAAAAGCACAATTTTTCCGCAACTGATAATTACTTCCAGTGATTTATGATATTACTTTAACACACCTCAGAACATCATTAAGTAATTATACTTAGAAAATTCAAATGGTCAAACATTGACAACCTCAAAAATTTGACTCGTTACAAACTTCATCCTCTTCCTCAGATTACTTCTAATGCGTGAGAGAGAGAGAAATGTGAGTGAGTAAATGAGAAGTTCAAGTGTCTTTTTATAATGATATTAGGATGCCCAAGAGGCACACCTCTTTGCAAAATAAATTTAAAAATAAATTAAATTAAATTTTCTATCTTTTAATTTACATTTTTTTTTCTTTTAACTTATGTAGTTGGGTAATACCTCCCGCAACTACCCAAAAATCAACAATAATGCTTGTTGTGGAGTTATGGTTGGAAATACGACAACATGGAGGAGTTGTTGCCACATAAAGGAGTTGCAACCACGTGGAGGAGTTGTTGCCACATAAAGGAGTTGCAACCACGTGGAGGAGTTGCAACCACATGGAGGAGTTGCAACCACATCCTTTTGTTCTTGTCTGACAATATTAGTATGAAAGATGGCATTTTGGCAACATAATGCATAATGCATATGACTAGGTAGCGAAAGTTCCTATTGTGAAGGTGGCACAATACGATGGTAACACGTGGACACCTAACTGCCACTTATCAACCATATGACTTGGTCACTTGGTGTAGTATGGTGGTGACATATGGAAACTACCACATGTTAGTTGTATGGATGTTGATGAGACGTAAACTCACAAATCTTCTCAAAAACATAACTTTTTCATAGAACTCATAATGAAGTAAAATTTATATCTTTGGAAAGATCTCGACAAGATGAATATGATTGTGATCCTAGAAAAAAAGTTTAAAGTGATTGAAAGAATATGAATTTTGATAACATAAATAGAACAATGAAACCACAGTAAATAAATTACCATAAAGTTTTATATATTGTCATTCCTTGTCTTAAATTTGGTTATATTTATAAATTTTTAATTTTTAATAATTGAGGTGTGTTACATTCCACCCTCAAAGTGGGTTGTATACATTGATTTCCTATCATTTTAAAGGTGCATGGTTTGCAAGCCATGAACCATAGATATTGCTAAAAAAAAGAAAAATGTATTTCTTCCATGCATGTCAATATCTCTTGCTAATGTTTTGTAGCCCTATGTAGCAATATTATGTAATCATTCTTGAGTTTGTTTGGTAAGGTGAGCCATAATAATCAAGATCGGATATTTATATTGTCTATCATCCATATCGATGCTTTCAGAGTGGAAAAAGTGGAGGAATCACCTCACAGGACCATTTTTACCAGCGGGACCTAGTTTGGCAAATTTAGGCTAAAAACCTTTTAGGAGCATTTTAAGGCATTAAACGATTTTTTTTGGGGGATGAAACATTTCTACTTGATTGTAACACATTTTTTTCCTATTATACACAGAGAGACCTTCCCAACAAATCAATAATCACCTCAATCAGAGTCTGTATGCAAAAGTTATGCCACTTGAAAGTTGACTTCCTATTTTGGCCAACATAATTTGAGAGGATGCCACGTCAACCCCCATTATTCATGGAAAGGTGCTAGCCACCTGATCATGATGAAGAAGACTCTAGAATAATTGATTTTGTAACTCCAATTAAGAGAAGAAGGTGTCAAACCTAACCACTAGTATGTTATCAGATTATGTTATAATTGGGCCACTACGAGGAAAATGGATTCCATTCTTTTCGAATATATCTTGTTCCATATCCAAGAGGAGTAGCCAAGAGGGATAGGAAAATAACACATGGAGAGGATTTGTGCACTTTAGTAGCCCATAGGCCACATGCCTTACTTCTTTTTACTCACGGCCATTTTCTATTTTGAGAAAGATAGAAAAACAACCTCATATTCCAATTGGGTTTTCTCCTGAAAGTGTTTCCTATGATATATCTTGTTTCAATCATGGTTTCTAAGTTTTTATTTCGATGTTCTCTATTTTCTTTATAATTATAATTTGCATGCATACACAATAAATAATAATTTACATATCCATAAATCTAAAGAGAAATAAACCCCCATAGTGTAGTGTTGTAGCCGCTACAACAACACCCAAAATTTTGACCTAACACTTAAATTTTGGGTCCCCCTCTACTTTTAAAAGTTTCAATGGTTATGACTATCTCTCTTGACCTAGCTTTCAGCTAGGGCTACGATGGCTCATATTTTACAAGGTGCATTGTACATGCTCATCATTTTTTTCATCTCCAATCTCATTCTATTGAATGCATTAGGGTTGATGAATCTACTAGTTTCATAATGCATTCTCAAGTTTCATTCACTCCATGATATGATATACAAATTATAGGCATGCATCTGGTATTCTAGCCATGTTTTGCCTTCAATTCTCGTGCCCTAATTTTCATTTTCAAGCCTTTGTTTTCACAAGCATTTCATGGCATTTGCAATTACATTTTACATCATCATGTTAAAAGGTTTCCATACATAACAAAGTCATGTCTAGTTAATAAATAAATTATATGATCGAATGTTGCATTGGTTTTAGAAAAGGGTATTCTTGCATTCGTGGATCTTAAAAATAAACATTTTGTGTTAAACTCCCTTTTTCAGTCCAAAACCATCCCTTGGAAACTTTGTTGAAAGAAGTGGTTATGTGAGTTCTTTGGGAATGTTATTTTTTCAAATTTCTCCTTAATTAAAGAGGTCTCATTTGTTATATTATAGGGATTACACTAGAGAAAAATTGTGGATATTGTTGCATGTGTTCATGGATCCATATCGAAAAGACTTTCTATTTCAAACACACGATTGATATCAAATTTGAAAACATATGATAATAGTATGTTGCAACGCTGCACCCAAAGGTACGATGACATTACATATGCTCTGAAGGTGTAAAACGTTGCAAAAAGAAAAGGTCATCGCATGAAAGGTGTATGTTGGTTGGAATTAATGTTGAATGATACAACGAGGATTCAACATATGAAGAGGTGCAAGGATTGTATAGTGCCATGCACTCCCAAGCATCAAAAAACATGCATACATAAAGGGACGAGTCAAACTTCACTCTATGGATGTGATAAAGATTGAAACAATGTGATAATACAAAGGGTTATACTAACATAACCTGACAAGGGATACTTGACATAGTGTTTCAGCACGTGATGGGGGAATTTCCACAAGGAAATTTAAGTGCAATGGAAGAAGAATAGAGTATGACAAAGAATCAATGATGGGTGCACGAGATGAAGACTATACATGCATGAGATGAGTTCATTAAATGGTTGTGCAATTAAAAACCATGATAATGTGACAAGCTATAAACCCATGCATTCGATAAAGAAGATTTGGGGACTACAGGCATGTAGGGTTTTGGGAACGCGCTACGACAAGATATTACAATATTACAATACGATGAAATGTTGTGCATGAAATGGTGTAGGTCAAAGTGCGACTGAACAACCAAAAGCGCAATCGCCAGCTATAATAATAAAGGTGAATTTGTACACTACTAAGATGTGAGAATGCATCCAAAAGCATTATTGCACCAATGCAGCTTAGGGAAATAAGCCTTATCCATCCTACTGTTAGGTTTCTTGCCTTAGACTAAGCATCTACCAAGAAGAGTTACAATAAAGAGGTAAGGTGTAATGGAAATTCATTGTGATAACCATGCGATAAAACTCATGTAGAATGCCAAGATGGAAACAATGCATCAAGGTTGCAGAGAGTGATATATACTGTAGCATTACAAAGTCTTATATATCAATGCATGTGAAATCTGCCAAGGCCACATTGATGCCTATATTTGAACAATTGGTAAGATCAAGGATATATATTAACTCTCATGTCTTTGGTGGATCTATTAAAATCCATGTTGGATCAATGCGATAAAGACCACTACATGCGATGAAAACAATGAAAAGATGTTCACAAATAGTGTGATTGAATTGTATCAATGCCATGCAAAGTAATATATTGGAGAGCATGTGATACACTGTAATAAGAATGTGATGAAGGTTTGGTTGAATGTACGAATACAATGGAATAATTTAACAAATGCAAAAGGTAGCAAGGGAGGATATACAAACAGTGTGCTTGGAAGTAGCGAAATGCTCATGCGCTAGAATCAAGAGAGAAACAAACGTACAATGTGTTAGAGGTCGTCTAAAGAAAACAATTAAGCCATTTAAAGGATATGATGAGGCATAAAGTGCATTGAAATCACATTCAATTGTGTACATGCATTGAAGTTGAATTAAAGAATGTATTGTACCAATTCGAAGGAGGGTTCAAAATCCTCAATGGCAACGTTAAACCACTCAAAGACAATGGTGATATATATATATTAGTTCTTGGGCAAATCCATACAACCCTATTACACACGATATAGTGGCGCATGTAATGAAAATGTGTGTTAAACATAATATCAAAGATATTGAGGTATCAAATAACGTGATGGAGCTATGAAAAATGCATGTGAAAATAATGTGGATACATAACGTTAAAGAGGCAAGACTACAAGAAAAGGCACCACAATAAAGACCAAAGGGATATGTAAGGATATCATAACTGTTGGAAAGGCAGAGGAGGAAAAACACAAATTTCACACACAAACACACGAGTTGCGTCTCTTCTATTGATCACACAAAAACTTGATTGATTACAATGAACTCAGTGAGGGATATTTATATGTTTTCAACTAGCGACTCGCCTAAAATAACTTGACATGCAACCACACACTAAATTCGACTATGACTTAACTCGACTTGACTCAACGCTTAGTTAATTGACTCTCTAATTTTAGCCAACTCCTCATGCGGGAGTAATTAGCTTATTTTAACACTCCCCCTTAATTACGACCGCTAAACTAAGACTGACTCATAACAACTCAAACATGCCTGCTAGTCTATGTCTCAACTAGGCTTACAACACCCAAGTTTCTTCTATGAAACTCAAACACATCTTTTGCTAATGACTTAGTAAATATATCAGCCAATTGATCACTAGATTTACAAGGCTTCAAGTGAACTTCTCCATTGCTCACAAGTTCTCTAATAAAGTGATATCTAGTATCAATATGCTTGCTCTTCTGATGAAACACACTATTCTTGGATAGTGCAATCGCTGAGGTGTTGTCACAATATATTGTTTCTCCTTGATTTCCATCAAATACTCTTCTTAACCATATTGCTTGACATGTTGTTGATGTTGCCGCTACATAGGCTGCTTCTTAGATGCCCATGCTATCACACCTGAACTAATATGGAACACATAACCGGAAGTGCTCTTCCTATCATCCAAACTGCCTGCAAAATCATTGTCTATGTACCCAATCAAATCCTTCTTTTATGTACTTGCATACATTATGCCACAATCTCCAGTTCCTGCTATGTATCTCAAAATTCTTTTCCCTGCACTCCAATGATCCGTAAAATTTCGTGGATATTCCACTGGACAGTTCGTCACAATAGATCTGATAATATTATATTAAAAATATGAGATTCTACACTATTACAGTTTTATTTAATTTCTAGATCTGTAAAATTAATTGTAATTAGTGCATGCATGTAAAATTAAATCAAGCATAAATTAGAGAACGACAAAATAAGCTCACACACACATAATACACAAGATATGCTCTCTGGGAAACCCTTTCGGGAGAAAACCCAACTGGAAGGTGAGGTTGCTTCGCTCTCTTTCTCTGTCTGGAAATATGGCTGCAGATACAAATAAGTAATGCATGTGGCCCATGGGTTGCTACAGTGCACATATCCCCTCTGTGTGCTCTACCTCCTATCTCTCCTAGCTATCTTTTCTCAACTATTGAACAAAATGCTCTCGAAAGAATGGAATGCCTCTTCCTCCTAGTGGCCCGGTTATAACACAACTCGATAGCCTACTAGTGGTTAAGTTCGACTACATCAACTCTTAACTAGAGTTACAAATAGTCTCTTCTAGAGTCTTTTACATAACAAGCACGTGACTAGCCCCTTTTCCATGAATAATGGGGGTTGGCGCGGCATCCTCCCAAACTATAGGTGTGAAAGCGGGAAGGTCAACTTCTGAGTGGCATAACTTTTGCATACAGACTCTGATTGACGTAATTCTTACGCCGTTGGAAAGCTCCCTGTGTTTAGAATAGCACAAAAAGGTGTTTTTTTTAAGAAACAAAGTTTTACCCCAAAAAAAATGTCGTTTGATGCCTCAAAACGCTCCCGGAAGGTTTCAAACCTTGTTTCGCCAAACTGGGTCCTGTCGATAAAAACGGTCCCGTGAGCTGATTCCTCCACTTTTTCCACTCCAAATGCATCAAGATGGATGAAAGAAAATATAATGATCCAATTTGGATCATCCAATGTGTGTATTTTGGAGTGTCCATAAATCTGGAAATCAAACTCACTTCTTGCATAATATTTGGTCTTGTAGCTATGAGATCCATGAGGCTGCCAACCAATACTTTGAATAGAATTGGATTGAAATTTGTTTCTTCATCATCCTTTCTTAACTTTGTACCTGTTGCAACTAATGTATGGACATGTTTGTAATTCTCCATCCTGAATCTTTTCAACAAATCTTTTGCATATTTATTTTAACAAATAAAAATTCATTTTTCAGATTGCTCAACTTCTATGCCAAGAAAATATTTCAGAGACCAAGATCTGTCATCTCAAATTATTTTATCATGGCTGCTTTGAATTCATCCAATTCAAAATCACCTGTATAAATCATGTCATCGACATATAAGCAAACAATCAAAATTTGTTCATGCTCATTTACCTTTGTGTACAAGGTAGGCTCAATGTTGCTTGAACAAAATCCATTCTTAATCATGTAGTTTTTGATTCTGCTATACCAAGCTCTAGGCACTTGCTTCAGTCCATAGAGCACTTTCTTCAACCTGTAAATTTTATCTTAGTTACCTTCAACTCCATATCCTAAAGGTTGTTGCACATAAATTTCTTCTTCTAGAATTATGTTCAAGAAGGCTGATTTCACATCCATCTGATATACTTTCCACTTGTTTTGAGTTGTTGTGGCTATAATTTCTCTTATAGTATCCAATCTGGGTACCGGAGTAAACATTTCTCCAAAATCTATTCCAGGTTGCTGCGAGAACCCTTTTGCTACAAGCCTTGCTTTAAATCTGTCAATTTCACCTTTCTCATTCAACTTTGTCTTCTACACCCATTTCACACCAATAATATTTTTGTCCTTTGGAAAATCAACCAAATTCCATGTATTATTATTTTTAATAGCTTCAATTTCTTCATCCTATCTCTAATTGCTTCTTCAAATGAAGAAGGTTGGAATGATAACAGTGCAAAATTTGAACTAACATCCAAATCATCATAAATATCTTTCAAACTTATCATCTTTCTCTTACCATTACTTGATTCATCACCTGATTGATTGCTGGGAGAATCTCGATCTGTTGATATACTTGAAGATCCATGTTGCTCAAAAAATCTTGGAGTTCTTGTTGGTGTGTCTCTATTTGGTGTCTTCACCTGTGATTCTTGTTGCTCCTTTTATTCTACATCATCTTCTTCCATCAGTGGCACTTGTGCATCAACTGTTTTGTCTATACTACCATTCCACGACTCTTGTTCTTTGAACACAACATCTCTACTAATTATGGTCTTCTTGGTGACAGGGTTATACAATATGTAAGCTTTTGATTGCTCACTGTAGCTAGTAAATATGCATTTTTCACTTTTATCATCCAATTTGCCTCTTCGCTCCTTAGGCACATGTGCATAAGCTACACATCCAAACACTCTGAGGAGAGATACACTACGAGACATACCTAGCCATGCTTATTCTGGTACTCTGATCATCACACTCTTTGTAGGAGATTTATTAATCACATAAATAGCGCATGCAACTGCTTCTGCCCAAAACTCATTAGACAAGTTTCTAACTTTCAACATGCTTCTTGCCATGTTCATAGTTGTCCTATTCTTTCTCTTTGCTACACCATTCTGCTACAGTGTGTACCTGGTTGTAAATTATCTTTTGACTCCATGTTGTTTGCAGTAATCATGGAATGCCTTTGAGTCATATTCTCCACCACGATTTGACCTCAATAACTTGATCTGTCAATCAATTTGGTTTTCTGCTAAGGATTTGAATTCTTTGAACTTTGCAAAAGTTTCAGACTTCTACTTCAAGAATTAAACCCAAGTCTTTATGTTATAGTCATCAATGAAAGTGAGGAAGTAACAACTTCTACCAATCGACTGTGTCCTCGTAGGTCCACACAAGTCTGTATGCACTAGCTCAAGAGATTGCTTTGTTATGTATGCAACTCATTTTGGAAAAATTCCACGATGTTGCTTTCTCAAGATCAAACACTCACGAGTACTAGCAGGTTCTTTGATGGGAGGTAATCCTCTAACCATTTGTTTTTGCTGCAACAATCTTAAACTAGAAAAGTGCAAGTGTCCAAACTGAAAGTGCCATAACCAATAATCATTAGAACATGCAATTATAAACAAATTGACCTGATCACTGTAATTCATGACTAGAGGAAAGAGTTTATTCCTCATCATCTACACCTTTGCCATCAATTGTTTTCTTAGGGGCTTGTCATATATAACACATTCTTGTCCTTGAAAGATAACTTTGTATCCCTTCTATGTCAATTAACCAACACTTATCAAATTATGTTTGAGACCAGGAACATAATATACCTCTAAGATTGTCTTCAGCTCCCCCTGCTTGGTTAGAATGTTGATCACTCCTTTGCCATCTACATCCATAGTTTTTTCAGTCCCCAACTTTACCTTTGTCTTCACAGATTGATCCAAATTTGCAACCAAATTCTTGTTGCATGTCATGTGGTTACTGCAACCACTGTCTAATAGCCACACATTATCACAAGGTTCATGCATGGTATGGCAAGCAAGAAAAATGGAGTTAGTACTCTCTGTAGTGACATTAGCTCTCTAGATTCCTTGATCAATTATCCTCTTCTTGCAATCATAAGCACAATGACCAAATTTATTGCAATAATAACATCTCACCTTTGATTTGTCAACTCTTTGATTATTGTTGAGGCTTCTGCAGTTGCTTCCACTTTCATGTTCATGCTTTTCTCGACCATGTCTTTGACCACCATGTCTTCTGCCTCTCGATCTACTTCTACCTCGACCTCTGTTTCTTGTACCTAACTTTTGAAAGTGGTTTCTAAAGTGGAATCCTTATTTTTGTCTATCCCTGTCTCTTGTGATAGAAGTGATCCCATCAAATCATCAATTATCAGTGATGTCAAACCCTTGGCTTCTTCTATGGCTTCTACCACAACATCAAATTTGGTAGACAAAGATCTGAGGACCTTCTCAACCATTGTTTGATCTTTAATTTCCTCACCATAAATTTTTAACTGATTTACGACAGCCATGACTCGATTCATGAATGAATCAATGTCCTTTGTCTCCTTCATCTGCAGACTTTCAAAACATCTCCTAGTATTCTACAACTTAACAATATTGACTTTGGCCATACCTTTATAGCTTGTCGCCAAGGTCTCCCATGTTGTCATTGCTGAAGACGTGATCATAATTTTCTGAAACACTGCTGGTCCACTCCTTGTTGGATAAGATGCAACGCTTGTGCATTCTTCTTTTTTACTTTCTTCCATAGTTCCCCCTCTGCATCAGTGAAGGCTAGTTCTTCTTCTTCGTTTTAGGTTCTGAAAACCCAAATTAGACATAACCCAAACATCATGAGTCTGCAACATGGTCGCCATCATAACGACCCACACATCATAATCTTTCCATGTAAATAATGGAAATATGGGCTCGAAATTTGAAAAAGACATCTTTCTTCAACAACAAAAAAACACCCTAAAATTTCTCCTTTCTAATAAACCTCAAGTTTTATTTTTCTCTTATTAAAAAAACTTCTTCAAAAGCTTTAATATATTAAAAAGAACCATTTTATAAAAACCTTTTAAAAAAAAATTTAATGAACCCTTCATATAAAAACACTTCTCCTTAATAAGGTTGAATAACCCTGCTCAACGCATATAAACAAACTATGGCAAAACACATCTTTTCACCATATACATTTTCGTACTTTAAAAAAAAATCGACTTTGCTCTATTAACGCTCTCGTTATGATGATGGCATGCGTACTAACGCTTTGCACGAAACGGAGAACCGCGTTAGTGCTCTAACGCTTTGAAACCTAGAGGAACTCACGTGGTGCGGAAGGGGCGTAAGTTTACCTTTTGTAACGTGGTGTTTGTTGACAACTGTTATAACGCCTTGTGTATGACTTACAAGGTGTGTTATATTATTAATCAAGTGGAACGCCTTGTGTATGACTTACAAGGTGTGTTATATTATTAATCAAGTGGAAAAAAATATTTTTTCTTTCACACAGAGGGTTGCTAATCCGTTATCCGTTTTTCTTAGTTTTTTCTTAACTTCACTCTGATATTATTTGTTGGAAAAGAAAGGAGTTAAAACACAAATTTTACACACAAAACACACGAGTTATGGTTTTTCTATTGATCACACAATAACTTGATTGATTACAATGAACTCGATGAGAGATATTTATATGTTTCCAACTCACAACTCGCCTAAAATAACTTACATACAACGACACACTAAATCTGACTATGACTTAACTCAACACTCAATTCACTGGCTCTCTAATTTTAACCAATTCCTCATGCAGAAATAATTAACTTATTTTAACAATGACACGGTGATTAAGATGCATTGAAAAACATTCAATAATAGAAATGCGTTGGAATATATTAAAAGCAGTATAAAGTAAGGATAATGGGCCATATTAAATATGCGTCGAAATATTATGTTGGAATGTTAATAGGTTAGTTGAACCATTACAAGAAGTGTGTCCATTGAAAGAGCAGGTATTAAATGTTGTGGAGGGTGATGTATTAAACATTGAAGATCACACTATCAAATATATGCGAAAGAAACCAAGGGGCAACCATAGGAGCGTTATGATAAAGGCCACCTTAAAGCAAATAGGATGGTTATATTGAAGAATGGCCACGAATACATTGAAGAGAGAGTATTACAAAAGCACGCGTTGGAGCAATGGTATAACACATTCATCGAAGGTGATATAAATGCGTTAACAAGTACGTTAAATAGACATCCCAGTGCATGGGGTCAATTTATAAATGCATCAAAGGAAACAAAGAGTGATACTAGTACCAAGTGAGCACAGGGTAATCTTGTAGCAACCACACTTGCATTTTCCGACCAAAACATATCAATGTTGTGTAGTCACATGTTGCAAGCATGTTTTCGCACAACCAAATTGCGGTTAATGGGATGTAGTTTCACCTTCCAACAAGCCACCAAATAAAGAAGTAGATACGGCATATTTATGCTCAATACAAAAGGCATAAAAAAGGGTTACAACGAGAAAAAGATTAAACAAATGTGTGGTTGGAATATTATGATGCATTGAAATGAATATAAAAAATTATGCATGTAAGGAGGGTATAATATGATATACTTATTGATTCATACCATAATGTATCACACGTTGATGAAATGACATCATGCCATTCAAGGCAGCGTTAATTACCTTTGAAAAGATGTGTTGAGGACTATTGAAAACGAAGGTGGATTAAAATCAATATAATAGCAACCATAAGGATTTAAGGGTCTAGTAAAAGTTGAGGGCAAGAGTATGTAAACAATGCAAAAGCTCCATATATATGGCTATTAGTACTAATTACATGGCGTAAGGTCTTACTTTATCAACCATTAATAATATAGAGAAATAGAGGACACGTTAATCACTAACATTCAAACTTTTTTTTAAGCATTACAAATTTAGTTATTATGTAATCATGTCTTTTCATCTATTTCAATATAAGAATGTCACATAAGAAGTCAGGGATAACTTTCTCTTAAAACCAATTCCAAAGCACAGTTCCTCTCAAATTTAAAAGATGATAGCATGTGCTCTTTTCATACTTATACATGAGCTCTACGTAAGACTGGAAATAAATTCCACCATAATGCCATGTATGAACATTAAGCTAGATCAACCTATTTGATTTCCTAAATTATGCTAAATAAGATCCACCTACTGACTCTTGATATCATAACTACAAAAATATCATGTTTCTATTACAAAAATCACATATAAATGTATGAGTATAACCTACATATAGCAAGGGAACTGAGGGAAGAATATGTCTCTCTTCATCAATAAATATAATAAATATGATATGTTTATGAAATGGAATCACAAAATATATTAACCCAACAACATTTCCAAATTCATCATTTAAAAATTCTCAATCTCAATTATTAAGGCAATGCTTCAATCATGATTTGTATAATGAATGTTGCAGCAAGAGCAACTATTGTTACCAATCCAGAAGCATATTATTCTTCAAAAAGTGCCAAGTAAAACAATGGACCTGCATAAATTGGGCACAAGTAGTTGTTTTCTATAGTCATTGAAGCACAAGAATTCACCCATGAATACATGCAACTTAGACGAAACTTATTATGCTCACTTGCACAAAATCCTACAGAATTAGTCACTGTAAAATTGTTTCCAACAACCCCCTTTTTTCATGAAAGATTTAGATAATAAAAGTAACAACTGTCCCATTCTCTATTCACACTTCAGCAAATTATTAAATTCATTTTTCACATTCATACCAAAAACTTGCAGACATAGGAAGCTACATCTATTAAATAGTCTAATCATAAATTTCTAGTACATAAAAAAACTATGGTAGTAAAACTTTTACTCTAACAATTTATATGCACAAAAGATACAGCCATTCAGGCCTTTTGACAAACACTTGGCAAACATGCAATCTACATCCACTAAGGTCTTTTGACAAACATTTTGCAAGCATGCAATTAAAAGCCATTGAGGCATTTTGTCAATGAATTTGAGATTCTTCTTCAACTTATTTATCTCATAAAATTCAGAAATTGAAACTTCAAATGTTGGCATATTGAAACAGGGACTAAATAACCTTAGTTTTTCATCAAATACTCAATAACAAACACGCATAACTAAGAACAACAATTTGCAAAATCGTCCAGATTTATGATCCAGGTTTTAAAAAGTGTCTTTTTTAATCAAATCGGGGGTTACAGGTCTATATGGCACGAATACACCCTGATGTTGTCCTGAATCGGTATGAAACCATGCATAGATGCATTTTTAAAAACTAGCAAATATGTTGACTCCAGGAATTTCATTTACAAATTTTCTCAAACAGATGACATGCAAGCTTGAATCTACGGCTATGCAAAACAAATAACAACCTATAATTAAATTATAAAAACTTATGTATTATCTAAATGCCTTTCAAAATCATTTCATTCATTATAAGTGAATTGAAGGGCTTTGAGATTCATCAAGCATTATTTTCATTCAATCATTCGTACAAACACATGGCAAGCATCCTGAACTATTGAAATACATAAGGTTTGAAAATTACCTCAATGATTCTCTTTGAAACTCTTGGATTCCATCTTCTTTTTTTAGCATTTTTATTTTAACGGCTAATCTATGGAATCCTCCAAGTATATTTCGGGTATGCATCAATTTTCTGCCCTGATAGGCTGCAAGTCAACACTTATTCATGCATAATGATTAAAAATAATAATAGCATTTCTCATTCACGGATTTTGTCAAACACTTTGCAAAATATCCTGAAATTCTTTTTAAAACATGCCTCTAATTACCTAAAATGAAACCATAACTCATGAAACTCTTACCCAAGCCCTTTGGAATTTCTTTATTGCAATTACCTTCAACAATATTTGGTTTTCCTTTCTTAAATGCTACAATACCAATGTTAGTACAATGACTACACCAATAATAATTCCATAACATCTTGAGATCTAAACATCCATTCACATAAACCACTCTTAATCTTCCTTTTCAACTATCCAATAAGATTCCAAATAACATAAGCTTAAACCAAAATTAGATTCTTACAACAATTTAAATTTCTACGTTTTATTTTATGCTAAAGCTATACTATAATTTTAGGACAATAAAAATTATACATGAAGAGATATTCAACTCCAATAGCTGAGAATATGATCCATCTTTGATCCCTTAACCAACTCATTTGAACCATCCAGATTTCCACCCAACCATATCCAAGGATAACCTCTCCCCCTAGAACCCCAAGCTGTAAGAGCTCACAAGCAATACCAAAATATAACAGTAGAGAGATGTATAAAGCAAGCTACGGAAGATAAGTTTTACTTCCTCTCAATACCACTCATGTTCAACTCCATTGGGTAGAGATACTTAGTAATTTAGTTATCATTTGGCTACTCTCCAAATTTCTCCCTCTCACAATCTTCTTCAAATCTCTCTAACTCTTGGTATTGCCACGCACCTCTCTGAGTGAGAATACATGAGACACATATATAGGAGGAGCAACAAATTCTTATCATAAAGAAGGAGTTATATGTATACCTTGTATTCCATTTAGAGGAGTGTAACTCATGCCATTAAGGAGAGGTATACATGCCTTAGTTAAGGAGAGTGTAACATATGCAATAAAGAGAGCGTAAGAGGAATCTTTTATGACATGTCTTTAATAAGTGTAATAATAATACGTCATTCTTTGATGAGTGCATAAAAGAGAGTGTAATGTATTATTAAAAGAGAGAGAGAGAGTTATATTTAGCCATGAGAATCATCAAGGAGAGAGGTGTGAAGTGATTGAGGAGATGAAGGTGACTTATAATTCCCTTTTTAATAATAATATCATATTCTCATAAAAGATAATAATAATATTAATAATATTGAGGATTAAGTCGAGATTGAACTATTATAGTTGATTAATGATAAGCTAAGTGATTTTCCTTAAACTACGCTTAATTACCAATTTATGCAAAGTGATTTAATATTTTTGGAAAGTCATGCTTGAGATGCTAGACATGACTTTCTATTTTTAAAAAGTCACTCTAGGATTGTTAGAAAAGAGGTTTTATTAAGGAAATTCATCCCTGTGCTGCCCATGAGTGGTATTTTTCTTTCGAAGAATAGGGATTCTGCACCCCTATTGCATGCATCTCCGTGCCTTAGTATATTGAGGACTTCGCACCCTGATCTACTCTAAAGATCCAAGATTCCACACCTTGATATTTTTAAATATTCAGGACTCTGTGCCTTAAACATTTTATTATAGATCCAAGACTCCATGTATTTATCTTTCATGGATTTAGGACTTTGTGCCCTAATCCTTTTATTATAGATCCAAGACTCCACGTCTTTATCTTTCATGGATTTAGGACTTCGCACCCTAATTTTCATGGCTTCTCATCTACTCTGCTTTGAAACTCTACACTTCACCTTAAGGTATTGATTGTGAGCTCATACCCATCTGATGGTTCGTTGGTAAGGTCTTGTTCCAAGACCTGCACACATCACAATCTCATAGATCAAAGGAATCAAATGAATTTCATAATTAACTTATTCACATTTTACCAAGGATTGTGCATGACTTCCACAGTCATTTTGGTTTTGGAGAAATGACTTCCGCAGTCATTTATAACTCGAGCATCCTTGTTGGAAATGACCAAGTCCCCTGCCACATCTTTCTTAGTACAAGATTAAGCATATATAATCATACAAATCATGTATCATCCATAAATCATAATTAACCATATGTTCCACATAACCATGATCATCCATGGATCTATGTGTCTCAATCCTGGATCACCATCCATGTCTTACACCTATGTCAAAATTAGGATACCAAAAGAGAAAACATCGATAATATGCACTTAACCAAAACCAGTCTTATTAAAATCAATCTTTATCATAAGCACGTAGCAACCATGTGACCTAAACTAGGTCTATAGCATACAAGCATATACATAAGTCTAACATGCATAATATTTATATCACTGCATCAAAATCACCCTCTCCAAGTGTCATCAAAGTTATCTCACCAAGAAGGGACACTGCAAATGGAAAGCAACCCAAAGTCATATATACATACACATCCAAAAGGAATATTAAATATGTGAGAAGTATATATAAAACATACAAAGGACACAGGAAGGTCGAGCCAAGCATTTTGAATATCACCATCTCAGGGCTATAAGTTCTTATTTGATCAATTTTTATTTGTGATAACTATTTCCTATTCTATTAAAATCTTGAATCCTAATTAATGGTTGTGTGTTTGCATTATTGAAGTTGTAGAGCAGTTGTTCGTCACTTATAGTTACTTCATGGATGCATGATCCAAGTCATTAACTACTATTGAATGATCTAACGAGCACCAAGGTGACCTTATGGCAGAACGAAGACATTATCAAGTTTCTTAAAGCACAATATCTTTTTACAAGAGGACACGTCAGTGCTTGTTGAATTTCTTATTATTATTTTTTAAATATATTATTTTGTTGTAAATGATGAAATATTAAAACTGTAAAGGGGCTAAAAGGAACATCAAATGTCATAGGGAAGATGAGGAGTCATGAATAATATGAAAAGTCATGGGGAATTTGAAAGGCCATAGGGAAGGCGAAAGGTTACTTCCCCACTTCTATAAATGTAACCTCATGCCTTGTTCAAAAGGACTTTTAACACGTAAGATAGGTTAGTAATTATATTTCTACTTTGTGCTTGAGGAGTTAAAAGCACTAGCTCTGGGTAGTTTATAAGTGGAGGGATTGTGAGGCTAGTTTTGTGTTTTAAAGATGATATGAACTTCTCTCTCCACCCACTATTGGGTTTTGACGAGCTTGTTGTACATGTATTTAAATGGGCAACAATATTAATGAGAATCTTTTCAATTCATGCATTGATTCTCGCATGTTCCTCTGTTGGTTATATTAGGTATCTAGTATTCCATTATGTATGCATGTGATTTACACATTAGTTAAACGTTTATGAACTAATTCATTACATGCAACTTGTGTGTTAGCTTTGAATCTATGCTCTTCATTCCATGTTAATGTTAGTAATTAATTGTGAACTAATTTGCACTTGATTTCTAACACTTTCTTGCTGTCTATGTCTTAGTTAGTCTCAGTTATCTGTTTCTTTCACAAGGCATGCTCTCGCTTATTATTGTTGTGTTCTTATATCATGTTTTATAAGCTATCAATGGAGAGTTGATATCGTCCTCATTATTTTGGCATATTACACTTGGTCTCACATTTATCTCTACATTCAATCTCCAAGAGAAAAACACACAAAGAATGCCAATTGGATCGGTATCCCGAATGGGCCTCCTACTCCAAATGGTGTAGGGTCTAGTTGGGACCTTATACTGGGAAGATCCCCTAGTGTTGGTAGATATCCAACATCATCAACATGTAGATTTTAGATTTTTAGGAATAATTTATTAGATCTATTGTGACAAAAGGTCTAGTGATATAAACATAGCAGTTTATAGTTCACATAGGTGCCCAAATTAGAAAGCACATAAATTGTAAGATTGACTCGGATACATCATGTTCCATACTACTTGCAAGAATCATGGTTGGGTATCTAGGTGTCTTGGTAGATGAAAATATGTCCATGGGATGGCCAGTTACTTAGTCTTTACAGACACATTGATGTCAGTCCCTAGAGTAGAATAGGTTCCCAGTCAATATTTATGGTACCACTATTTCAAATCATAGTCTTATAATTTAAGGAAGGAGCCTTTTCATTAGATTTTGAGAACCCGTAGTTAATTTTTCATATATAGACATGTCCATATCTAACACCATCCACCAACATTTTAAGTTTTTTTGTAACAACACTTTGAGTAGTGATTTTTCCCATTCCTTATGCATTTTCTTTACAAGCTTGCTTTGGTATTCATGGCTTTGGGAGTTTACATGTCTCCTTTTGTAACAACCCTAAATCAACATGTAATTAATCAACTAATTAACATCAAGTTCAAACTATGAGTAGCACTTACCTGTGGTTAAAGTCTACTTACAGCAACAAGGTTTTGGGGACGACTCTCCACCCAACCATAGGCTCAATTGCGCAAGGACTTGCTACAACTGGCCACCCGCGAGCCCTCAATCAACGTACTACTACTAGTGACTCCTCTGTCTTAGAACACTATTCTTCTAAGAGAATGAATAATAGAATCTTGAAATGATGGAATGCCTCCCATCTTCCTCACCATCTAATAAATAGAACAAACATTGGAAGGGGAACCACATGCACACACTCCATGTGTCTGCATGCAACTTTATTGCTTTCTTGTTTTATTTCTTTTTTATAGCTTTACTGATTTTTTTTACTGTTTTCTTATTTTATTTCTATTTATTTTTATTTAGAGCTTTAGTATGGTTATTTATTATTTATTACTATTTTTATTTTCTTATTATTATTTTGTTTTATTCATTGTTTATTATTTATTTTCTTGTATCTTTTAATATTATTTATTATTTATTATCATTTATTATTATTATTATTATTATTTTATTATTTATTATTTATTATTAAGGGAGGGACATTACATACTCTCCCGCTTTAAGGAACTTCGTCCCGAAGTTAAGTTGAATTATTATTATTATTATTTATTTATTATTTTTATTATTTTTGTTATTTATTACTTCATGTTGCTGACACCCTCTGTTGAACTAGTATAACTAGCAGGCATCGAAAGTTTCACAACACCCGGGAAATCCCAAGGAATCTCTATCCTTTTTCCCACTTTCGGCACCAGGCATAAGCCTGACCTGGTCTGTATCCTAGTCTAAGGCTGGCCCCAAGGCTCGCGCCTGACTCAGACCTCATCTGCCCCAAGGCAAGCATCCGATACGGTACTCAATGACTTTGGGCATCTCGCAAGGCTGGCCCATTCCCTCCACAACTACTAAGGTGAACAGCCCCAGGCATCGAAGTCCTTACACCCCCACCAGACTTCGGCATCCCAATCCAATAACAGGAACCTAGCCTAGAAAATCAGGCACTTGGCCTCCTCAAGATGATCCCATAGCCCTTCAAGAGCTATACAAGACAAAGGAACCTCTGGCATATGTAGTGTTGATTGAGTTTGTCCCCAGCCCATATGGTGTTACTTATTCTCCTTCATGCGTATGGGCTCGCACGAAATCATCAAATAAACAGGCCCTCTTGGCCCATTTGTGGAGTCTTGTGAATCATCACACCTCAACATGCAACCAATGCATTAGCTATACCATTATAGTAGCATAGAAAATAATCCACATGCCAAGTCTTGCATGTTATCATGTAACATTCATCATTGTTAACCGGAACATTATGAATAATAACGAACTGCATGCCCATGCATGTCATAAATTTGTACGCAACTATCACATGCTTCACCTCATGAAATACCATCATAAGTTAGAACATCAACATATTTGCATCAGAAACATATCATGACTTCACATAATAAATGAACCACATGTCAATGAACCTCATAGCATCATAATTCCTATGCCACTCGTATGCATATCATCATCATCATAAGGATACATTATCACTATTGTAACAACTATAAATATTAAATATGAACCACATGTGCATGATCACGCTCATACCATCATATCATGAAACATCATCAATATGAGAAACATCTCAATACTTATCAAGTATAGAATAATACTCTATCATGATTCATCAGAAAAATCAATTTCATTTACTTTACACCCATTCCACTATGAACTAAGATTATTCAACATCCATCTAGGATCTATGTTATCTCATTAGTGTTATTAGTGTTATGTTTTCATTAAGATAACAATTACTTTTTCAATAATCATCTCCACTTCTTTCACTGGAAAGTTCACCCTTTACACCATAGGTATAATCATCTAAGTACATCATTAATTTTTCACATGAGCCTCATCATCTTGAGTCTTAATCTCTCATCATATATTCTTCCTTCCCCAAGGAAATTCTGGTGAAATTCATTGTTAAGATATTACTAGTTGTACAATCAAAATCCCTTGGTTTTACATCCATTTACCCTTTGGCTTACCGATTCCAATATCGCTATATGCAATTGCATATAAACACTAGGTCATCAGGATTTAATTTTATGTCGTGCTTAATTTTACTTGCATGAGGGTTTGTTGATCCATGTTGACTTATACATACATCACTTAACAATTACCATTTTCATCCACAAAATATTTTCTTATCTCTTCAAGTTCCTATCTCAATATCATTTGATTGTTTTATCATAAATTCACCCTTCTTCAATTTGGACAAGAGATTCTTGCACATTAACAGTATCTTTATTTTAGATTTTGAAACAGTTGGAAACACTACTACCATCATTGTCCATGAAAAATTTAAATGTGTGGTGTTCTGTGGAAACAACCTCTTTTAACGCTATGGGAACAAAACTTGATAAGTTTCTCTATGTGAAGTCCTAATCATGAAACAATGAGTGCAAATCAGTCAAGTGCAAACTCTCATTTCTTTTGTCAATATGTATACCATCCTTCTCAAAGTATCCTTATAAAATTTCTAGCAACATTCCTTCCTATACTTCAATTTTTTTTTTTTTGTACTGGTCATTATGAAAATTCTCAACTTCATATCTTCATACTTTTAAACTATGTAGATCATCACTATGATCATTACCAATCAGGTTTCTCGGTTCACTCATCAATACCCTTAAAGAACTTTCTTCTTGATAGAACATCCCTTCATTTCCTCCTACCAAATATTCTTATGTATATTTTTCTCCTAGTCTTAATTTCCTAATATTCCATGTCTACTAGCTTAAAAAAATGGAAACTTCTTCACTTCATTCTATTTTATTAAATTGACTTTACTTTCTCACCTCCAATCATTGTGGTTTCTTTTCCTCCTATCTTAAAAGCATAGCATTGATACACTTTGGAAATGTTGTTACTATTCCCCAACTTGGGTAATACCCTATAAATAAATTCATTAAGATGGCTACCAAATGTACTCCGCTTATCATTTCCTATTTTAAGACATCAACCTAATAAAATTGCCTGATCATACATCTTGTTATCCATAATTCATGAATATAGTTAGTCACCTATGGAAAACTTACAATGTGGCTCTCCCATTAGAGGGAAAAACTATTATAGATGTTGTCATGCACACAACTTATCTATCTATGTCATCATACCTTCCAGGTTCCTTCAAACTGACCTTCATTATTACCATGATTATTCAACTTCATTAGTTGATTGCCAATATTTTCTTCTTTATGCGCATCATCCTTAGATAGACCCTATAGTGATACCTCAAGTTATGATTATACCAAATTCTTCCATTATGTTCTAAAATAGGTTGCCTCTTCTTATTGATTTCTTACCCTTGTTGTGACACTTCCTCTCAACCACCTTAAGCATCTGATCCAAGTTGGCCATAATCACATGAGCTATCATTAGTTATCATCATTAGAAAATTTGCAAGTTTCTCCTTTCCATTTCTCCTTAGACAACTTTATCCACTATATGCAATTAACCTTGAATCACGAAACCTCATGTAACATTATACTCAACATCATAACAGTTAATTAAACTAAACTGAAATCATAGTGTACGATTTAAATGTATCATAAATTTAAACAATAAAACATGATTTAGATGCTCCAAATCCAAATCTGTACGATTTGCCACTGAGACTAAAATATACCATCCTGTGGTTTATATATATATTGCAAACCCAACTGATTCACTCAAGAATGAAGGAGACTTCAATGGTAGCTTGATGATGTTTAATATACAAATGATATGATTGATGCAAATGTAGTAAATGAGCACATACATGTAATCTGAATGGCAATTGCAATGAAAAATCAAATTTATTAGAATATTTTACATGTGTATGTCATGAAGGTACCCAAATTTTAAAAGTAAAGGTCTCATTCATTCATATGTTCAGTTCATGACACCACTTTAACCATAACAAAGTGTGTTGTCTTTATTGGAACCTATGTAAGAGGACTACAACTATTTTAATTTATCAGAAAGATATATAGAAATATCATTGCATGCGATTAATGTGTTGTGGAACATGGTTCAGTGAAGTATATCATATATGCTCATGGAACTCATGCATTGAAATGTAATTGAAATGTAATGGAACCCATATATCACTTTTGTGTTAAGAGATCATTCACATATGAATTTATTAGTAATCATTCGATCCAGAGATCCACTAATGTTGTCAAAAAAATAAAGCATACTAGTGTTCCATAGATTAGTTAGATGAAATGTGTGTAGGACTGAAATTTGTTGAACCATTTAAACATTTGCCTTGATCGGAGAAGTGATGCAAATATTAAACTGTATTATCATCATACAAATGTCATCAGGAATTGATTTAAATTTACATACCCTTCCCCAAAATAATTGACGTCAAAAAAAGAATTTAGGAATTGAGACCCTGAAATCTGCAGGCATATGAAAACGAAAGATCTTGACAAGCAAAAGTAGAGATCGTTCCAGATTTATAAATGTTCATTGATTTGAAGTATCATCAGGAAGAATGTATTAGCCTTGACGTTAGCAAAAATTAATGGCTTATCAGAGTTATCATGTGATCTAGAAATGAAAAAGAGGTTAATGTGTGACAAAACAAAAAATTACCAGATTCCTAGCTTGTAACATCATCCGCTATTGCCTTAGATTATGCATGAGTTGGTTTAACCTTAATGAATGCAATCAAACATACCACTCAAGAGAGTAAACAAATTCAGGGGTTTTGCAGAAACGAAATCAAACAACCAAGAGAGATTCCAATAGAAACACCATAAACAAGAAGAGACACTGCCACCCGACCTAAAACTGGATCAGATTACTGGGAAGGTTATCCCTCCCAAAACACAAAATAAAATCATTTTATTAATAAGATGGCCCACTTGCAAGCGCACCCGCGAAGGCAACACCATATAAAACCCTAACAAAGCTTTAATAGCCACCGAGTTTTACAATATAAAGATCGAAACAAAACCAGGAAACTCTGAACAACCTATTGACTACAATACATTTTAGCTATAATGATTTTTAGCACTTTGAATTCTTGACGAGAGAAGGTGCTTGGACTTTGAACAGATATGCACTTTATTTGAGGTAACCTTGTGGATCATATTTATCTGCAAATGCCTCTAGCCTGGATACTACACAAAGAGATTACACAAAACCTAAATTCCAAAGCCTTTTCCACCAAAGAGTCATGCTGACTTGTTGTTAATTTGAAAACACTTGATGTACGTTTTGTAGAATCAGATTTTTTTCTGCCCTTATATCAGATGTATATACTACTTAAAAGGAAACTTGTGATCTGATTTGAAAAGACAATTATAGGCCTATGTCCTCTTCCAGAATTCTACCAACAGACCAAGTTAGTAAAATATATATATAGTAAGGGTTGTTAAGGATGTGATTAGATCTTCTGCTTATTGAAAAAAAAAAAAAAAACTTAACACTATTTGTTTGTTTGTTTGTTTGTTTTTTTCCTTTTTTTTTTAACAAAAAGGTGGAAAAATAGTTATATATAAATTAAATCTAGAAAACTTTCCATAAATCATATCCATTAGGTAAGAGTATTAATATATATAAATATCCAATACAGAGCTCTGGACACGTGACCATACCTCAAGGAAGCATACCACAAGACTAATAATATCAGCACGCATAGCAGGTGTCATACCTCACTGTGCTTTGCGGAGTGCAAAAATGGAGTTGGGACTACAATTAGCTAGTGCAAAGCTTGCATAACTGTAATATGCGATGAAAATGAAGACAGAGATAGCAATGTCACACTGGGATGCCTCTGCCATTCTATTAAATTGCCCTACATATCGTGATGTGTTGATAAAACGCAATAATAAGCTATAGTCGGCCGAATATCTAGATCCCAGTGAGTAATCAAGTGTAACCCGCTCGCTTTGTAAAACAGATTGAGTGCAAACAACGAACACCCAATTAACTCTCGAAATTCAATATCTTCTAATTATCAAACCCTCAGTGCATTCACAAGAACAAGGAACCAGATCAGATCGGATAAAAACTAAATCCCGAAAGGGCAAAAGAGTGTCGTAGGTTTTTTATGGAGAAACTGTAACCCTTTCTGGAAATGTTTTGTAAAAACCGAAGGAACTGCCACATCTTTTCAATAAATTGACTTGGTCCGGTATCCTTAGAAGTAAAGTTACGAATTTAATTGTACATGGAAACATAATTCCAATTTTATATAGAAAAGTCGTAGAAAAAATGAGTGTAAATTCGTATAAAATGCAATGCGAAGATGTGCTATGTATGTATTAAAGTAAAGTTAAAGTTGAAAATTCCTGTGTTGTGGAAAATGTTACGATTGAAACCCTAAGATATTATACAAAATTGAATGCAAGGGATATCGATGAACAAATGGTAGGGTTTTCAAAAGAAATATATTGCAGAATAAAGAGTGAAGGCCGGCTGAAAGATTTAAATTTATCGCATGAATTTTGAACATCCTACGGGTAAAGTTCAGGACATAATTTTATTGACTGGATTAACCAGTATAAACTAGAGTCTCCTGATGAATTTTGATCATCGATCGAAATTTGAGCAGAAACTGGTAAAGAATAACAATGAAATGACAAATAATAGCACAAACAAACAAGTTCGGAGATATTAGCAACCAAAGAAAATCTATAAATTTGATCAACGCAAATTCCGCCATGTCAATTTGGAGCAAAATAAAGCTGCAATGAAATCTTAGCAAAGGCAGGCAAAAGTTAATAAAATATAAAGTATAATGTTGACCAACGAATCAAATAATGAAATCTATGGGCGAGGATATGATGAAATTGTTGCGGAGAAGGAAACATTTATGAATGGAAAAGACTCTTTTTGAATTGCACGATTTTGTTGGACCTGAGGACCTTCATTAGCCAAGGAGGCATGCGCATCTGACAAGACAAATCTAAAAAGATCTTAGTTGAAATTTATTCATTAAGGAGAGCTTTCTGCTTAACCTATTCAGAAATGTTGACAGCTTCAAAAGAAATCGATAAATCATTTAGATCGATAATCAAGTTAATCAAGTAGATGGATAGCACAGGCAAAGCGTCAACAGTTTGAGAGAGGTATTATCTTTTGGCTTGACATTTGTATGGAGCAAATTGTACTTCGAACTCCATAACGCATAATGCTTCAAGGAACAGATTCATAATTTTATTTGCATTTTCAAGAAAAAAAAATAAACAGTGAGCTAGTAAATCTGCGTATTTAGAACACAGAACTTGAAAAACTGTGAGGGATTCTTGTTGTCATCATTAATCCATGCGCAAATTTTGCAGTCTGTGAGACGCAATAACTCAAAAACAAAAAGAAAAGTCCAAAACAAAAACTTCGGAAAGTGCCTTGCCAATAAAACCCTTGTCTTTTTGCAATAAGTCTGCAAGTTTCCACCAGCGAGAGCCTTACCAACAAGAAAGGCAAACCAAAAGAGAATTCTAGTATTCATGCCAAAATAAATAAACTCATATTGGTTGGGAATTCCTTCAAAACAGTAAATTAAACCAGAAGCACTTCGTTACTAAATATGTACATGATAATATTTGCCGTGGAAATTACTCGTGGGACTGAAAAAAAAGAACACCATCAAAATATAACTATGCAGCCAGTATGCACTGAATAAAAAAAAATTATGTGTATCGCAAGGGTTTATAGAACAAAAAAAAAACATGCGGCCTCCCAGAAGTAACAATCCTGTAACTTTCAAAACAAGTCGAGTTAAAAGTCCCAACAAAACAATTTTTTTTTCTAAGATGCCCATAGGTCCTAAGGGTTGAACTTTCCGCTCTGATACCATATGTAACAACCCTAAATCAACATGTAATTAATTAACTAATTAACATCAAGTTCAAACTATGAGTAGCACTTACCTGTGGTTAAAGTCTGCTTACAACAACAAGGTTTTGGGGACGACTCTCCACCTAACCATAGGCTCAATTGCGCAAGGACTTGCTACAACTGGCCACCCCCGAACCCTCAATCAACATACTACTGCCAATGACTCCTCTGTCTTAGAACACTATTCTCCCAAGAGAATGAATGATAGAATTTTGAAATGATGGAATGCCTCCCATATTCCTCACCATCTAATAAATAGAACAAACATTGGAGGGGAACCACATGCACACACTCCATGTGTCTACATGCAACTTTATTGCTTCACTGTTTTATTTCTTTTTGATAGCTTTGCTGATTTTTTTTACCGTTTTCTTGTTTTATCTCCATTTATTTTTATTTAGAGCTTTAGTATGGTTACTTATTATTTATTACTATTTTTATGTTTTTTATTATTATTTTGTTTTATTCATTGTTTATTATTTATTTTCTAATATTTTTTTTATTATCATTTTTATTTTTATTATTATTATTTTATTATTTATTATTGAGGGATTTATTATTTATTATTATTTTTATTATTATTATTTATTATTTATTATTTATTATTTATTATTTATTATTAAGGGAGGGACATTACACCTTTTGACAATTAAAAGTCTTCACAGTATATTTTTCTTGAAGTATGTTTTGCTTCAACTATTTCTTCATTTGTGTCACATCGCTTTGTATGGTATTACAACCTTTTAGAAACTTGTTTTTTAAAAGATTTTTTGTTGGTTTGAACATTCTTTTGATCCTATATGGATTTGGGTTCCATTGGTGTACATCACAGTGATAGAGTTTGATTTCCGCCATTTCAATTATATGTCTTTGTCTCACTAATTTCTTCATACACTCTCTTATTGCTTAGTAAGGTCTACCTTTACATTATGATCATTTTGCATTGATGATAATAACACTTCCCCTCACTCTAGACAACATTGAAGGGAAATGCTTATTTGGTCGAGAGGAATGATAGGAATTTTAATCCATAAGATTTCTATATGTAATGATTATCTACAATTAGTGTTTGTATTAGGAGATTATCCTTATTGGTTTGGTGTGATGAAAAAATTTCAATTTCCTATTTCTTGTGACTAGATATGTTAGTGCATTTGGTTGTTACTCCTTAGGATATTGCCTCCTACTTTGTTGAGGCTGGTTTCTTTATGTAAACCTATTTAATATTGCATTCAATTTAATGAAAAATTAATCTAAGTTTGTCTAATTTCTTTATGTGTGTATGAATTCTAACATGTGAATGGGATTCCCTACTCTGTGGGGAAATCCCACATCACTATGGGTGAATGCATTCAAAAAATCTAGAACTAGACATGCCCAATTCACCTAGATTTGTTCCATGACCTTCTAATTTCCCATTTTTTCTCAATTTGACCATGATTAATAGTGAAAAATATCATTTTCTTTACAAAATCTACCAATATTTAGCCCTACATTAAAATTGAGCTCTAATACCACATTATGCCATCCCCACCTATCACTACCAACCATGAGAAAAGTAGTCATGAATAGGGCTTTCAAATTGCAACATGCAAAGGCCATATCCCAACATTACTAACTAAATAAGCCTTCCAAGAAGGACCATAATTAAAGAAAATGCATTACATATGTAAACATTAAAATGCAATGGAATTACACAAGTGTGGTTTAATAGATTCACAACAACCAAATGTCGATAAATAAAAACAATCATATTCACACACAACATATAAGATGCATAAATTTCCATAATATAAAATAGCATAGATTTTTCATATTCATAAACAATGATAAGGTACTTATCTTTCAATTGAAGAAAGTCTAAGAAACTACTTGCACAAGAGCAATTTTCCATCCAACCATAGGTATTCAATGCATATACCACACTAATCCATGTTATGAGGCCTCCAAGGTGAAAGAAATAAGTTATAGGATTTTGTATCTCTCAACCCAACCCATCTTCTCTCATGCTCAACCATTATGCTCACTATAAAGCATTACAAACATCTCATCCAACCATCAAACAAAGATGGTATTTTCATCCACTATCCTACACAACACAAGGAACTTCTTCCCTTTCTATACTCAATAACCCATTAAAGATATTCTTCCTTCCAATATTATTTAGTGCAAGTAAAAGTATCCCAATCTATTATATGCATTCTAGGATTTGCCTGCAAGATTATTACTTGGATCTCAAGCATCCAAAGAGCAATAAATGCACAATGGTGAATGGTTCCTAACTTGCTCAATAATTATAATCACCTACAACTACACAATTTCCTCTACACGGTATTGATTTTGGTTAATTTATAGTTTAGTAATGGGAAACAATGGAGAACATGACATGATTAGTCTAAACAAGAATGTGAAAGTAACAGAATGATGACTAGAGTGAATGGAAATGAGAGATTTAAGGGAAATTATGGCTTTTTGTATGAGGAATGTAGGACCCTTACATTTTCCATGATGATTTTACTCAAACTTTGGTTCATAAATACATGAGAAAACTTCTCCACCAACCTCTTACATGCATTCAATGGTTGGTTTAGTCAATCAATAAAGGTAGATAACTTCATTTAAAGCAAATGGTGGAAAAAATGAGTTCTAAAGTTGACACATGGCAATGGAGGATTTACTTTCCCATAGGCTCACTTTTCACTTCCCCTTTAATGTAGGTTTTAACCTTGTACAAAAATTACCTGCATACGAATTCTAACAACAGAAAATAAACAATGCGAGAGCATAACACATATACACAGAGATTCCCCCCTGGACCCCGAAACTGGGACTACCAGATTGATTTTTCATTATGTTCCTTTCAATGTTACAATACATACTTATACATGACGAAGCATCCAATACCATGGACCGAAAACCATCGTGTCCAAAACCATGAACCAAAAACCATCGCGCCCAAAACCATGCACAAAACCATAGGTAGGTCTTCCCAACCTAATATAGGGTTCCAAAAAAAAATCCCTAGGGCGCTACCCTGGACCTCGTAGAGAGGGGGATACCCACCCCCCTCAAACCCCCTGTGACCCCCCCGCTACTGTAGAAATTTTGAATAATATGACACTTATTCACAGAGATTATCCCGATTATACACTATTTGTGGAATGCATGCATAATACATAACCTCCTCTACGTTGATCATCAATTTGTGGAATCAAAAACAATCGCATGCGCACATTGAAACATCAATCACACATATCAACACAGTATGTAAACGGGGAAAGCATACAGCTGAAAACCCCCAACTATCTGTATATTATAATGATAGAGAACATGTAACAATACATAGTACAATACTCCTCACAAGTACTCAGTATTATCTCCACCTGCTACACACAAACTAGCTCAGATCTTAATCAAGTCACAGGTTCAAATCTCCTCCGTTGTCTGCCTGCCTCTACTACGCAATCCAAAGTGAGAATAGATATGATCCAAGCTCATTTTCCCTTGACTTGTACCACGCAATCCTCATTGGCAATCTCCATCATTGATTGTGCAGATCTGTTATCGGGAAATCTAGTGTCTATGCAGAGCTGCTAGTCCCACTAAGGCTGGTAACTACCTTATAAACAAACAAACTAAAACCACTTTCGTTTTCCTTTATGAGAAGTAGATAAGAGGGGAACAAGGGAGACCAACCTCTGTCTTGTGCTTGGTTCCTTGCTTGATTCTTCTCCCTTCTGATAGATCTTTGCCACTCGCTTCCTCGTCTACCCAACTTCAAAGAGCACCTGTGGAATCAAAGCAGCATAATACTATCCAAGAACAGAGATCTACTATCATAAACAATATAGGATCAGATATATATTGACCACACAAATGCATATATCATCAATCATACAAGAATGTGGAGGAAAACTTGAATAGCTTTATTAATAATCAAGAATAGCAAAGAGGATTACAACCAATTGTTCTGACCCAGCATCATCCTCTCAGCAAGAAAGCCCTTCTTCATCTCATGAAAAGCTTAGATCACCCAACACTATGATGTTATACCAAGAAACCAGCAGCACTTCCTTACAAGATACAAAATTCCAGCCTCTGGATCTCTAGGATGAGGGATCCATATATAGATGTTTGCAAGGGGGGTGAGTCAGCTTTTGAGATTTGATTAGTGTCCTCTCTCTGATAGTTCTTGATTCCACTTGGAGATTGATGATCTCTTACTCATCCCTGGGCGAATGCAGAGAGGCAAGTGTCACAGGAGAAGTTTCTAGAAGATTCCATGATCCTCCACCTTGCAGATTGACCCTGCCATTTGTCCACTCTCACCCATCGCACCCCATAGAAGGGCTTTTCAGTATGCATCGCACTTCCCGTGTGCATTTAGGTGGGATGCAGCGCACTTTGACCATGGAGCAGGTGAGATGGTCCAATTTTGACCATTTCTAAGTAGTTCTTCATGGAGAACTTCTGGGAGATGATGTAATCAGCTAACCTTGTCATTTTAGGGGTTGGAACAACACTTTTAGGGACTTAAGAGCCCTTGGTTTATGGACATTTATGATTGGGGTTGCAGTGCCCAAAAATGTCTATAACAGTTGCCCCCTAAAGCATGAGGTCGTTAATCTTTTTGATGTCGGGTGAAATGCTTTATCATGAGGATCCGAAGTTTTTTCGAGCTGGAAGGCGACCTGTAATAAGATACAATACAATACATTATCTTCATAATATTTTCATGATCTAGCTGAGGCGGGCATTCCCATGCTCAGCTTTATAAATTCATTTTCATGTACATAAGACAGACAATCGTCTGTGTGCAGACTGATGATTCTGGTAGAGCCATCATCCCTTAGGTTGGATGATTATCTGTGCAGTAATGATGTACATTTGATGTCTTTATTTTCCTGAATATATATCGCAGCCCGGATGGATGAAACTAGATCCGGGGTCTTTAATCTCGTTCAATCTTCACTCAAAGTACAAGTCGATCCATGTGATAGATGTTCTGGAGTCGAACATGGAAAAACATCGCCTGATTACCAGCCGATGGTGTAAGATGTTAACAGGCGCGAGAGGAATCACCGATAATGATGATGACCCTCAAGGTACTACAGTACAATTCACGTGGTGTGAATAAGGGACTTGGTGTCGAACACCACGCAAAATCTTTCGGTCGAAGGCCATTGATGTAAACCTGTCGCCGGAAGTGAGAAACTTGCCATTAAGGCATGCAAGCTTCAAATTACTGAAAGGGTTGTTCCTAGATCGACTTCCTGGATAATGAGCTGATGTCGACAAGAAGCGATCCGTCATATGATGGCATTAGTGAATCCCACATCAATGACACGAATGGAGCAAATGATTTTAATGGAGGTGAAAACGATATGATGATATAAGGTTCAGGGTGGCGGTCATGAAAGAATGGAGCGTAAATGTATTGCAATGGATGAGACACAGGTGAATTCCCTGAGCGACTTCTCTTGAACATATTGGTGACACTGACATGATGGATTGGTAGCGTTAACCCAAAATATGGATGGTGTGACGGACCAATGGTGATATGACCAGTGTACGGAACAACCCAACCCGACTCGGATGCGGAGTGAAAGTGTCATGTTCAAGAGCGACTTGCTACCAATAAAGTTTCTTCAAGTTTTCTTCCCAATTTTTCCCCAGTCATTGTTGACCAGTAGCTCTTTATTTTTGTCAAGCATGAGGAGAATAACATATGCTTGTTCTATAATTTTCCCTTCGGGCAAACCCATCGGTATGTTTTAACGAGCCTAGCGATAGTGAAACTCGTTCTTGTCTGTATGGACAAGTTTGTCGCTATTCGGTTTTAACGAGTTTAACGACAAAGATAACTCGGTCCTTTTCAATTTTAGAGAGTCTAAAAAGGGATGTAAAGAAAACTCCAATAATCCTTTTTCGTCATATAATCCCTTGAGTCCGAAAAAGTATAAAACAATCCAAAAGGGATGAATTTTCGATAATTTTAACGAGCCGAACAAAACAAGCGCTCGATCTTTTTGTGTAATAATCCCTCAAGTCCAAAAAGATTAAAATCTAAAGGAGGGATAGCACTTCTGATCACTTTAACAAGCTGGAGAGGCCAATTACTCGACAATCTTTTCATATTTTACGAGTCAGTTGAAAAGAGCTTAAAGGAGTCTCATTTTTTGAGGAACGAGTGATAAATTTGGGTAGCAACTAATTCCAGGTAAGGTTTGGAATTTTCCAATCACGGCAGTGTCACAAGGATGGCTAACAGGATCACTCTTCACAGTTGTTCCTCAAAAAGGGTAAACAATCAAATGGAGGTGAATGATCGGCCAAAATAGAGTGGAGGTGACGATGAGAACACGACCAAGGCTTCAAAGGTTGATGATAATGCATTCACAATGGTTATTTACCGCAAATTGGTTCATTTTTTGATGAGCTTAAACTTTGGGGGAACTTTTACTCATTGCTTATGTTTATTTTTTAACGAGCTTGAATTCCGCGTTAAAACTGCTCAATCCAGTCGTATAATAAGGATGTCTCATTTAAAATGGCATTTTTTCAAAGCTTTGCCCCGCATCCTTTCTTTATGCAAGTTAGGAAACGACCAATCCTACGAGTTTAAAGGGTTAGAGGACCTATAAATTTAAAAAATAAATGGTCGCTCTTCGCTTGCATGCCAAAAGGTTTGCATGCCCCCGGGTATAGCGAAAAATTTCCAAGTTACCAAAGATTGTTCTATCTGCACTGCGGACAAAACACTTCCTCAGCGATGTCTACCGAAATAAACAAAGGTGAGTGGCGCAACTGGCTCCACTCACATAACTTTGATGAAGGAATCTTATTCCAGTCTAATCTCATAAACTAGTCATATATCCTTCGCGGAAACCTACCCTATACCCAAGGTTTTCCTGTCGAAACAGGCCAGGGTGCATGCCCCTGGGTTTCAGTCATGTCCTCTGAATCACTCGTGCTCATCAGGTGGACGGATTGGGGATTGATGAGACATTCCTTGCGTGAAAAGACCATTCAGGGATGGTATTTGACTATTTGCTATGTGTGAACCAGGGAATGAAAGCTGGTCTACGAGCTTGACCACTCTTCCTTCATGCGGAAAACACATTACTCTAAAGAGTGAGGAGACAATGGCTCCCATGCAATAAATATAGTCGCGTCCAAGGAGTAGATTATAATCTAGGGGTCCTTGGACTACCATTATGTTCATGTGAATGGTTTTCCTTCTCAATGTTATCGACACATTGGGAAGGATCCTTAACGGTCGACTGGTTCCTTTGTCAAAGCCTGTTATATTTCTCATTTCAGGCAAAAGCGATGGCGAACCAAGCGCTTTCCAAGCAGTTGAGGAAAGGATACTCACAGAAGCCCCTTCATATATGATGGTACCGGCCATGACCATTCTATATATTTGAGCAGTGATTCGAAATGGTACACTAGCCAGTAAACAGGGTCTGCCTAGTAGATTCCAATCGAAGGAAACAACTAGGTTGCTTGGAGGTGGGACCGAATAGACGGCTGGATAGTACTCTGACGAACTTCCTTCCTGCGTAAAGGAATGGGTAGACTGCCTCCATGTTCATCGGAGTCTGTGCTTACGAAGAGAATTTGAACGGTGTCGTTCTTGTTCTCTCTGGTGACTGTATCATCTGAAGATGGACCTTCTGAAGGCAAGACCGGGTCAACTGCCGTCTCGACCTTTTGACTTTCGTCTGGTGTGGATTCAGAGGGTTCATCTTCAATGATAGACGCTTCAGCTGACCACAATGGTGTGTCAGCCGGATTTTCAACTAGTGACGGACTCGGCAAGAGTTTCTTATATCCAGGAGGAAGCCGTAACGGTGAAACCGGACAGTCGCCCAAAACTCGTTTAGCCTCGTCTAAGAAGGGACAACGGTGGACAGCGTGATCACCTTCACACAATTTACAAGGAAATTTACATTTTCCTTTTTGTCCAGGGGCTTCACTTTCACTAGTTGACGGTGTATTCTCAGCATGATCGTTAGAGGTTGATGACACCGGATTGTGCAAACAAGGAGACCAGTCCCTTAAGATCCAAGGGATGCAAGGACAATCTTGATGATAGTGGTCTCCTTTGCAAATGACACATGGCAATTTAGGCCTGGCCGGTGCAGTGTGTGGATTTTCGCTAGATGATGCCTGGTCGCCCCTTTTTGGCTCCTTCTTCTTCTTCTCTTTCTTCTTCTTCTCCTTCTTCTTCTCAGCTACTTGATTTTTGGCTTTACCAGCTTCATCAAGCGAAGAGGAAGGAGGAGAGGGAGAATTGGACGAAGTAGAATGTTTGGGGGTAACTCTGGTATCATTTAGTTGCTGACTTGATTGTTTAGGAATCACGGTGTTCTGAACGACAGAGGTTGAGAAGAGCCATACGGGCAAGCCGATTGTCAATCATGGAAGCGACAATGTGGCCATATGGGGTGCACCAACATCTCCCCAAGAGGAGAAAGGACTAGGATTTCCTCCAAGGGGAAATCCTTGGTTGGTGGACTCTATTTTTTCTCAACCTAAGACCAACGTAGGAAAGGTGATGTTTATTCTGTTTAAAATAAATTTTAGACGCTTCGACACAACTTGTTTTTTCAATTTTTAAGAGTCAAGAAAAAACAAAAGATGACTCTAGTCGCCTTCGATTTTTAATGAGCTTGAAGTGACAAGTGCTCAGATGGACCTTTTCCTTTAAGGAGTCTGAAAAGGAACGAAAGAGACTACTCTGGAAATCTAGACAGAGGGATTACCAAACCAATCGCAAAACTGCAGAATACTTTTTACGGTACAGCAGTCAATCTTCCCGAATGTTGTGTTCAGTGCATTGCGATCGATAGGGCGGCAGACACGGCTTCCTATGGATAAAGGATAAAGCCTATTGTGGTCTTCCAAAATATACTCGATGGTACGTGGGAGCAGAAGTCCGTACTGGCATTTATCGTCTCAAAGTGGAGGAATCACCCAACCAGCAATGAAAACAACAGTTACCAAGCTTTACGACACCGGAATACGTCTCTAGCCTAGACTTCTAAATGTTGTGCGTTAGGTTCCAAAGCGTTTTTAGATTCATTAAATTTATTTTACAGTTGATCTTGCTTAAGAAATTTTCCTTTCAGGTTCACCGCGTGATGTAGATATACAATTCCTAAAATGCAATCTAAGATGATAAACAATCGTTTAATCTTCTTTTTGCAATGAAAATCCTAGCTACTAAAGAAAGAGAGACGATATTCTTTCAACATAGAGCAGAGAGCACACACTATATGCACTGTCCTAAATCAAACCAACAAATAGTCTAAATGCAAATGCACATGCATGTATTTGTTTTCAGCCTTCTTAATGTGTGAATGATAAAAAGAAAGCTAAGCGCAAATCTGAATTATTTTTCAAAGCGACATTACTAACAAGCTTCTTTTCAAGACAAAATGAAGACAATGATGACACTTTGTGATTCGGAATGGAAAACTTGCTTTCGACACTTGAAAAACTATTAATTCAAATCAAATACAAGAGTAACAGTGTAATCGACTATCAAGAACAATCGGATTCTCTTCTATGACTGAAAACGACACTTGTGACACTTCCAAATCAAGAAACGACAGTTCAATTACGCTACTTCTTTGTAAAAGAGAACTGAAAATGGCTCACAATACATAAAAACATTTACAGTTCTTTGCACAATGGAGGCAGAATAATGGCAAGGAAGGGGGTTTCCAACAGAGGTATACTGACTACAGACAACAAAACTCCTGAATAGAGCTGAAAAGAGTGAAAAAACCAAAGTCTGAAGGCAAAATTAGCCCTTTCTGATCAGCGCACTTGTTACACAGGGATTCCAGTATGCATCCCACCTACAGCACATGGGAAGTGCGATGCATACTGATATCCTTGAAGAGAGGGTGCGATGGTACAGTGCGAGACTTTTGATCCAGTTCTTGATCACAGTTTGCAGCACAGTTCAGGGATTTAGGCCGAGCAAGTGATAATCAGTAAATAAATCATAGGGGTAGATCTAAGGAGGTTACTAGAGCCACCACAAGGGCAATTAGAGAGTTTGTAAATCAATTGTTCAGTTCATAAACAAAACCCGGAGATAGACTGAAGCAGCATTGATCTACTTTGCACTTGCATAGCAAATGCAGTTCGAAGGCTAGCTGGCTTGACTTCAGGCTCTGTCTGTAAGTTTATAAAGCAAACAAATATAGACAAACAAACAATCTATTCGCTCCCCAGCGGAGTCGCCATTTTGTTATCAGGAAATCTAGTGTCTATGCAGAGCTGCTAGTCCCACTAAGGCTGGTAGCTACCTTAGAAACAAACAAACGAAAACCACTTTCGTTTTCCTTTATGAGAAGTAGATAAGAGGGGAACAAGGGAGACCAACCTCTATCTTGTGCTTGGTTCCTTGCTTGATTCCTCTCCCTTCTGATAGATCTTTGCCACTCGCTTCCTCGTCTAACAGCTTCAAAGAGCACCTGTGGAATCAAAGCAGCATAATACTATCCAAGAACAGAGATCTACTATCATAAACAATATAGGATCAGATATATATTGACCACACAAATGCATATATCATCAATCATACAAGAATGTGGAGGAAAACTTGAATATCTTTATTAATAATCAAGAATAGCAAAAAGGATTACAACCAATTGTTCTGACCCAGCGTCATCCTCTCAACAAGAAAGCCCTTCTTCACCTCATGAAAAGCTTAGATCACCCAACACTATGATGTTATACCAAGAAACCAGCAGCACTTCCTTACAAGATACAAAATTCCAGCATCTGGATCTCTGGGATGAGGGATCCATATATAGATGTTTGCAAGGGGGGTGAGTCAGCTTTTGATATTTGATTAGTATCCTCTCTCTGAAATTTCTTGATTCCACTTGGAGATTGATGATCTCTTACTCATCCCTGGGTGAATGCAGAGAGGCAAGTGTCACACGAGAAGTTTCTAGAAGATTCCATGATCCTCCACCTTGCAGACTGACCCTGCCATTTGTCCACTCTCGCCCATCGCACCCCATAGAAGGGCTTTTCAATATGCATCGCACTTCCCGTGTGCATTTAGGTGGGATGCAGCGCACTTTAACCATGGAGCAGGTGAGATGGTCCAATTTTGACCAGTTCTGAGTAGTTTTTCATGGAGAACTTCTGGGAGATGATGTAATCAGCTAACCTTGTTCTTTTAGGGGTTGGAACAACACTTTTAGGGACTTAAGAGCCCTTTTTTTATGGACATTTATGATTGGGGTTGCAGTGCCCAAAAATGTCTATAACAAAATCTCATGCACAGCTATAGTCACAACTGATAGTAGTCTCCACCTCTAACACCTGTCTCCACTGAACTGTCCATGCACTGAGTTAACTGATGTATTCTTTAGTTGATTTATGAGTTAATAATTAGTGAATTAATTAATAATTAATTCACATCACTCATCACTAGTGTATTCTGCAGTTAGACTAAATACAACTAGTTCAACTAAGTCAAACTAAACACAACTCCATCAACTCCTCAATCAACTCCACCAAACTCAATCACTTGAGTTCTAACTGAAGTCCATCATGCAATAGCTCAACTGACCCATAAGAAAAGCGTATTTCCTTCTGGTAGTTGCATGTGCCACATCTGTAGCTCGAACTAAAGTGCTCCAAGAGGATAAGATAATGTTTATAGTCCAAATATTATTAAGAGCTAATAATATTCGACTGTTCTATTTTTAGCCTGGCAGTCTAAAAATAGACTCTGCCCATATGTCTAAAAATAGAAGTCCATCTATTTTTACCAACATGACCAATCATCCACAAATAGCATCCTGCAACTCATAGACCATGATCCATATGTCTAAAAATAGACTTTGCGCCAAAAATAGCCTGCGGGCCCACTTAGTGAAGGCGACTTCTTTTCACTAAGCTCCATCATCTTGTTGCATTTTCAACACTCCCTCTCAACAAGATATGGATTATCTGCAACCCCTATCCTACAACTCTGGAATGTTCTGCATGCAACACATTTGCCCGGTCCACTTGCTCCAACAACACTTGGAACAAAAACACTCCCAACTGACCACTCTGTTGGGCTAGGAACATACTCTGATGCTGAAGCTCTACCTGCTGCTGACAAGTGCTCCATCTTTGATTTCTGCGCTACTGCAACATCTCCATGCATCTCGCACCATTGCACACTTCTCTGTGCCACCTAGCATTGTGCAAAACACTTGTGCCTCTCGCATTGCTGCAGCCTGCTAGCTATGCGTTGTCCTGGGATTCCCTACACTGTCGCTCTCTCTGTTGCTCCATCCGCATCTGTCTCTACCCAATCAGTCAGTTCCTGCTACTCCACATCGGGGCTCCCATAGCAAGGTCTCATCCAAGAGGTTGGGTACCTCAAGGATCCTGCCCCTCCTCCTTGGGACGATCAATCCACATCACCCCACCTCCTACCTGGAGGTATGGCTGCATGTGATCCCTCAGCCCACCTGGCTCGAAGTTTCCCCCTACTGGAGGTCTCTGCATGAGTAGATGTCTCTACTCGATCTCCTCTCAGCTTCCCTTGTTGTGGTTGCTCCACAACCTCCTGAAGCTGTTGCACCAATCGTGGCTCCTCCACAATCGTCTAAGACTTCTTCTGGCTCTGCATGTTGAGAGGTAATATATGCTCCCTCTCAACCACCAAGTCTCCATCAGTTGCCTCGTTGCTCAAGGCTTTACATGCATCTTGAACCTCAAGAGCATACAAGTTCTTGACCCATGAACCAATTTGCTTCACCTGTCTAGTGATGATGTGTCTAAGGAAAACCTTTCCCTTACTGAAGACTACATCATAGTCTCTGTCTTCCAGCATCGTGATCGACACCAAGTTTCTCTTCAGTCCTGGTACATACTTGACATCGGTCAAGGTAATGCGAGCTTCATGCTCCCTCTGAAAAATAACCATGCCTACACCTGATACACTATACTTCTCATCATTACCCATCGCTATGAATATATGGAGATCTTTCTCCTCCAAAGTACTGAAAAAACTCTTGTCACCGGTCATGTGGAAAGAAGCTCCACTGTCAAGAAACCAACCACTTCCCATCATGGATGAAACCATGCATGCGAAGAGTGTGAAATCCAACTCGAACTATGAAGCAAGTGCCTCACCTTCAGATCCTTCCCCGGATCCCTTCTTGGATTTCCTCCGTGGACAATTTGTAGCATAATGGCCCACCTCATGACAACGAAAGCATCGCACTTTCGATTTGTCAACCTTCTTCCCATCATTGGAATAACTGGATTCAGAAAGAGAACCCTTCTCCTTCCCCTTATTTGCTTTGGCAGCCAAAGCACAATTTTCTTCATTAGATGCCTTTGATGAAGATTTGTCCCTGGGATTCCGCTTGATCTCCTCTTGCACAAGATCCGACCAAAGTCTCTCCCATCCTGGCAATTTCTCCCGACCATTGACAGAGTCCTGATAGGAATGCCAACTCTTCGGAAGACCAAGGAGAGCCAAGCTCACCAAGTCCTCATCATCGACAGTCACCCCCACACTTCCCAGCTCATCCCGGCATTGGGTGAACTTCGTGAGATACTTAGGCATACTGTCTCCATTCTCAAACTTAATGTTTCTGAGTTTATCCTTGAGCGCCGACTTCCTCTGGTCGCTCTTGCTTTGGAATAAATCTGTCAACGCTTTCCACATCAAGTATGGAGAAGCCTTTCCATGCAGGCTAGATACAATGTGATCCTTCATGCCCTCCAACAGAATCCTTCAACACTTTGCTGTCTTCTTTTGCCAAACCTCAACGTGAGCAGCATCAGTAGGCTTTGGGACCTCAGCCTCTATGAACTCCTTCAACCCATTGTCATCTAACACCGCCTCCATCCTGTCTTTCCATGCAATATAATTCAAGCTGCCTTCAAGGGCATACTCCAATCGCAATCCATTGAAAGACATTTCAACTTCGACACCAAGAAAACACTGCTGCAAATTCGAATTCCACCAGCTCAAAACTCAACCGCTTCTGATCTAAAATTCGTGAGAACAAAGTATTTCTCGTACAGAGATTGACTGTATGGGCATTCACCAGATATCTCACCTTCCAAAAGAAGGATGAATCCAGAGGCTACCTGGCCCAATTACAGACTCTGCCTGAAGAAATAAAATGTAATCACTTTCTGAATAATAGATCTGATGATCAACTTCCCTATGATACCATGTAGAAATTTTGAATAATATGACACTTATTCACAGAGATTATCCCGATTATACACTATTTGCGGAATGCATGCATAATACATAACCTCCTCTACGTTGATCATCAATTTGCGGAATCAAAAACAATCGCATGCGCACATTGAAACATCAATCACACATATCAACACAGTATGTAAACGGGGAAAGCATACAGCTGAAAACCCCCAACTATCTGTATATTATAATGATAGAGAACATGTAACAATACATAGTACAATACTCCTCACAAGTACTCAGTACTATCTCCACCTGCTACACACAAACTAGCTCAGATCTGAATCAAGTCACAGGTTCAAATCTCCTCCACTGTCTGCCTGCCTCTACTGCGCAATCCAAAGTGAGAATAGATCTGATCCAAGCTCGTTTTCCCTTGACTTGTACCATGCAATCCTCATTGGCAATCTCCATCATTGATTGTGCAAATCTCATGCACAGCTATAGTCACAACTGATAGTAGTCTCCACCTCT
This sequence comes from Pinus tabuliformis, assembly GCA_031772625.1. NCBI lineage: Eukaryota > Viridiplantae > Streptophyta > Pinopsida > Pinales > Pinaceae > Pinus > Pinus tabuliformis. The sequence continues at coordinate 1,388,994,302 of CM062819.1, read as the reverse complement.
AACACCTGTCTCCACTGAACTGTCCATGCACTGAGTTAACTGATGTATTCTTTAGTTGATTTATGAGTTAATAATTAGTGAATTAATTAATAATTAATTCACATCACTCATCACTAGTGTATTCTACAGTTAGACTAAATACAACTAGTTCAACTAAGTCAAACTGAACACAACTCCATCAACTCCTCAATCAACTCCACCAAACTCAATCACTTGAGTTCTAACTGAAGTCCATCATGCAATAGCTCAACTGACCCATAAGAAAAGCGTATTTCCTTCTGCAGTTGCATGTGCCACATCCGTAGCTCGAACTGAAGTGCTCCAAGAGGATAAGATAATGTTTATAGTCCAAATATTATTAAGAGCTAATAATATTCGACTGTTCTATTTTTAGCCTAGCAGTCTAAAAATAGACTCCGCCCATATGTCTAAAAATAGAAGTCCATCTATTTTTACCAACATGACCAATCATCCACAAATAACATCCTGCAACTCATAGACCATGATCCATATGTCTAAAAATAGACATAGTCTAAAAATAGACTTTGCGCCAAAATAACCTGTGGGCCCACTTAGTGAAGGCGACTTCTTTTCACTAAGCTCCATCATCTTGTTGCATTTTCAACAGCTACGCAATCAGCGCAATGAAGGGGGGGCTCCACCCCCCCTTTAACCCCCTGGTTAATTACGTAGGCTAGTCGTGGAAAGAATATAACACAACCCAACATTCTCCCACTTGTTGTTTTCTTTCCACAGGGGGCCACGGGAGAGATTAGTCATTTATCCAGCTTTGCAACGCCCATTATTTCTCTACACCGAGAGAACTTCTCAGAGCTCACAGATTTTGTCAATGCATCTGCAGTATTCTTCAAAGTGTCCACCTTTACCAACAACACCTTTTTGTCTTCTATCATATCCCTCACAAAGTGATACTAAACATCAATGTGCTTTGTCTTTGAATGGTAAGCAGGGTTCTTTGCCAAGAAAATTGCACTTTGGTTTTCACAGTATATCCTTATAGCTCCCTGTACTAACCCCATACTTGAACACAATCTCTGCAACCAAACTGCTTCCTTGCTTGCATGAGTGGCTGCCATGTATTCTGCCTCTATAATTGATAATGCCACTACAAATTGTTTCTTACTCATCCTACTGACTGCACCTCCAAATAGGTTAAACACATACCCACTTGTAGATCTTCTATGATCCAAATCTCAAGCCCAATATGCATCAACAAAGCCACAAATATCCAACGCTCTGCCCAATCTTGGTCTTCCTTGGTAGCACAAGCCATAATCACTAGTGCCACGCAAATATCTAAAAACCCGCTTCACTGTTGTCCAGTGCTTGTTCCTTGGTTTTGACATAAACCTGATCAATACTCCCACTACATGTGCAATGTCTGGTCTGTACAAACCATCGCATACATCAGGCTACCGATTGCACTTGCATATGGAACACGGGACATGTCCTCTTCCTCTTCTTGTGTCTTGGGATATTGTTCGGCAGATAACGTTACACCTACAGGAATAGGAACCTTCACCGGTTTACTATCCTGCATACTAAACCTCTGCAACATTGTCTCGACATACTTCCTCTCGTTTAACCAGAGCTTCCTCTTTGCCCGATCTCTTTTAATTTCCATGCCCAAAATATAGTTTGCAACACCAAGATCTTTCATGTCGAATTTGGAGGACAATTGGGTCTTCAAATCCTGGATAATTTCTTTGTCATTTCCAACCAACATCATATCATCCACATACAAGACCAGATAAATAACACGGTCACCAATTAATTTAAAATACACACAGTGATCTGCTTTGCTTCTGGTGAAGCCAATTCCCCGTATAAATGTATCAAATTTTTGATACCACATCCTTGATGACTGTTTTAACCCATACAGAAACTTATTTAACTTGCATACCAATTCTTTCTTACCCTTCACCACAAAGCCCTCAGGTTGCTTCATGTATATCTCCTCTTCCAGATCCCCATGAAGAAATGATGTCTTCACATCCATATGTTCTACCTCAAAATCAAAAGCAGCAACAACAGATAAAAGTAATCTAATAGAAGCTACCTTGGAAACAAGAGAAAAAATATCACCAAAATCAATTCCCGGCACCTGGGAAAAACCTTTTTCTACCAACTGAGCTTTGTATTTCTCCACCTTCCTTTTGCATTTGCCTTCTTCTTGAACACCCATTTGCTACTAATGGATTTCCTTCCAGCCGACAACTCCACCAGATCCCATGCCTCATTTTTGTGTAAAGATGCCATTTCATCAACCATGGCCTCTTTCAAGAGTTTGTCATCCTCTAAATCTACTGCTTCCTTCACAGTTCTGGGATCAACATCAATAATAGATAAAGAAAAATTTGAGCAGAAAGTAGATTGACTATACCTTTCTGGCTGCCTTCTTTCTCGAACTGATCTTCTCACACCTGGAGTTTGTGGCTCTTCATATTTTGATTCCTCTTCTGCTGTAGAGTCTGACTCTTCGTCCTTAAGCTTAAACTCTATCTTCTCAGGTTCCTTTGTTTGGACTTCATGTTTAATAACATATTTCACCTCTCTGAACACCACATCTTGGTTGTACACAACCTTCCTTGTTACTGAGTTCCAAAGCTTATAACACTTTAAACCATCCTTATACCCAATAAAGATGCACTTTTCATATTTACTATCCAACTTGGTTCTTTTCTCCTTTGGAACATGTACATATGCATCACATCCAAATACCCTCAAATTTGAAAGAGAGGGTTTCTTACCAGTCCATACCTCTTGTGGAGTCTTATCCTCCAAAGTTGATGAAGGTGATATATTGACCAGGTAACATGTTGTCTCCACCACCTCTGCCCAGAATTCCTGTCCTAACCTGGCACCACCGAGCATGCTTCTTTCCCTTTCCATCGATGTCTAGTTCATTCTTTCTGCAACTCCATTTTTCTCAGGTGTATATGGAGTAGTCTTCTATCGTGCTATACCACACTTCTCACAAAATTCTTCAAATTCATTACTGCAAAACTCTCCACCGTTATCTGTCCTCGACACCTTTATCTTCTTCTCTCTCTGGTTTTCCACCAGAGCCTTCAATTCTTTAAACCTGTCAAAGACTTCATATTTCTTCTTAAGGAAATATATCCATGTATTCCTTGAGAAGTCATCTATAAATGATACATAGTACACAGACTTACCTAGTGATGGAACCTTCACAGATCCAAACACATCACTGTGCAAGCTCTAATATATGTTTCGCCCTCTTACCACCAAAGGGAAAACTCACCCGATTTTGCTTCCGATATACACAATTTTCACAGAAATCAAAATCCAGAGAGCTATTACTCATACCTTCTACCATACCTTTACCATGAAGTATTCGAAGGCCTTTATCTCCAATATGTCCAAGCCTTTGATGCCACAACATGGTCTTCTCTCCAGAGACCACTAGATTTTCTACTCCACTTTCAGGAACCATGGAACTGTCACACCCATCAACAACAGTGCTACCTTGCAACTTGTACAGAATTCCAATCCGAACTCCACGCATCAATACTAGTGCTCCCAGAACCATCTTGCAGGTATCCTTCTCGAACACTGTTTTTACACCTGCATCATCCAGCTTGCTTACAAAAATCAGATTTATGGCCAATGCAGGAATATGCAGAACACCCGGAAGTGTTCTAACCCTTCCACCTTGCAACTTCAACTTTATTTTTCCATGGCCAACAATTCTAGCCTTCCTATCATCCCCTAAGAAGACATCACCACCATCGTAGTTCTCATACTTGCAGAACTACTCTCTATGGGGAGTGAAGTGAAAGGATGCACCTGAGTCAATCAACCATGCCTCATGATCTACATGTGTATTTGAAGAAGCCAAGTACACATCCCACCTTCATCTGAGGTGGTTTTCGCCTCTGCAAAAGGAGCATCATCAGATCCATTTTCTTTGTCAGGAGATTTAGATTTACAGTCCCTTTTGTAGTGCCCTTCCTTTCCTCATTTCCAGCGAACCACCTTTACAGTTTTTCCTGGAGATTTAGATCTCCCACTCGATGAATTATTTTTGTTTCTGTTCTGGGACTATCCTCGTATAGACAAGGCATCACCATTCTGGCTCTCCATATTTTTCTGTCTCGTCTCCTCCGTCAGCAAGGATGAGACTATTTCATCAAACTGCAAGGCAATTGCATTGCTACCTATTGCAATAACCAGACTATCCCACAAATCTGGTAGAGAACACAACAAACTGATGCACTTATCTTCATCTGAAATTTTAATATCAACAGATAATAACTGACTTACCACAGTTTTAAATGCTTTCAGATGCTCTATCACGGAGTCTCCATCTTTCATCCTCAGGTTATACATATTTTTCTATAGGAAAAATTTATTCACCAGAGACTTAGATTGGTACAAAGTCCCTAACTTGTCCCACAAATCCTTCACTGTAGCTTCCCCTGATACATTTAGCAATATCGAATCTGAGACGCACAATTGTATTGTGCTCTTTTCCTTCCGATCCAACTTCTTCCATTCTTCGTCGGACACTCCCGTTGGTTTAGTACATGGATCTACCGCAATCCACTGATCTTTATCCACCAACAGATCCTCCATCTTGAGTTTCCATAACTCAAAACTCTGACCATTAAATTTCTCGATCTTTATCTTTCCACTGCTCGCCATCTTCTTTCACCACCAGAATTGATCCCGCAGATCTCCCACTGAACAAGGTCTACCACAGGCCCGAGCGAAACCCCTTAGCAACAAAGGCGTCCCCTTGAAGCCAAAACAACTCTGATACCAAATTTAGGTTTTAACCATGTACAGAAACCTGCATACGAATTCTAACAACAGAAAATAAACAATGCGAGAGCATAACACATAAAACACATATACACAGAGATTTTCCCCTGGATCCAAAAACCGGGACTACCAGATTGATTTTTCATTATGTTCCTTTCAATGTTACAATACATATTTATACATGTCGAAGCATCCAATACCATGGACCAAAAACCATCACGTCCAAAACCATATGCAAAAACCATGCAAAAAACCATACGTAGGTCCACCCAACCTAATATAGGGTCCAAAAAAAAAAATTCCCCAAAGCACTGCCCTGGACCCCGTAGAGGGGGGTTACCTGCCCCCATCAAACACCCTATGACCCCCCCACTGCGCAATCAGTGCAACGAAGGGGGGACTCTGCCCCCCCTCTAACCCCCCGATTAACTACATAGGCTAGTCGTGGAAAGAATATAACACAACCCAACATTTAATGGAGTCATAATCCCTCATGTGTTGTATGCAACCATGATAGAAAATTATGTATTATATCCAATATTAACATTTATGTAGCTTGTATTCACCATGGTAAACCTATCACATGGTCCATATAAGTTTATTTACATCATACATTCCTAGCTATTCACTAAATGGGTCTTGGGTTTGAGCTTCACTTTAGGAATTCATAGTAGCGTATTTGTGGCGTATATATATAGTTTATAGGCATGGTCATTTATGTAATCTCACATGGATTGACTCCTATTATTGTAAACTTGTATTTATAATTTCTACATAATATGATCCAATACATTCTAGGGTCAAAATTGGAGTATTCACAAATGCGACGGACTTGTCCTTAGAAGGATGTACAAAAGAAAATAAGTGTCAATTGGAATATTTTTATAGATATAATAAAATTATTACAAGAGGCAACCTATATGCCACCCAAGAGGGAAGTGTAACATGAGATACAATTATTTCCAAATTCTCCTTTATTTGACATAGGAATGTGCATGCATTATGTATAAGGGTTAGCTAAGGTGAAGGTGAAGTTGTAGGAATTGTTGGAGCAGGGAATAATACAACTAAGTACCTCACCATGTGGTTCCCCTTCTAATCTAGTACTAAAGAATCATGAGACTTGGACAATGTGCATTGACTACAAAACTCTCTGCAAGATCATTCTCAAGAATTGGTACCCCTTTCCTAGGATTAATGACTTATTGGACTGGTTGCAATATGTGAGATACTTCACCAACATGGATATGAAATTAATATATAATCAATTTTGAATCAAGGAATAAGTGACTTGGAATACCACTTTCAAAATGAAGCGAGGCATATATGAATGCTTAATAACACCTTTTGGTTTAAGTAACACGCCAACTAATTTTATGCATCTCATAAAATATTTGTTTCATATATTCATTGATTATAGTATACTTTGATGACATCTTGGCCTTTATTTCAACTTGGGAGGGGCATGTTAGACATTTGAAGCAAGTGTTGGAGACACTTAAGAAGCTATAGGTGCTAGAAGATATAAGGAAGTGTGAGTTTTCTAAGTATGCCCTAGTGTACCGAGGGCATATGACTAGTGGAGGTGAGTTGAAGACTATTCCTACAAATATAGAGGTCATTTTAAATTCTCCCCTCTTAATTATGTGACTAAATTTAGGAGTTTCCATGGAGCTATATGATATCTAAAAAGGTTCATATCATCATTTTCAGTGGTGGCAACACCACTTCATGTCCTAACAACTAGTGGGTAATAGTACAATGTAAGAAGAGTCAATATAAGCCAGTTGAAGGATTGGAGAAGTTTAATAAAGCCTTGATCTTATCATTTCGTAACTGACATAAGCCATTTAAAGTGGAAATACATTATTTCCTAGAGGGAGGTTGGTTTGATATAGTTCAAAGTTATTCCATGGAGTGGCATGAAGCTTCCCTATTTATAAGAAGAAACTTTATGATTTGGTGCAAACATTAAAGAGGTGGAAACACTATTTATTGGGTAAGGAGACCATTATCCATATTGATCACTACTCTCTACAATACTTGCAAACTCATAATAAGCTCCAACAAGTAAGACATTTTAAATGGATGGGATTTTTGCAAAAAAAATCATTTGGTAATCAATACAAGGGAATTGTCAATAGGTTGGATGATATGTTGTAAATACCGCCAATACCTAAAATCACAGCTTTGGGAGTCATTGTGCACATGGAGTAGTTCATCCATAAAGCATACACAAATGATACACTGAAGACAAGGACTTCAAAGAGGGTGAATCAGATGATTCAAGGTCATAAAGAATTGACAGACATAAACAATAAGGTTAATTACCATCTCCAAGATAGATTTCTTTACAAAATGGGGAAGTTGTGTGTGCAAAATGGAGAAAGAGTACAATTGATAAGGGAGGCTCATAACTCCAAGATTGTTAGACACTTTAGTGTTGGGAAGAGTGTGGCTATATTGCTTAGGTATGTTTATTGGCTCAAAATGTAAGAAGAAGTAGCTATGTTTAACAAAGGTTGTGCACTGTGTTATATTGAAATTCATAACAATTAAATCAATGAATATATAGTCCCCTTCTAGTTCCTACAATGACAATGATTTTGTTGATGGTTTGTTTAGGACTAGAAGAGCGCCTAGCTAGTTAATAGGTTCAATAATATGCACATCAAAGGTTGTGAAAGGGTCTAAATGCACTTTTTGGTACCAAGGAGCATCATCTCTAATGGAGATATTGAATTTGTTAGTACATTCTAGGCTTCATTGTGGGAGAAGATAGGTGTTATATTAAATAATTTTATGACCTTCCATCCCTATATAGATGAATAGATGGAGGTGGTGAATGGGACTTTGGTTCAAATTTTACTAGATTACAGTAAAAACCATCCAAGGACTTAATATGATAATTTGTTTTATATATAATACTCCTATAACATGACTATTCACACTTCCACCAATAATTCCCCACTTTGAAGTCTATTTCTAGATATTTTCCACCTTCACCTATAGATATTTTATATGGAAAAATTTAAGCAAAGAAGGCAACAACATTAAGTGATGCATTATAGGCATATAAGTTTATTGATAGGTACATTTGCATGTTTATATGAGACTAAATACATTTCAAGAGAAATACAAGGCCAAGAATTATCAACATAAGCTTAAAAAGACCTTCAAAGTAGGAGACCTAGTATTGTTGCACCTAAATAAGGAAATATTGTAGGGTCTAGGAAGAAAATCAAGGCCCTAAGATATGGACATTTTGATGTATTGGAGAAGCTAGGCAACAATGCTTATCAATTGAACACTTCCAATAATATTTCCCTCCTTCGAAGTCTATTTCAGGTATTTTCCACCTTTCATATGTAGATATATGACAACTTGAAGCAAAGGAGGCAAAAACCTTGAATGATGTGCTATAGGGATACAAGTTTATTGATGGGGTACACTTGCATGTTTATGTGAGATTAAATAGATCTCAAGAGAAATACAAGGCCAAGAATGAACATAGGCTTGAAAATACCTTCAAAGTGAGGGACCTAGTATGGTTGCATTTAAATAAGTAAAGACTACAGGGTCTAGGAAGAAAATCAATACCCTTAGATATGGAAAATTTGAAGTATTGGAGAAGGTAAGCAATGATGCTTATCAATTTTCTTCCTTATGCACATTTACTCAATAGTAAATGTAGAGATCCTAAAACTCTACAAACTGTTTTTTTAATGAGGATCAAGATGGCCAAGTCTTACCTTCAATAGAAGATTTGGCATTGGACACATACACATAATCACCATAAGATGCAGTTATGTAGAAGGAGATAAAGGTGATTGGAATGGGTCAGCAAGAGCTTTTGCAGTGTTGGGTGTGTGCTATATTTTTTTCGCGACTAGTCACACATGCGAGGGGGGTCACAAGGGGGGTGAACCCCCCCACCCCGGTTCGTTGCACCTGGTGCAACAAGGGAGTCACAGGGGGGGCGCAACCCCTTTTGTGGGGGGATTTCATGGGGGCGATAGCCCCCCTGCACGCGGTCTGGGGTAGCGCCTTGAGAATTTTTTTTGGACCCTATATTAGGTGGCCGGACCTACCTATGGTTTTGTGCATGGGTTTTGCACATGGTTTTGGGCACGATGGTTTTATGCCCATGGTATTTTGTAGATTCGGTCAATGGAACTACGAGTATGTTCCAAACCATGGTTAATGGATTAGGGTTTATGAATGCTTTAGCATTTATATATAGGTGTTGTAACATTGAAAGGAACATAATGAAAAATCAATCTAGTAGTACCGGTTTTGGGATACAGGGGAAAATCTCTGTCTATTTGTTTTGTGTTTCTCGCCATTGTATATTTTATGTTTTTTTTTTAAGAATTCGTTTGCAGGTAATTTATGTACAGGGTTAAAACCTACATTTGGTATTAGAGTTGTTTCAGCTTCAAGGGGACACTTTTGTTGCTGAGGGGTTTTGCTCAAGCCTGTGGTAGACCCTATTTAGTGGGAGATCTACGGGATCGATTCTTGCGGTGAAAGAAGATGGCGAGCAGTGGAAAGATAGAGATTGAGAAATTTAGTGGTCAGAGTTTTGAGCTGTGGAAGCTCAAGATGGAGGATATGCTGGTGGATAATGATCAATGTATCGCAGTAGATACAGGTACTAAACCAGTGATAATGTTAGCAGAAGACTGGGCGAAGTTAGATCAGAAGGAAAGGAGCAAAATACGGTTGTGTATCTCAGATTCAGTATTGTTGAATGCATAAAGGGAAGCTACAACGAAGGATTTGTGGGTAAAGTTAGACACTTTGTACCAATCTAAGTCTCTGGTGAACAAATTGTTCCTGCAAAAAAAGTTGTATAACCTTAGGATGAAGGATGGAGACTCAATGACAGAGCATATAAACGCCTTTAATCCTATGGTAAGCCAGTTGTTATATGTTGATATAAAAATTTCAGATGAAGATAAGTGCATCAATTTACTGTGTTCTCTACCAGATTCGTGGGATAGTCTGGTTGTTGCTATAGGTAGCAATACAACTACCTTAAATTTTGATGAAATAGTCTCATCCTTGTTGTTGGAGGAGATGAGACGGAAAAATATGGAGAGTCAGAATGGAGATGCCTTGTCTGTACAAGGATGACCCCAGAACATAAACAAAAATAAGTCCTCGAGTGGGAGATCTAAATCTCCAGGAAAACCTATAAAGGTTTGTTGGAAATGTGGAAAGGAAGGGCACTACAAAAGGGATTGTAGATCTAAATCTCTTGAGAAATGAAAGAGATGTAATGATTCTCCTTCTGTAGAGGCGAAAACTACCTCAAATGAAGGTGAGGATGTGTACTTAGATTCTTCTTCAAGTACTCATGTAGATGACGAGACATGATTGATTCACTCAGGTGCATCCTTTCACTTCACTCCCCATAGGGGTGGTTCTACAAGTATGAGAAATATGATGGTGGTGATGTCTTCTTAGGGGATGATAGGAAGGCTAGAATCGTTGGATGCAAAAAATATTGAGCTAAAGTTGCAAGGTGTTAGGATTAGAACACTTCTAGGTGTTCTGCATATTCCTGCATTGGCCAAAAATCTGATTTCTGTAAGGAAGATGGATGATGCAAGTGTACAAATAGTGTTCGAGAAAGATACTTGCAATATGGTTCGGGGAGCACTAGTATTGATGCGAGGAGTTCAGATTGGAACTCCGTAAAAGCTTCTGGGTAGTACCGTTATTGATGGGTGCAATAGTTCTGTGGTTCCTGAAAGTGGAGCATAAAATCTAGTGGTATATGGAGAAAAGACCATGTTATGGCATCAAAGGCTTGGACATATTGGAGAGAAGGGCCTTCAAATACTTCATCGTAATGGTATAGTAGAAGGTATGTCTAATTTCTCTCTGGATTTCGATTTCTTTGAACATTGTGTATATGGGAAGCATAATCCGGTGAGTTTACCCTCTAGTGCTTAAGAGGATCAAAGGGATATTAGAGCTTGTTCGCAGTGATGTGTTTGGACCTGTGTCGGTTCCATCATTGGGCAAGTCTATGTACTCTGTATCATTTATAGATGAATTCTCAAGGAATACATGGATATATTGCCTTAGGAAGAAATTCGAAGTCTTGGACAGGTTTAAAGAATTTAAGGCTTTGGTGGAAAACTAGACAGAGAAAAAGATAAAGGTGTTGAGGACAGAAAATGGTGGAGAGTTCTGGAAGAAGGAATTTGAAGAGTTATGTAAAAAGTGTGGTATAGCATGGAAAAAGACTGCTCCATACACACCTCAGCAAAATAGAGTTGCATAAAGAATGAACATGACATCGATGGAAAAGGCAAGAAGCATGCTCAGTGGTGTCGGGTTAGGACAAGAATTTTGGGCAAAGGTGGTGGAGACTGCATGTTACCTGGTTAATAGATCACCTTCATCAGCATTGGAGGATAAGACTCCACATGAGGTATGGATTGGTAAGAAGTCATCTCTTTCACATCTGAGGGCATTTGGCTGTGATGCATATGTACATGTTCCAAAGGAGAAAAGAACCAAGTTGGATAGTAGATCTAAAAGGTGCATCTTTATTGTGTATAAGGATGGTTTAAAAAGTTATAAGCTTTGGAACCCATAAATAAGGAAGGTCGTTTACAACCAATAGGTGGTGTTTAGAGAGGTGAAAGATGTTATTGAACATGAAGTCCTACCAAAGGAACCTAAGAAGATAGAATTTGAGCTAAAGGAGGAAGAATCAGACTCTACAACAGAACAAGAATCAGAAGAGGAAGAGACACAAACTCTAGTTGCGAGAAGATCGATTTGAGAAAAAAGACAGCCAGAAAGGTATAGTCCATCTGCTTTCTATTTAAATTTTGCTTTATCTTTTACTAATGATGATCCCAGAACTGTGAGGGAGGTAGTAGATTCAGAGGATTGAAAATTATGGAAAGAGGCCATGGTTAATGAAATGGCATCTTTGGACAAAAATGAGGCTTGGGATCCGGTGGAGTTGCCAGTTGGAAGGAAACCCACTGGAAGCAATGGTTGTTTAAGAAGAAGATGAATGTAGAAGGCAAGGTGGAGAAATTCAAAGCTCAATTGGTAGAAAAAGGTTATTCCCAGGTGCTGACATTTGATTTTGGTAATATTTTTTCTCCTGTTACCAAGATAGCTTCTATTAGATTACTTTTATCTGTTGTTGTTGCTTTTGATTTTGGGGTAAAACATATGGATGTGAAGACAACATTTGTTCATGGGGATCTAGAAGAAGAGATCTACATGAAGAAACCTGAAGGATTTGCGGTGAAGGGTAAGAAAGAACTGGTATGCAGGTTAAAAAATTCTTTATATGGGTTAAAACAGTCACCAAGGATGTGGTATCAGAAATTTGATACATATATATGGGGATTTGGCTTCACCAAAAGCAAAGTGGATCAATGTGTGTACACTAATTAGTGACTGTGTTACTTATCTGGTCTTGTATGTGGATGATATGTTGCTAATTGGAAATGACAAAGAAATTATCCAGGATTTGAAGACTCAATTGTCCTCCAAATTCGACATGAAGGATCTTGGTGTTGTAAACTATATTTTGGGCATGGAAATTAAATGAGATTGGGCAGACAGGAAGATCTAGTTAAACAGAGAAAGTATGTCGAGACAATACTGAAAAGGTTCAATATGCAGGATAGTAAACCAGTGAAGGTTCCTATTCCTATAGGTGTAAAGTTATTTGTTGAACAGTGTCCCAAGACACAAGAAGAGGAAGAGGAAATGTCTTGTGTTCCATACACAAGTGCAGTTAATAGCCTTATGTATGCAATAGTCTATACTAGACGAGACATTACACATGCAGTGGGAGTATTGAGCAGGTTTGTGTCAAAACCAAGGAAGGAGCATTGGAGTGGGTTTTTAGGTATTTGTGTGGCACTAGTGATTATGGTTTGTGATACCAAGGAAGACCATGATTAGACAGAGTTTTGGACATCTGTGGCTTTGTTGATGCAGACTGAGTTGGAGATCTGGATTAGAGAAGATGTACAAGTGGGTATGTGTTTAACCTATTTGGAGGTGCAGTCAGTTGGATGAGCAAGAGATAGTTTGTAGTGGCACTTTCAACTATAGAGGCAGAATACATGGCAACCACTCATGCAAGCAAGGAAATAGTTTGGTTGCAGATATTGTGTTCAAGTATGGGGTTAGTATAGCGATTTATAAGGATAGACTGTGACAGCCAAAGTGCAATTTTCTTGGCAAAGAACCTTGCTTATCATTCAAAGACAAAGCACATTGATGTTCAATATCACTTTGTGAGGGATATGGTTGAGGACAAAAAGGTGTTGTTGGTAAATATGGACACTTTGAAGAATGTTGCAGATGCATTGATAAAGTATGTGAGCATTGAGAAGTTTTCTTGGTGTAGAGAAACAATGGGCGTTGGACCAATGACTAAGCTCTCCTGTGACCCCTTGTGTGGAAAATAAAACAACAAGTGGGAGAATGTTGGGTGTGTGTTATATTCTTTCCACGACTAGTCGCACGCACTGGGGGGTCACAGGGGGGGCAACAACCCCCCCTGTTTGTTGTGTCGGCGCAATAGGGAGTCATGGGGGGGGGGTTCAGGGCGGTAGTAGCCCCCTTGCATGGGGTTCGGGGCAGCGCCCTGGTAAATTTTTTTTGGACCCTATATTAGGTGGGCAGACCTACCTATGGTTTTTTTCATGGGTTTTGCACATGGTTTTGGGCATGATGGTTTTCTGCCCATGGTATTTTGTAGATCCGATCAAGGGAACTATGATTATGTTCTAATCCAGGGTTAATGGATTGGGGTTTATGAATGCTTCGACATGTATATATATATATATATATATATATATATATATATATATATATATATATATATATATATTGTAACATTGAAAGGAACATAATGAAAAATCAATCTGGTAGTCCCAGTTTTGGGATCTAGAGGAAAATCTCTGTGTATTCGTTTTGGGTTTCTCACCATCATATATTTTCTGCTCTTTTTTTTTTGAGAATTCGTTTGCTGGTAATTTTTATACAAGGTTAAAACCTACATTATTGTTGGACATTGGGTAAACCAACGCTCTTTGTGTGTTTTCCAACATGGACTAACCACCTCTTGTGCATCCTTATCTATGGCGATAAGACCATTGATTAGTACCTGCGGGTTTTGTGTAACAACAATTGTGGTTCCCAACAAGTGGTATCGGAGCGTAAGTCACGAGTTCGATACACACCCAACTCGTGTTGGGGGAGATATTATTGGACATTGGATAAACCAATGCTCCCTATGTGTTTTGCCAACTGGACTAACTGCCTCTTATGGATTCCTATCTCTGGCGATACGATCGTTGACTAATACCTACGGGTTTTGGTGTAACGACAATCGTGATTCCCAACATGCAGGTGAGATTAAAAGGGAAAATACGAACTAAGAACAAAATAATTCTCCAACGAATAAGTTGGGGAATTGTTTCATAATCTCCTTCTTAACTAAAGCTTTTTGAGGCCATAATTCCATTTTAGAGAACATTGATCCATAAGGGATATACATAGTTGATTTATTGCTTTACTGTGCTATAGAATGGGGAAAACAAAACTGGGGACTATAGGGGGCACTGTGGGTTAAATATTAAAAGCTGCATCAACAAGCTACAATTGAAAATCCTTTACTATAAGACCTTATACCTCTAGAGCATATTTTGTTATAGTCCTCAACGCATTCTATAGGTTGAGATAATTACATAGGTGAGTCAGTTGTCTCAAACAAAGCTCATATGCAAAAGGTGTGTTGTCAACATGGTAATCATTGATTATTCCTTGCAACACCATGTGGAAACCCCATGAACACACCACAATTCACCCTTATGGAATTAATAATGTATGGAATTCACTAGAGGCTTCTAGAAGCATAAAGAGATCCCACCAACTAAACTTAAGGACCAAGAACTTGTGTTAAAACCTTCATTGAGATGGGGAAAAAGGTTCAATTCCTATTGCAGAAATTTCATGTTCCATGGTAGATTAGTGCCCAACAGAGGTTGAGATAGTAGATAAGGAAAAACAATAATATGCACGGGACTATTTTTTGTGAATTGATGGAATCAACAACTAGGCCAGATCATACTCGCGTGACATGAGGTCATTTTTTATGGCTACGATTATAATCTTTGGGCATACCAACATGGCCCCTTGCATGCAACACATGCCTAATCAGGGTTTGAACACATGACAACGTAAGGAGTTCCTTAATATTACAGTCCATTGCCAATTGATATAGACCACTGGGGCAATTTGTAGGAGACTATAATATACTACAGTGTGATCTATATTA
This sequence comes from Pinus tabuliformis, assembly GCA_031772625.1. Lineage (NCBI taxonomy): Eukaryota > Viridiplantae > Streptophyta > Pinopsida > Pinales > Pinaceae > Pinus > Pinus tabuliformis. The sequence continues at coordinate 1,388,979,154 of CM062819.1, read as the reverse complement.
GGCTTGGTGACCTATGCATTTTGTATTATATTATGTATTTTAAAGAACAAAGGCATAGTCCTTTATTTGTTGGAGTTTTCACCCACATTGGGTTTCCCGAAGGTAAATATTGAAGTATATTATTGTGTGCCTTTGCCACTATTCTTTCATTCTTATTTCTCACTAGTTAAAGAATCCATATGGATTTTTATTTTTATGGTTAGTGATTAAATACAAGAGAAATAATCACCTAGTTGAGCAGAGGCCCACCATGTTACCAATAATTTTTAGGTATGCTCTAGTGGATTGATTACTTGAATATCCAAGGTGGTTCATATCATTAATATTCTTTTTGTTTTTGTTTTGTTTTCTGTTATAAGGCATTGGATGCCAATTATTTTCCATTTTATTTGATTAGCACAACAAAGGTACATGACATATTTTCTACCTTATGTTGTGAAATCACCTCATTTCTCTCAATGCAATAAAGTCCTGCAAATTACCAAATATACAATGTTAGCCATTTATTTCTTCAAATAGATACATTCCAATAACCTCCATTGTGAAATCCCTTCAACATATATAGATATATGTAGGCGTAGTCTAACTTAAAGACAAAATGGCCTTTTTTAGAGCATTTTTTCTCGTCAATTTAACCAAAATCTGGTAGAAATTTTTAGAAACTCGAATTTAAGTTGTTTACTTTGTAGAATTCGAGTGATCTAAAGGTTTTTTAGGGTGTTGAATCTATTTATTCATTCAAAAATGCATTTTAAGCAAAAAAAATCACAATCTTGCTTGAAATTGTATTATAGGATTCTAATGGAAAAGACTATTTCGCAAGTTAGATTACACACACACACATGTATATATATAACCAACTTAGATCCATCATTTCAAAAGTGTTTTGCATCTCAAGAGATTTAATCCCTCTTGGTGCTTGGTAGATCCAGAGTTAAGATGGATCTAGGTTGGTGAATATGCTTCCAATATTCATGCATGGGTTTTAAATATTTGTGTAGTATTTTTTTCATCCAAAAACAAAATCCTTGAAAATAGTTCATACTCATGTAAATAACATATTTACCATAAGTTACTTCCCATCATAATTTAAGCAAGTCCTTCCATAAAAAATGGATAGAAATAAGATGTAAATAGATATATGTATCACTAGTCACTTCCCACCATTATTTATGTTTTCCTTGGCACTTTTGTAGGAGCAAAAATGTAAATGTGTAGACTTACTAGTGGTTACTACCCACCAAAATTTATGCAAGGATATCAATACTAACTACATCCATAGAAAACCCATTCGTATATAGGTGAGAGAGGGTTATCTTTCATATAGAAATTGCTCGCAAGAAGCGAGCATGCCAATATCAGTGGAACTAGAACTTGGGTGGGGATGATAATAACGACTCCTCCCTAAGTTACACCCACTTGACAACTTTTTATTATTAATTGAGCTAACATTGAAATGTTTACACTCATTAGAGACATTACAACATCTCTCCCACACTGGGCTCTATATTACTTTTAACCCCCTTTTTTTTAATTGAGCCGACATGTAAATGTTAAATGTTTACAAACATTTACACCACTACAACATCACCCCCATATTGCGCTGACATTTAATTTTGTTTTGTTTTGTGTGTGTGTGTGTTTTTTTAATTTGTTTTCCATATATATTTTCACGATATTTAAAAAATGTTGACATACTTATTTACTTACATTTTACTTACATTATGCATACACATCTCCCCTATATGGGGATGTAGAGCACATCTCGATGAAATCAATGCATTTAATAAAAATCATTATATATCACCCATGAGGTGTAGACCAGTTGGTTTGCGCAGGGTTTAGTCTCTGCCAAGTCACAGGTTCAAATCTCATGGGGAGGGGCTAAGGAGTGGAATAGATTTAACAGTGGCTAGATCTAAGGAAAGTTGAATTAAACTTCCCAAGGGGCGTCCAAGCTCGACCTAGCCTCGTACAATCATGGTAATAAGCATCCTATTGTGGGTGGATCGGTCTTCTTCCAACGAATAAGCAGGCAAGCCTCAACCTAGGCTCAACCTAGTTAAAAAAATGTGTAAACCATGAGATTCAAGGTTTAAATCTGTGTGGGTCAAGCCAACAAAATAAAAGTTCTTTCCAGTGGTTCTTAGCTTGAGTAGTTGGGATTGTGGCTTGCCAACCCACCCACCCAGGTTCAAGTCTCTAGAGGCATGCTTTACCCTGTATTGATTAGGCTGAAGGAGTAGGCGGCCCGAGAGAGTTTTCACTCCATCTGTGGTCAATACAGGACGTCTCGACTCTTGCTTAGTCATTGGATCTTTCCTATAAAAAATAAATAAATCATTGTAGATCAATCTTAACCTTAAATTTATTAAACATCAAGAAACATTAAAAAATCAAAATTTTTTTTTAATACTTAAAAATTAGAATTTAAATAATTTTATATTTTTAAAATTAAAATAGATAAATTTAATAGAGTGAGGATTTCCACACTTGCTTGTCACGTTGAATAGAATTTTTGGAATACCCTAGTGGATTTTGTATATATATATATATATATATATATATATATATATATATATATAATAAGTGGAAATGATTTACCTTGCACGAGCTTGTAGGGATTTTTCTCTTTGCATTTTCTAGCCAAGCATCACCATTGGATTTGTGCTCGTGTCTCACAATGGTGGAGGTCCGAGCAACGGAGAAAATGAGTATATTTTCTTTTGCGACGTGGGACGATGCCTTTTGAGGGCTAGTTTATCTGCAAAAAGCTCAAATCCTCGAGGTGGCATGACCATGGTTTTTGAGGGCAAGAAATATTTTAAACCCGTGGAAACTCCCCATGATAGAGCTCGATGTGAGTTGGCATCCACGACACAATGTATGAAAACATGTGTCATTTTTTTTTGCCGCAGGGGTATGGCATTCACTCGTTGCCTGTGGATGACTCAACTGACTGGGTTGAGTGTCAAGTTTTGTTTCCTATTCACTTGTGGCCTTTTTACACATTAGAACCAATTGGATTTCGGGTTTGTGATGTTGATACCCCCAACAATCCCCTGTGCTTCATCCTCTTATAAAGCGCCCTCCTACCCCCAAATCTGAACAAGAATGTGGTCTGATGGTGCCAACAAGGGGAATCCTTTAAGATATTTATCAAAAACATCAATGGGAAGTCCACTCTTCTCTGGCCTGGGGAATCAGACAAGACGGAGACTCTCAAGCAACATATTGAGCTCAAGTTGGGTATCGCTGCATCATCTCAATCCCTGATTTTTGAAGGGAAGGTACTCCAAGATCATTTATTGATGAAGGACTATTGCATCTCCCAAAATTCCACAATTTTTTTGAACCTGAGATTACATGGAGGAGCTCCAGGCCACAAAAATCCCTTTAGATCTATTTTTTTCAAGGATGCAGTGCAAGGGAAGCCAATCACAAACCAACTTCAATTCAACCCAGGACCATATATCATAGAACAAATGAAACAAACACCAGTCATGAAGGTGAATAATACATATGTAAACTCACTTTTCTCCACTCTTTAAACCAAGGTTGCTATTTGCAAATTCAATGGGTTTTGGCCTAAAACATATGCTCTTCATCAATAGGTTTTCTCTTCCTGGACCCCAAATTGCAACATTTATTTACCTTCCAAAGGCTTTTTAATTGTTCAATTTGATATTCAGAAAGAGAAGGATGGGCCCTGGTTTGGGGGTAGAGCTGAGCTCTTCATAACCTCATGGTTCCCAAATTTTGATGCCACAAACATGGAGGTCTCAACAATGCTGGTATGGGTGAGACTACCAAATTTCCCCCCTTCCATTCTGGCACCATAAAGCTCTAGAGGATATTGGGAATACTCTCGAAAATACAAAAATATGGACCTTGAAAGATCTGAGAAAGCTATTTTCCTTTGCCAGAATCTATGTTGAGATAGACCTAAGCAAAGGTCTACCTGATCACATTAAATTGAAACACAAAAATGTTTAGTGGACCAAGGTATCAGACTATGAGAATACAACATTCAGATGTCGAACATGCTTCCAAATTGGACATTTGTAGAATTCATGCCCATAGGCAAAAAAGATCCTAAGGAAGAAAAAGGGCCAGGTTCACAAATCAAATGGTTGGCATACTTCCAATCCCCACTTCTCAGATGGAGGAGATGAGGAATCTATGGAGGTTTTCCCAAACTAAGCAGAAGTGGTTGCATAGGATCAGAATGGGTCCGAGGTCCATGAGCAAAATGACATTGAAATACAAGAAATCTAGGCATCAAATCAACAAAAAAAGGATGCTCTTTTAGAAAATGGGTAGGGAGGTTAAAAAAGAGCTCATATCTTTGAAAGCTCAAACTCAAACAAAGAAAACCCACCGCTGATATCAACAAATGAATTAGCAATGGTTCTAGTTGACCCTAATCCTCGGGGATGGTAAAGTGTCCAAAAAAAGAAAGACAAAAAGGAGAAATTAAGTGATTATTATCACACTTAACTTCAATTTTTTCTGTGTATTTTATTGTTTTCCCTTCGTAGTGCTCATAAGCTGTGAGACTTATATTAACAAATGCTTTAGCATATACAAAATGTAATTTTGTTACTTGTCTCAAGTTTAATAAATTGTAGTTTTTTTCATATGGAAATAATTAAAATTATATATATATATATATATATATATTAATATATATGTATGTATTTATTTATTTTTTGAACCAATTTTTTTTTTGTAAGCTTAGGTAGGTCCTCCTTTTCTATTTATATAAAAACAAACTGAAACCACATACTGTCAATAGGTGGCCTCAACTTTCCCATTGGGAAACCAAGTTTGTTGGCCACCTATGCATATTATAAGCCATCCAAAAACGGAAGGTTCTCAGTCTTTCTACCCAAGCAATATATACAAAACTATTTAAAAACCAGTCTTTGATCTTAGGTCCCATAAGCATGCATATAAAAGAAAAACTAGCCGCTAAAAAACAGAAACCTGAGGTCACTACGCTCAAGCTATTCTTTGGGTCTTCCGGTTCTGACTCTACGTTCGCTGGATCTTCAGCTGAATCTCCAGGCGCTGGTGTCATTTCAATAATACATGGAATGTGTCTCTGTATATGGTCTAATCTTATGTCCTGCTTGCAGAGCTGGAACTGGATTGTTTGCAGGTCTTTTTTATAATCTGGCATGTCTCTGATTATCAGGGCCATTCCCATGGACACTTGTTCCATCGCTTTTCCTATCAGTCTTTTCATGAGCCAGTACAAATGTAAGGTCTGTTTAAATTGAGAGAGTCTCCCTCTGGTATTCCCCGGATCAGGAATGTGATTCTTCCATTCCTCCATTTCTTCCTCCGAGTCCTCTTCCATAATCCTTTCCTCCATCTCCTCTATAATTTTTTGTATCCCTTCGTCCGTTCCTTTCTTATAAGCTTTGGCTGCTTCCCTTACAGTCTCATCCAGAGGTCGTCTTCCTATCCTTTTTTCCGAGGTTCCCATATCCTGAGTTCGAGGCCCATTATTTCCCTGTCCTCTTCGACCTCTTCCCCTGGCTGTCCGCGCCATGTCTCCGATATCTGCTACCTGTTCACAATGGTCACATTCCAAAGTCAGGATAAAGCCATTACCCATCCAAATTCCAGTAGTCTCATGGAGTTTCTGTTTGTCGAAATTATCTCCCCTCTGTCTACACTCTGCTGCTCCAAAGAAATTAAGAGAAACAGGGATGGTTTTTACCTTCTCCCTACTCCCCCTGCCCTGCCTCTCGTTCGGACCCCTAATTTCTATCTCCCCTCCTTTTTCACATCCTCCCCCCTTGGGTTCCCTCAGGCTGACCCGCTCCCTATGCGGCCCCGGTGTGGTGAACGAGGGAGCTTCACGCTAGGATTCTCCGCTCCCTCCCTACCCTGTTTGCTAATGCAACTCCCTCTCCTCACAGCACTACCTTCTCTGAAGGTCACCCCTTCCATTCTAAGCTTCATGCCCATCTTCCCTCTCAAGCTTGCTCATCTCTACTGCACAAGTTCACCCTATCTACCTGAAATTTCTGCCTGAGGAGCTTTTCCGGGCTCTCCGACCTCCCGGCCACCCAGATACGGTCCTCTCTAGCCTCTCTTTCCTCAACCCTGAGCAAGATGCTCCACTCCTTATTATCTTCTAAGCCCTCCAACCTTCCCAGCCTCGAAGCAGAGCTACTGGGCCATTCTCTCTCGCTACTTCTACTCTGTCTGCACAGCATGCCCTCTCCGCGAGGTCTCTCCTTCCCATCCTGGCCCAAGTTCCTTGCCCCTCCCGACATACTGAATTTTCCTTTGCAAATTACAGAGAAAAGACAGTAAACATACCCGAGGTTACTCTTCCTGCTTGCTGGATGTGCTTCTGGCTTGTCCTCTGCTCTCCGTCTCCTTCTCCCTTGCAATCTATCCCTCCTCCTTTCCTTACTCCCTCTTTCATACCCTGTCTTACCTACCTGCCGTCCCATCCTCCTTACGCCATCGTCCTTACCACCTTTCCTCTTCCCGACATTCCTCACGCCACTTCTCCCTTCTGACATCACTCTTGGCATGCAGTACTCCTCCACGTCCTGCGATATAATCATGCGGACTGTGGTAGCCTCCTGGCTTCTGACATCGTCTTTACTCTTGATTACCCACTCCGTCACCCCGATCAGGGGTTTATTATGAACATTATCATTCCGTCTATTCATGATTGTCATCTTGGGCTAATATTTCTCTTAGCGGGTCCATTCTTGTGTCCCTTGGTTGTATAGGCCAAGTTCTTTCCAAGTGTCCTCCTTGCTGATTACATCCCCAGTTGGCCAGGAAATCGGCCGCTTTATTCCCTTCTCTTTTTACGTGCTTGATTATCAGATAATCAAACCTTTTCATTATTTCTCCCAGCTCTTGGATGAGGCTTGTTGTTCTCCAGCTATGGCTTAGCTTGTCCCATGCCTTTCCATTGTAAAGTTTCCTCATCATGTTGATTACCATTAATGAGTCTCCTTCAACTTCCAGTTGTTTGTACCCAAGCCTTACAGCTATTCTCATACCTTGTCGTACTGCCATGAGTTCTGCTTCATTGTTGCTCATCATGCCGCCATATGCCGAGTACAACAATTGGACCCTGCCATGGCAGTCTCTAAAGATGCCACCTAATCCTGCCATACCCGGGTTCCCTTTGGAGGCTCCATCAAAGTTCAGTTTGATGAATCCTTCCGCTGGTCTGCTGAAATTCATAGGCGCTACCCTATTCACCCCGTGTTGCTTTCCATGTATGCGCTCCCACCATTTCTTTGGCTAAGTTGAGCTTTTTTAGAATTCTTGCTTCCTGAGGCAGGACCTCCCAGTCTTCTTGGCGCCATTCTTCTGCAAGGATGGTTTCTCTGATATGTTCTATTATTCCTTTCCATACCTGCTCCGGCGTGGATTCTTTACTTTTGAAAATCCGCCGGTTCCATTCCTTCCATATCATCCAGAGATTAAATCCTACTGCTAGCCCCCAAGCTCTATTTAGAACCGGGCTAGTAAAGTGGCCTCGTCCCCATTGTTGAATAGTCTCTCTTATGCTCTGTTGATTCCTATCCGTCCTTCCGAAGACCTCATGGATAGCTTCCCATTGTCTATGTGCGAACGGGCATGAATTCATTAAGTGTTCTATATTTTCATTGTCCTTCTTACATAGACCACATAAGGATGGTCCCTGCATCCCTCTTTTTTGAAGTTGGTCCCATGTCAAAATTCGTCCTTTACATGTTAACCATAGGAAGTGAGCGACTTTCGGCCACCATTTGCTGAGCCAGATTTGTTTCCATAGATGATGGTGTCCTTCCTGTTCCTGTTTAGTTTTTAGATCATATGCCTCTTTGACCGAGAAAGTTCCTTTTGGAGAGTGTCCCCATCTCAATATATCAGGTCCTGATCTGATTGGTATCTTTCTTGTTCCCATTTCTTTCATATAGAGCTCTCTCTGTTCTTCTTCTATATTTTGACCCCATTCTTCTGGGTTTTTCCAGACTCTCCAATTTTCCTCATTGTTGTCGTCCTTCCAGTATTCATCTACTTGATTTAGGCCTACATCTTTTGAAAACTGCAGAATATTTCTGAATTCTTGCTTTCCATTTAATTTTTCTCGTTGTTGCCAAGCCTCATCCCAGAACTTTGCTGTTTTGCCATTTCGTATTTCCCAGAAGGCATGGTTTGTGATTATGTCTCTATTCTGGCTTGCCAGGTTCCAAATGGTAGATCCTCTCGGTGGTTCTGCATGCCGTAATATATCCTCTGTTCTCCCTAGCATGTTATACTTCCTCGTCCATATTCGTTTCCAGAGGTCCCCTCCTCCTGCCATCCATCTCCACCATAGCTTGGCCCCCATAATTTGGTTGGTGATGTATGGATCCCTCAGTCCTAGGCCCCCTTCCTTCTTTTTCCTAGTCAATCCCTGCCATGAAATCAGAGCCCATTTTTTCTGTTGTTGAGGCCCTCCCCATATGAATTTCTTAAATATTTCCACCATTTTGGAGCAAGCTCCTTTCGGGGCTGCCATCCTCGATAGTTGGTAAATCGGGATTGATTGCAGGACTGCTTTTACCAAAACTACTCTCCCTGCAAGGTTTAAAGATCTGAACGACCAGTTGGCTAGCCTTCCTAGGATCTTCTGAATAGTCTGTTGCCAATTTACCATTTTGAGAGAGTTGATTGCCAGAGGTATTCCTAGATACTTTGTGGGTAACTCTCCTTCCCTAAATCCCAAAATTCGTGCTAGGTAAGTTCTTACATTACCGGTTGTGTTGAAGAAGTAAGCACAAGATTTCTCTTTGTTAATTTGGGTGCCCGAGGCTTCCATGAATAGATCCAGGGTGTCTTTCATCCTTTTAACTTCCCTAAGAGAGACATTACAGAATAGCATGATATCATCCACGAACTGCTGGTGGGTTATCGGGAGATCATTCCCCCAGACCCTTATCCCTTTGATTCTATCCTCCTATACTTCCTTTTTGATATACCTTCCTAGCCCATCAGCAGCAATAATGAAGAGGAAGGGTGATAAGGGATCCCCTTGCCGAAGACCTCTAGTGGCATTGAAGGTGGATGATGGGGTTCCATTTAAGAGGATTGAGAAGACCGGGGTAGATATCATCGCTAAAATCCATTCTATCCATCTGCTGCAGAAACCAAAGGCTTCTAGGACTTTCCTTAGGTACTCCCAGTTTAATCTATCATAGGCTTTGGATAGGTCCAATTTAATCATCATTCCAGCCTTCTTCTTTGATTTTAGTGAGTGCACCACTTCTTGGGATACTATCAAGCCATCTAGGATCTGTCTACCCTCCACAAAACCTGTTTGTTCTGGGGATATAATACTAGGGAGAATCGATTTCAATCTTTTAACTATCAGGGTGGAGATAATTTTATAAATAACATTACAAAGCGCAATAGGTCTAAATACCCGGGGCTCATCAGACTTGGAGGTTTTAGGGATGAGAGAGAGAAGGGTGGCATTTAAACCTGGACATACCTTTTGATTTCCTCTGGATTCTTCCACCACCTCTGGGATGTCATTGCCTATGAACTTCCAAGAAGCTTGATAGAATTTCGTCGTAAAGCCATCCGGTCCAGGGCCTTATTTTTTTCAATCCTTTCACCACTTCCTCGACCTCCTCTATCGTAATTGCTCTCATTAACGCCAGATTTTTCTCTCTGGTGATCACCTTAGGGATTTGGCTGCATATCTGCGAGCTACCTCTTGCCTTTCCTCCTGCGGCTCTGTTAAAAGATCTTTGAAATGTCTAACCAGGGTTTCCTCCATATCCTCATGTTGGGTTTGTCGGACTCCTTTTCATTTTTCAGGGAAAAAATTTTGTTTCTCTGTCTATGTTGTACCATCGCTTTGTGGAAAAATTTGGTGTTCCTTTCTCCCTCCCTTAACCAGTTCACTCTTGACTTTTGCCGCCATAAGATTTCTTCCTGTTTCCTTCTTTCCTCTATTTGACTGACCAGTCTGCCTTCTTCTACTGCTAATTCTTCACTTCACCCTTCCCGTATGATTTCTTGTTGAATTGCCAGCATCCTTTGATTTAACTGTTGTTGGTCCTGTATTATGTTTCCAAATTCCTTTTGGTTCCACTTCTTAATTTTTTGTTTCATTTCCTTTAACTTGAGCTAGAACGTTTGCATTCTATTCCTTCCCCTTTGTTCACTTTGCTTCCACCATTCCTCTACCTTGTTTATAAACTTAGGGTCTCTGAGCCAGAAAGCCTCAAATTGGAATGGTCTGTTTTTTGGACTGGCTTTGAGGTCAATCTCTAATCTCACC